>CAWZYM010000145.1:40000-376893 GCA_963966185.1 Rhabditoides inermis
TTAAAAAACTCACTTGTATTCACTGGGATGTGTGAAAAGTCAACAGGGTCGGTCGAAGTGGCTTCTCCAAATAATAACGACCCAGTGAGCCATTGCAATTGCTTAAAAAATATGTTTATGTTAGGAAAATAAACAAATTGCTCACTCGTTGCAGTTTTCAAAGCATGATATCGTTTCAAATTCGCCGTTCAGTGTTGAGAAAAAAACAGGGGGAAATAATATACAATAAAGCTCCCGCCATTTCTCCGGTTCAAATTTCATCGCACCATTCGCGCCATGGCGGTTTTGCACCGATCACGTGCAATCAGCGCGATTCGGAATATGCGAAAGCAATCCTTGATCGATGCCCTACTCATTAAACATGATACTGATCTCGTAAGTTGTTTGTAACAATGTATACAACGTGCTTACCCACAAATTGTTCCCCTTGAAGAATTTGGAAGGACTTTAATACGATAACGATAAAGCCAGATGTAAACAGGCGCTAGTCGAATGTACGTCTCATGTCTGACGTCGGGTGCTTTGCTGTAAAACTAGACATAAGTTTTTTTTTTAAATTGAACACACGGAATCTTATCCTTATCTCGCAAGAAAACAATTACAATCATTACTCACGGTAGTCTGCTGGTACATTGTCCGGTGTTTTTGTAAACTCTAAGACGAAGACATACAAAGCGAGGAAATTAGTAGCGCACCAGGTTTATGCTGGGACAAGATGGCGCATGTATGCCCGAAAGATTCGACCGTCTCCATCTCATTTGCATATCTGCCTTGCACTGATCTAGGTGGAAGATTGAAGATGAGCGAGTGTAGCTGTAGATTGCGCCGCGCTCGGGTGTCTGCATGTGAGTGCGTGAGATAGAAATCGGGTGTTGTGACACTGAAAGATGACAACAGATTTTTATAGATATAATATATGAGTCTTTTTGTGTCAGGAGCTGATAAATGATAACAGGTGGTTGGGAAGAGTGAGGATAAGCAGATGAAATGTATTACCACTTAGCCTTGTACTGAAGATGAACTAATCTTCTATTTTTTTTTATTCTTGTACTCCTATGAAAACCCGTAACATACCGCGAGCTTAGCGACTTTTGGTAACATACGCCTATCATAAGCGTATACTATTTTCATTTCGGAGCCCGATCGAGTCGCCGAGTCAACTCGCTCCGCCCTATTAATTTGCTTAACATATGTAAAGGTTAGACAGTAAACCCGGCGTGAATTTGTCTTTGCGCGCAGCCATAAGCGAGCGAGCGTTGTTCTCAACAGTCTCACAGGAAGTGTGTGCACCGCGCACCACACTGAATGCTTACATCCACAACAGCAAACAACGGTGTATTAAACAAAGTTACAAAGTGTTTGTACATTTTTGAAAAGTGTTCATCGATACCTGCAAACTCGCACATTTTAAAACCTGAAATGTGATCGAGCCGCAGCTCATCGATCAAAATCGTTAATATTCCACGAGGTTAAGCGGTAATATACCGTGAGGATAGTGACGCGTTTCTTAACATACCCTTTACGAATGACATGTTAAGCGATTCGCTCGCGCTACGTTACCGATACCGCGCGGTATGTTACGGGTTTTCATAGGAGTATGCCTAGTGCAAAGACACGCAACAGCGTGCCGGAGCGAGAGACAGAGAGAGAGAGAGAGAGAGAGAGAGAGAGAGAGAGAGAGAGCTGAGAAAGTGTTCCAACACTCCATGATGAACAGTTTAACCAAGTAATGGATTTGGCCCTGGAGACAAATCTAAATAAATAAGCAAAACGAAGAGCCCTGGAGACAAATCTAAATAAATAAGCAAAACGAAAGGATATTTCAAAATTCATTCACGTGCACATGATATCTGCATATTAATTATGTATAATTTGTGTGTTCGTGTGTTCATGCTCTGCATTCTCCCTTTAAGGGAACGACATCTTTCTATCTCAGGGATGTATGCCCCTTCTATCTCAGAGATGTACGCTCCTATCGATTTCATGCAACTCAACTCTTGCGCTTCGATAAGGGAAGGCTTGTCCATGGCAAGCTGAAAGGTGAGGTTATCAGTCCATCACTTCTCAGTCTGCACTACAACAACGATGCCGTTCATTCAGGCACTTGCAGATTTTAATTCACTTTCTTCTACTATCTTTTCACATTTATGATGATTGAAATTTTCTATTAACATGTCTGCTATTTAGAGCACCGCGTAGTGTAGTGGTTAGCGATGTTCGCTATACTCGGTGGGTCGGGGGTTCGATCCCCGCCCGGGCTCTGGACCGCACCAAGGGGATAAATGGTTGCAGTTTGCAGCGAAGGTAACCACCCACAGAGTTTGCCACCCACGGGCGCATTATTGCAAAAATAGGCGTGAGCTGTCGTTGGAAAATCGCTGAACTGTTGTGTCGTGCCCTAGCCCCCCGCAGAGTACTCATAAGTCTCTTGAATCGGGGGCTACCTTTACCTACTTTATGTCTGCTATTTACATTGCTGTTTGATTCGTCCTCTATCTACATCATTCAACTTCCACATTGTATATGGACTGGGGCCTCGCCTAACACATCTGCCTGAGTTACCGATCGTCTAGTGCCAAAGCCCACACACGTTTGACCAACCTTCCGTATTGATGTTGGTAGTCGTCTGAGGCTGCGGTGTTGCTGTTGGCTTCCCGTCACTCTGTTAAATACGCTTTAAGATGGAGTAGATGTCGATGAGGACTAGGAGAAGGACGTACACCCAAGTGTTAGAATGACCACCACTTCCATTTCCACAGCACATTTGAAATCACAAATTACACGATAGAAACAATATTATAAAACACTGTTGAGTTCGCCTCCCGGGTCTCCTTTCGAAGTCTCGTATTGTGTTATGACACGAACCCACTAAGAGAAAGACACATTAATTATATGTTCTTCTTTACTTCTATTTATATGTATATGTGGTGCACAGTAAGAGTATAAAACAGTTACGCATTTGCTTCTCCTTTCTTCAAAAATTGTCAAAACGCGTCAAAATCGTGTGTATCGCTATCGCGAGGTTCCAATCAGTGATTTATTAAATATTAATGCGAGAATGCGACACGATACAAATAAGTTCCTGAAATCAAACACTCGAACATTATGCGGTCACTACATGCATATGAACTGTCTGTTGAGTATGGTCTTGACTCCGCGACAGCAAGTGGATCGAGGGAAAAGACACGCGGTGGGGGCACACGGGGCCACTGACGAAGAGTCGCCACTAGAAGAGGGCAATGATAACTACTTATCTTTCAAAAACATACTTAAGTAAGTATTTTTCACTGTA
The DNA here is from genome assembly GCA_963966185.1 of Rhabditoides inermis. Lineage (NCBI taxonomy): Eukaryota > Metazoa > Nematoda > Chromadorea > Rhabditida > Rhabditidae > Rhabditoides > Rhabditoides inermis. The sequence continues at coordinate 43,293 of CAWZYM010000145.1, forward strand.
TCATTGGAGCTAAAGGACTGAAATGATTTCATTGGAGAGTGGAAATCACAAAACTCCAGGATAAGTCGTTTTATGGCATTCTAGAGCGGGAGTATATATGGCGTTCGTCCATCTCTGATTGGAACTCTGTCCACACACCTGCACTCGCATCCCTCCGGCTGGCATGTCCGCCGCACTTCTTCTACACCGCACAGACCACACTTGTCCGAACACTCGCCCTGCAATGCCCATTCAAACATCATCTTCTACAACTCGGCTTCATCAGACTCATAGTAAGAAAAGATGGTATGTGGTATGAATTTCTAATGACCCTCATAGTGATTGAGGGAGTGTGAGTAAAGGAGCAAGTGCAAGTGAGCTTGAAAAGTGAGAAGAGAGCTCACCACGCTGTTCCATTCGCTCCACTCTCCGGTGCAAGTGGGTGCATCCGTGCTGGTCCCGTCAGACTCGACGGTGCTTGTCTCGGGGGTTGCCTCCGTGATGAAAGTCGATTGTGCTGCGACCAGCGAGAGCAGAAAGACCGCAACGAGGGAGTGGAAGAGCATGGTGAAGTAGTGGAGTTGTGAAGTCTGCGATCGCTTCCAACTTTTATACCATGCCTCTAGTGTGTGAACAGCCACCGCATATTTAGCTTAGATGAAAGTTTTCCCGGACTTTAGTTTTCCCGTACATCCTATGTGTGCACAGCGCCAGATTTGTGTAACTTCATATCTGGTTTAGTCCCTCGCACAGATCACAGCACAGTATACACCAGAATAACCAGATGTAGATTTGACTTTGTAAATTGTGAATTATTCAATCATAAAAAAAACTATTCTTGTTGAGTCAATGGGCCGGTCCTAACATCGCGTTGCAATTGCAAGAAATCTTGCAAATACAAGAATTCTTGCAATGTAACGTTGTAATCGCAAGAATTCTTGCATTGCAACTCGACATGTCAAGATTTCCTGCAAATGCAACGGATTGCATGCACCTCAAACTTGGGTAACTGAACCGAGTCCAGATCACGTTCGCGCGTGTACGCACGTCTAACATATCAGCGCGCAGCAAGCGAGATCATACGGGTTTGCTATATTGATAAACGTATCGATAAATGAACCATGTTTCTCGATAGCCCTCATCCAAATGTATCAAGCAAAATCATTGTTTTGCCATCAGTTTCTTCCGTTCGCGATTCTTTCTAGAGTTGCAAGATGTCTTGCAATCGCAATGTTGCAATCGCAAGAATTCTTGCAAACGCAAGATTTCTTGCAATTGCAACGCGATGTTAGGACCGGCCCAATGTGTGAACCTTTTGCCAGATTGCCTTTCCGGGAGCTTTCAGTCAATTCACATCCCATGGAGGACTGAAGTGCGCGCGCTCCTGGTCAACTTTACCACTTTACCACTTTTACCAGTAGCGCTCTCCGCACTGCCACCACTATTCGATTTGCGTTGTGCGATGGCATGCGGTCCGCTCGTTTTATTTTGTTTCTCATCCATTTCTCATCATCGATAGTGGTGCTTGTACGTGCTGTGCTGTCTTTTGAGGAGTCCCAATTACAAACTCTTTTCTTTTGGCGCCTCTTTCACTGTGATGGTCCGGTCGTCTCTCTCTCTCTCTCTCTCTCTCTCTCTCTCTCTCTCTCTTTCTTCCCCTGATCCCCTTGCTGGCGCGGAATGAATATAATATTCAACAGACAGTCATAATCAAGCAGTGAATGTTCAAAAACGACGCGCCAGCTACGAGCGATGGGTGCGAAGATGGAAGCGGCGAGATGAGATCTCCTTCATCACCCTGGTCTCATCTATAGAAGCAGATGTGTGTCATATTTGCCTAGCATGTCCATCCAACATGTCTCACTACCGCTACAGTATACACATCTGCCGAATCAAACCACGTTGTGCGAAGGCGGCCTGAGCACACAAGCGTCTACATGCCTTTTTGGGAAGGATACACGTTTTTGATTCACGGAATACGGTTAAATGTATGTAGTTCAGTTAGTTTAGTTAAAGGTACGACGTTTACCGGCAATTGTGTGCACAAGTGTGCACGCCCGCAAAACTTATGTTCTCCGACTACGGTTACATCACCGAACCAACCGGAGTGATTATTTTGTTTCGCACTCAAGATGCATTGGATATGTTGTTTGTTTTGTATGTTACATTCGCATTCTAAAATCGAAATAAACTTTCAAAAATATTAATATAACTAAACAAATTTTCAGAAAATCGAAGTTTTCACGTTTCTTACGCGTTCAAAGCGTTTTTGCATAAGAATATCGATATCGATATTTTCAAGGCATAGTATATTGACCAGTTATGTTTCTAATCAGGAGATTGAAAAAAAAACAAATCAAATTGCAAGTTTGAAGTCATGAGTGCAGAGGTGCAGAGGGTACACTACCTTTGAGAATTACTTTTTCCCGAGTCAGTGTCGGTTTTTATCACAAAATTTATGTATGTCAAGAGTTATGTCAAAAGAGTATGTCATTGAGCTACGACCGTTTCAGCAGGCTCTCTGTGCCAGTATTAAATAATCAATTTGTAAATATAGTACGTGTTCACTTTATTTCCCACTGATACATTTCTATCGTTTGTAGCACGAATCAGTTGGAGAGCCTGCTTGTACTTACATGTCTCAAATGAAATCATTTCGGTCCTTTTTCTTAATTGAGACAAGTACAAGCCAACTTATCTGTCATTTTCTGGAGTTTTATTTCACAAAATTCCATTTTCATTCGCACTGGCACAGAGAGGGCACACCAACGATTGCTATTCGCCTCTCTCACACACAGAGGGGGCGGGGCCTCCGCGATTGTCCGCCCGAGACCAATCATTACTCACCCTCCAAACACGGACTCTCATTACCTCTCTTCGAACTTAAAGGAACAGTGGCGACTTATTTCTGCCACAACCTGCCACAACTTCTCATTTTCACACGAGCAAAACATTCGGCGCTGACCGGAATCGAACCCGCGAAGATCGGGGGCACAACGCAGCGCACATGCACTGATGAGCCAAGAAGCAAGTGACCGAGAGTTGTTTATTTGCGGTTATGTTTCCAACCCCAGTTTTTTTAGTTAAGCGTTGGCGGGAAAATCAAATTTTGAGCTGCATTCTTGGCAGTGGCAGAATCGAAAGTTACGCAGAATCGTCGATCTTTCGCAAAAATTGCAAATGTGTTAGGATAATATGATTTTTAATAATACTCCGAGTCGAAAATAAGTCGCCACTGTTGCTTTAAGTAATCTTAAAACAAATTTTTGAGACTTTTCTTCATTTCGAGAGACTAATACAATGGTGATATTACTTTACAATCGGGAAAGGGAAAAGTACTTCATCCGGAAAAGGAATTTAGCTTAGCGCGCGGTGTACTTAAATCGGCACAAGCGAGAGGACGCGCAGCGCCCTCTCTAAATGTTACTTTTCATTTTCATTTTCACAAATTGATTGTCGATGAATGCTTTTTGAATCGTGGATCCTGAATGATGGAAATGAACATATAGATAAAAAAAACTTTTGCTTATCGGATTATGTGAATTATTGAGTGTTGAAGAATAAATGGAATAAATTTATAAGTCTGTATCTGCAAAAGTGTATACATGATGCTTGATCACCGATATACATGTTTGTTTTAATCGCTCTGCAAAATTCGAGCAGCAATCTACAGACTGAAAGACACGTGCGGTTCACAAAAAAACGTGAGGTTTCAAACACATACGAACCAACTAGAAATGAAACTACGTTTATACAGGCATTGGACATGTGGTCATATGGTATATGGACTAATGAATCTTCACGGGTTCACACATTACACTACAGTATTTACAAAATTAAAACCGATGGTCGCGCCGAGTGACTGAATGGAGACCGTTTGGACAGAAGAGGAGAGTGGGAGCGCCGTATGTGAAGTGGAGCGACGACTTGGAGGAGATGATGGAGCGACAAGGACCGAGCGGGGAGACCTGGACGAGACTAGCAAGAAGAGACGACTGCGACGAATGGAAGCGGATTATGCTCACGGGACCAGCTCCATAGCGAACCAAATCATTGGAATGTGTATAGAGATTCTGGATAAAACTTTTGATTTTTGTTTTGATTTGATTTACAAACGTGAGGATTCGAACAGATACGATTCAGATAACATTTCCTAGTTCACAGGATCGAGTAGAAAGTCGTGCAATCTTCAATCTTTATTAAATATAATAATTTCTGCTGGAAATTATTCGATTCCTTTTTCTGAATGTAAGCGCCGCGCCACGCGGTTAGAGTAGAATTGTCTAACTTTACTATTTCATATTATTTGATCAGATTCGACATATCCGGTGTCGCGAATTCATTGAACAAACTAGACAAAGCATATCACCTGATACTGGATGTCTGTAACAAAATAGAGAAGAGGGGAAGAGAGAGAGAGAGAGAGAGAGAGGAGGAAGGAGAGAGAGTGAGAGAGGGAGAGAAGGGAGGAGGGAGGAGAGATGGATAGAGATGTATGGACGATCGGATGTTGTTGCACCTGCTACAAAACCACGTTTCGTTTTTCAAATGGTTTGTGATCACTTCAAACCACAGAGTCCTATATAAGAGAGAGTACCGGATGCACTCAACCACCGTGTAACCACCGTAAGTATTACCTTGCTTACCGTAACTTACCGTACATCGTACCAGTACCGTATACCGTATTATACTACCGTATTACAGACATGCGTCTCTTCTTGATGGCATGCTGCCTCGCAGCCGCTGCTGCTATCCCCTCCATGGGAAAGAGAAAGGTAGATCTGTTTTGAGAAACAACTTGAACTCACAATTCATGTTCAGGGTCGATTCGGGAAGCTGAGCGACGCGAAGAAGAAGCAGATGGAGAGGTCGTTCAACAGAACCGACATCGACAAGGTACACTCCTATAAGTCGCGAGCTGTAGCTGTGGGGTAGATAGGAGGAAGACGGAAAGACAAGCAATTACAAAACAAGAGAGTCATACGGTTTGAGCACCGTGTTTCCAACTACAAGCGACTATAGTGTATTCGTCAAATAATCTTTATCTGCTAACACAACATGTGATGTACAGTGGTACAGTGCTGAAATATAGAACTGACCCTAAGCGATTATATCAAACAGGTATTCATTTCTCCAAACATCGTCGGACTTCTGAAAAGTTTGACGTAATTGTGTGAAGGTGTCGGCTCGGCTGGCTGCCGCATCGGCAAGAGCCGCCCAGAAGATGAACAACGCAGAGAACAGAAGGAAGGTACAGGAGAGGGAACCGGTGAGTGACGAGAGAGAGGGGGGGGGGGCGACGAGAGAGAGAGAGAGAGAGAGAGAGAGAGAGGGGGGGGGAGGGGGCGACAAGAGAGAGAGAGAGAGAGAGAGAGAGAGAGAGAGAGAGAGAGAGAAGGTGGATTGCAGAAGGTGCGTATGCACCCCCGTTCCGCCCCTCTGAGGGAGGGCGGGGAGACCCTGGAAGAAGTGAACGAGATGGCAGGCCTTGCCGACAGCTTCTATCAGGGAGACATCATACTCACGCTGTGCGTCCAACACTTGTGTATCACTTCTCCTCATCTCTTTCCTCTCTTCCACTACTCATTGCGGCTCTTCATGGTATGGTGGCAGGTTCAACTTGTGATGACTAATTATCATCATAACCATCATCATAAAGTGCCAGCTACTTCTTGATTACAATTTTTTATTTATTTTATAGGTGAATGTAGAGGTCAAAGTATCCCCGATTCAAAGAGGAGGGGGTCGAAGAAAGACTATGGCACTACCCCATAACCCGAGGATTCTCTAACCACAGCGCTTCTTGATGCATACCAAATAGAGTCTGTTGTTCAGTGAGCAACTGGATGAGGTTGTTCCCTCGGAGGAGACTCGCGCCAAGCGATCCGGGGCATTCAAAGACAGCCGGTACCCGGGCAACACGTGGATCGGACAGCCCGTGTACTGGTACTTCGATCCCAGCCTCAGTGAGTTCATCTTTATTGAATACACAGTGCTCATAATATTCAAATTACAGTACTCTCAGCTACAGTACCCCCTTGCTTTCAGCGCACGAGCACACCAAGTCGATCCATCTACAAGCTGTGGCCTTCTGGCAGGCAAACACGTGCATCGACTTCCAGGAGAGCAGCACGGCTGAGAACAGAATCAGGGTGTACCAGGGTAGGTGGTCTCCCTCTCTCTCTCTCTCTCTATCTCTCTCTCTCTCTCTCTCTCTGTCACTCTCTCTCTTTGTTTCTGTCACTTTGTTCCTCTCTCTATCCGCCTCTCCCCTGCTTTTAATTTGTCTCACTATCACATGAGAGCGACGTCTTCGATTCGAACAGTCTGTATTCTCTTGTTGTTTCCGGCGTCGGTTGCTGGTCGTACATGGGCAAGATCGGAGGCGAGCAGGACATGTCATACGGAACCAACTGCGACTATGTGGGTCTAACTGATAGGATAGGTAGCTTTCTAACTGATAGGTAGCTTTCCTCTCTTCCGCTATCGGAAAAAAGAACAAGTTGGCAAGAACAAGCCACGACATGTAGATCAAAGAAATCCAAAATGTTTTACGACTACGACGCTTTTTCGACTTGAATGAATGAAAAGAAGAATCCATTAGTTTTCTTTTACCTTTTTAGTTCGGCGCTGGTGTGCACGAGATCGGCCATGCGCTTGGATTCTTCCACACCCAAACCAGACACGACAGGGACAGCTACATCACAATCAACATCACCAACGTCGCCGTGCGTAGCACACCTCCCCTCCCCCTTCCCTCTCTCTCTCTCCCCTCTCTCTCTCACACACAGACATTGAATGAAGATGTTTTGAGGAAGACAAGCAGCACAACTACCTGATAAATGGTGCGGACAAGAACGAGAACTACGGCGTTCCCTACGAGTACGGCAGCGTGATGCAGTACAACAAGCAGGCGTGAGTGAGGGAACGACTATATTCTCTATCCTTCATTCTTGAGTTGGCGAAACTGTTTCGAAACAGTCAAGTATCTATTTCTTTTAGCTTCGCGATGGATCAGAACTACGATGCGATGATCGCCAACGACCCACTTATGCAGTACACAATGGGGTCGGACGACGTGGCATTCTATGATCTGTCGATGATGAACGAGTACTACCAGTGCAAGGGTACGGTAGACCTCTCTCTCTATCTCTTTCTCTCTTCCCCCCTCTCTCTCTATCTCTCTCTCCGTGAAAGAGTGTTGTGTTCAGCCAAGTGTCCCGCCGCCACCTCAGCCACCTGCTACAACAGTGGCTTCCCGCATCCGAGGGACTGTTCCAAGTGCATCTGCCCCGAGGGATACGCGGGAGACGACTGCAATGCGGGACGGGTGTGTGGGGAACCATATACAATATGAATCGTCACACGGTACGATCAAAGTGGAACCAAACATCTCGTGTAATCAAACATCTCATCTCATCTCGTCTGCCTGTCGCTGCTGCCCAACTGCAGGACGTTTCATTTTTCAAAGTCATTTCAACAAAAAGAATGAGTAACACACATGCGCACGTTTCTGGAAGGGGATGAGTAGATGTCTCCGCTTGCAGCCTGCGGGTTGTGGTTCGGAGGTGGCAGCGACTGCGGAGTGGCAGAACCTGACGGGCACTGTGGGAGACGGAGTCATCGAGATCAGGGACAGACACAACAAGTGCCACTACAGAATCACGGTACTTAGTCTTCCTCTATTCCCCTCTCTTCGCCCTCTCTCTTAATGTATCTATTCATCTTTTTACTAACCGCCGACGCAATCGTAATATTGGAATACCAGCAATCATCCGACCATATCGATCGGTAGAAAGCTTCAGTTGAAACACGACTCCCTTCCAGGCGCCGGAAGGCAAGACGATCGAGGTGAAGCTGACGTCGTACTACGGGGTGTCGTGCAGTGGAGGATGCACGTATGGAGGCATCGAGTTCAAAGCACTCGCCGACCCAGCCAAGCAGGGATACCGGTGGGGGGCACTCTCTCTTCTCCGAGCTGGCTCTGTCTCCTTATCTGTCTCTATCTTTCCCGGTGTACTCTTCTTCTGAAAAGCAGTGACGTTATCTTTCTTTCTACCTACCTCTCCCTCCCGCAATGCTTCTAACTCTCTCAATTTCTTCTTCTTCTAACCGCCAACATACGAATCTCTTACGACAGTGTCAACATCATCTGTTTCCTTCACCATGACTGTCTCGATTGCAGCTTCTGCTGTGACGGTGACGTAGGCACGACTCTTGTCTCGGAGACGAACATCCTTCCCATCGTGCACAGGAACAGATACTACCAGAACAAGTTCGGACTGCAGTACAGATACAGTGAGTACGGAAGTGCGGGTGCATGACTGGTCTGATTGACCGACAGTCAATCAGTGGGGATGGTTTTCTTTTTCGCAGAGAGGTCTGATTGTCCAACAGTCTGAGAGACAAAAAAAAACGTCTGAAAACAAAAAAAAACATAATTTATAGTAGACAACGGTAGAGTACAGTAATACAAATGCCTACAGCGAGTTCTCATTACAGTAACACGAGGTTCGGTAGTCAAAAAATGCGTTAATAGAATGACTGAATGGACAGAAACGATGTAGACGTGAAATATTGCAGTCCCGGCCGATACGACTACTCAGTCGACGACGACTCCCGCTGCTACCACCACCACTCCACCCACATGCATCGGAACATGGAGCGAGTGGAGCAGCGTGGTGGGGCAGACTCTCTCTCCCTCTCTCTCTCTCTCTCTCTCTCTCTCTTTCTTTCTCTCACTCTTTCACTCTCTCTCTCTCTCTCCTTCTCTCTCCCTCTCTCTCCCTCTCTCTCCCTCTCACTCTCTCTTTCTTTCTCTCACTCTCTCCTTCTCTCTCGACCAGGGTCATTCAGGGCGCGTGTTCTGACGACTGTGGGATGTGTGGACAGCAGGAGCAGACAAGGACATGCGAGCCGGCCGGGTGCGAGTGCAGGTAGGAAGGAAGGGAGAGGGGGAAAGAGAGAGAGAGAAGAGAGAGAGATAGAGAGAGAGAGAGAGAGAGAGAGAGAGAGATTCCCTCTCAGTGGCGACGCGACATCAGTGGTCCCGTGTGCCCCCACCGCGTGTCTCTTCCCTCGATCCACTTGCTGTCGCGGAGTCAAGACTATCCTCAACAGACAGTTCATATGCAAGGAGTGACAACAGCAGCAATACAAAAGTACAATTTATCCGTATCATCTCATATTAATAAAGAAACATTACATTTCATTGCAGAAAATGTGTTATATGTGCAATCACAGTTTCGCCTTCTCCTCCTTCTTTTCTTTCGCTTCCACATAGGCTTCTTGAATGATAGACAGAACACACTCACGGTTCTCATCGTAGATCCAAGCATGGATCTGGAAAAGCAAGATTAGAAAGAGAGAGAGAGAGAGAGAGAGAGAGAGAGAGAGAGAGAGACTCACCTTTGCTCGATTCCACGACATCGCCTCGACTTCTCTGCGGAATAGGAACCAGCCCCACGGCTGGAAAGAATCAATTAATCAATCCATACAAAGTTAAGTAAAGTAACTTACATTCACGTCCTGTTTGTGAATGTAGACGTTGTGGTGGAGAGACGCGACGCTTCCCAGCGAGAAACCGCGTTCCTGCGATCGCGATTATTTGCAGAAAAACGTGTCTACTCGCAGAAAAACGCGACTATTCGCACTCACCTTAGTGATGTGCATAGCGACGTGGATGATGTATAGGTCAGACAGGAGAAGAACCACATCCAAGCCACTCACTTCACCCAGATCGGCTGAAAGGCAGATCTTTCTCTTTCCTTTGATGAATCTTTATTCGCAATTCGCGCACCTCTAAGATGCGGACGAATTCGACTCCAACTCATTGAACGAGGAGTATCTGAAACTAGTTTACTTTTGAAGTATACAAGTAATAGGATTTTTGATTTGTCATTGGTTTTATTTTTGGGAAATCAAAAATGACCGAGGCCACTCCAAAACACTTATGTATGTTATGTAGAACGTACATACCTGTAATCCGGAATTCGGGAAACTCCGCCTCTCGCTGTTCGAACAAATTCTCGTTGTTGCGGATTTTCTTCTGAAGTTAATCAAATAATTAATGTTTTTTATCGATGTTATAATCATCATAAGTTCAGCTAAACAGTCGCAACTGTAATGTGCTGCACATCTGGTCTTTTCAAAAGTGTATATCATGGCAAGATCAACTCACGAACGCATCGTCTCCCAATTCCTGTAGAATCTCATCAGTGGAAGGGTAGTGCAGAGGGTCTAAATAGAAACAATATATTATATTGTACTTATATCAATTTAAGTTCTACCAATAGCACTCATGGTAGATTATGTGCCTATGTTGATCATTTCTGCAGCTTTAGAAACCCCACCCTGCACGTAGTCTAACTCAAGGGAGGGAGCTGGAGAGAGGTCGCACACTGACGAGTACTGAAAAAGTGCAACGTCCACTGACAAATTTTGTGATTGGGAATCTGTGTGCTACCAGATCTCCTATTGCTCACATTTTAGGCCCAAAAAGATGAAAGAAACGACGACAACAACAAGCAACAACAACAAGCACGATTGTACCAAGTGAAAATGGAAGGAAATGATGATTGCATATGCATGCCCGCACCCTGCAGTGTCCGCTGCCGATCACTCGTCCGTTCTGGTGCGCTGTCAGCCTGCCGATTCCCATATCCTGACATCATTCGTAGATCATCATTCTGTTTGAGACAAAAGAAACATCACATTGAGCCACATTCATCCACTATACAGTACACTTGCAATTTGCTGTTATCTAACGTTGATTGAGTGTGCCGTATGTATACTGACCTCTCCCTGTCCCACTCGGCTGTGTAGTCGATACTCGATCGGGTCGCTCACATGACCTCAACAAGCAACAAGTCAGTATAGGGACCACAATGAAATTTTCAGATGTTGACATATGGTATAGCAATTAATTCATTATTGTAGTTCGTTTCGAGCTGATTTCAAAAATATATAATGTTCATAGGGTTCATCATTCACATTGCGCTCTAATTCCGCGCAGCGCGCGCACCCGAGCGCGCGCTCACATAGGGAAAGTGCGACAGAGGGCGGCTAGATCAAAACATTTATGACGTCATCGATAGTTAAATTATAAATGTATTCGTTTATAATAGTAGCAATACGCTTCGTTCGATTGTAATCGATCAGTACTTGATGAAATACATCTCTTATGACATCATTTTTCATTACTCATTTTGGGCAATGGCGGCTAGACCAAAGAAATATGACGTCATCATATCACTTTTTATCAATTTTCAGTACTTTACAGGGTACATGATCCCATAAATAAAATATCGTTGAAATCAGCGCGAAAGGGCGAATCGTTCTATGCTAATTAGAGCACATCATGTGTCCAGTGAGAATATGTTACATGATTTCGCCTCACTCTCTACATCTCACGTTGTGGTCCCTAAAGTCAGTATTCACACTTCCGACTCCTTCTCTCTCTCACCATCTCTCTCCTTCTCTCTCTCTCTCCATCTCTATCTCACTCTCTCTTTCTCAATATTCTAGTGGTGCTCATGTTAGAAAGTACCACATGGAATTTCGACAAGTTATATCTTTCACGTGCATACCTGGCGCGTTGAAGTTGTAGTGCATGGAATGCACACACCGTCCCGCAGACTGCTGCTGGAACGCCTGACAACACATAACATTATCAGTGTTACTCATTTATCAATTAATTGTTTCGATAAAGAAGATGAGAGAGGAGAAAGAGAGAGAGGAGAGAGAGAGACCGACCCTGTGGCACTGCGACACTGCTTGTCCGCCGAACAGTCGCGGAGTGACGAAGGCGCGTCCGATGTGCGGACCAAGGAAACTGAAAACACCAACATCTCCTCTCTCTCCCTCCCCTCTCTCTCTCTCTCTCTCTCTCTCTCTCTCCTCCCACTCACGTGGTATGCGTGCCGAACTCGTCCTCTCCTTGTATGGGAGTGAACACCGCCTTGGCTATACTCGCGCGCACATTACTCGCAGCAGACATTCTAGACACTGATGTCAACGTTACACTTCCAGCCTAACGAGATTAGTCTACATTTCGGTGATCGAGGGGTTTCGCCCTAGTCACAGACAAAACGAACAATAATGAAACACAAAAATAAGGTTCAATATGATAGAAAAGAGAGAACACATGCAATAAATGCGCGTACTGGGCGTATGCATGTATCTAATCGGACAGTGCGAGAGATAGTGGGAAACGGAGAGATGCAGAGAGATGACCAAAGAAGAAGAAAAGAGAGAAAGAGAAAGAGAGAAAGAGAGAGAAAGAGAGAGAGAGAGAGAGAGAGAGAGAGAGAGAGAGAGAGAGAGAGAGAGAGAGAGAGAGAGGGAGATACAAATTACGGATATCAGCCAGACTACACTGTAGCGAAAAAAGAACACAGCGAACAGAAATCAGTCTGACAAGCAAAGTAGAATTAGAAAAAGATGATTAGTTCAGCACTCCAGCAATTTTTTCAATGAAAAAAGCCGTTCATTAAATGTTTCAAGAAAATGTGAAAAAGTGTAAAAGAGTAAAAGGTAGTAATGGATTCCGGACACCTTTTGTGTGTCAGGCTGCGGACTCCCGCCCTGTGCGAGTTAGGTGCGCGGGGCACACCCCAGGCTGAGTCAGCGCCGTCCTCGAACGAGGATAACGCTCACACACTGAGGTCATCCACGACATTATAGGCTATTGTACCTTTGAATAAGTATTGATTGTCCCACTACTTACGAGAAAGATAATTTACCCAAGTTGGAACTGTGTCGGTTTTGAATGGTCTTCACTCCGCGACAACAGATCGAACAGAGCCATAAAGGCGCCCGGTACCAGTGAAATACCTCTCTCCTCTTCATTCAATTCTCTCTTTCTATGAACGACCCAGCAGCAATACAAATGTTCAGTCCGTACCACATCAATAAAGGCACAATTTCAATAAAGTTGAAAGCACTTTTATATTACAGTTAGAGTCTGTAATGATGAATATAATACAATCAAAATACATATACTATAATACAATTAACCAGTGTGTTGCGTTTGTGGTCATCAGATGGGTTATCAGATATGGAGTAGAGATGAGAGGGCAATCACAGTTTCGCCTTCTCCTCCTTCTTTTCTTTCGCTTCCACATAGGCTTCTTGAATGATGGACAGAACACACTCACGGTTCTCATCGTAGATCCAAGCATGGATCTGAATTAGAGAGGATGAGAAGAGAGAAAGAGAAGAAGGGGGCAGGGAGGGAGAGAGAGAGGGGAGGGGGGCAGGGAGAGAGAGAGAGAGAGAGAGAGAGAGAGAGAGAGAGAGAGAGAGAGAGAGAAGACAAACTAACCTTCGCTCGATTGAACGACATCGCTTCGACTTCTCTGCGGAATAGGAACCAGCCCCACGGCTGGAAGAAATCAATTAATCAATTAATTAATTAATCAATAATAACAACACGTATCGAATAATAGTACAAAAACTCACATTGACTTGTTGTTTGTGTATGAGCACGTTGTGGTGAAGTGACGCGAGGTTGCCAACCGAGAAACCGCGTTCCTGAAACCGCGATTGTTCGCAGGAAAGCGCGATTCGCAGAGCACATGTTACGATTAATCGCGGCATTTCCCACTCACCTTTGTGATGTACATAGCGACATGGATGATGGCGTAGTCAGATAGGATAAGCGCCACATCCAAGCCATTCACTTCACCTAGACTGGCTGAAATGGAGCTGTCACTGTTTGATTGTTGGCGATTTCGCAATAACAATAACAAATACTCTGTTGATCCACTACCAACACAATACCGCAGTTTCGCGCCCCGATACCGCTCGTCTGTGCGTCTTTTTCTCTTTTTTGACTTTTTTTTACGCTTTACCTCTGAGATGCGGCCGGATGCGACTCCAGCTCATGGCACGGGGAGTATCTGCAAGGCAACAGTTTCATGTAGACATAAATATATTCAAAAGAGATATGAACAATAGCAACGACACCTCAAACTGTTTCAGCTTCTTCTCTTCTTCTTTTTGAACAGTACCTGTCATCTGGAGTTCAGGAAACTCTGCCTGTCGCTGCTCGAACAGGTTCTCGTTGTTGTTGAGTTTCTTCTGAAAAAAACAAACAAATTGTGTTTTATTTTTATAATTCTGTTCAGTACAGAAGAGAAGTTGCAAGTTCAGTGTATGTAGCTCCACAACACAAAACGTTTCGGTAAGTTGTAGCGCAGAAAAGCGATGTTGATGAACTGTCTAGCCGAACTCACCGGTAAGTCATCTCTCATCTCCTCGAGAATTTCATCATTCGACGGGTAGTGGAGGGGATCTGAAGACAGCTGTCGGAATGTTAGTCTTTATATACGCCTACCCTGTACGTAGTCCAACTCGAGGGATGGAGCCGAAGAGAGGTCGCACACTGACGAGTACTGGAAAAGGAATATAAATGAATGTGCACTTCGAGCGGGGAAGCACAGGGAAGAAAGAAACAACAAAGACAGGTTGAACGATGTCCTCACCCTGCAGTGTCCGCTGCCGATCACGCGTCCGTTCTGGTGCGCTGTCATCCTGCCCAGACCCATCTCCTTGAAATAGGATGTGAGTTGTCGGTCCGGCATACTTTTGTACCGCGTGCGGTTCTCCACCTCTGTGTCACCAGCATTATAGCCCGCGCAATGAACAACGCCGTGTCGTCTCCTCACCTCCCCCTCTCCAATTCCGCTGTGTAGTCGATACTCGATCGGGTCGCTCACATGACCTGAATTTTTTTAGCCAAATGCTTTTCTGTAAAATATGCGAAGCGCGCAATAGAAATATCACATTTGGTAACGGAGAGAGAAAGAGAGAGAGAGAAAGAGAGAGAGAGAGAGAGAGAGAGAGAGAGAGGGAGAGAGAGAGAGAGAGATAGAGAGAGAGAGAGAGAGAGAGAGAGAGAGAGAGAGAGCGATATTGAGTTTTTGCGTACCTGGCGCATTAAAGTTGTAGTGTATGGAATGCACACATCGACCCGACTTGGACTGCTGTTGGAACGCCGGAAACATTCATTGTTCGTTGTTGTTTTGAATCATCAATCGACAACACCTGTATTGAACTAGGATAAGTCCTCAATTAATTTGCGTTGAATGATGCCAGTTTTCAATGCAAAACCGACAAGTCACAAACAAGTTTGCAAACAAGAAACAAGTTTACAAAGTGCTCAACCCACCCTGTAGCACTGTGACACAGCCTGCCCACCGAACAGTCGCGGGATAACGAAGGCCCCTCCCATGTGGGGACCGTGGAAACTGAACAGGATGTACTTGATGTGATCAGAAGAGGGAACACTGGCAGTAGAGGACCCACGGACACGGTGTGTGTCCCCGCTGCGTCCTCTGCCGCAATCGGAGTGAACACAGCTCTGGCAATGCAGGCCCGCACATCACTCGGGACACCCCGGACTGCCATCCTCGAAACCGTCGAACCAGTTCGGAAATACATTTTGTGCGATTTCTAACAAGTCTAATACTACATGGCAACAACACTAAGAAAAGGGTTCACTGTAAAAAGTGAGACAAGAAGGTTTGCTGGCTAGCAGATAATAAAACAGAGAGAAAAAAAGCGTTTGCTGCAAGGAATGCGACCTTTGTTGCTATTACCCAAATCGGGAGAGAGAAAGTGTGGGTATCTGAGAGATGCAGATGACGAAAGGGAAATGAGCGATAAAAAAATAGTGTAGTATATCAGTGATGCCGGATGTGATCTCTACGCTATAGATAAGAGAAGTGTGCAGAAATGAACAGAAATCAACGTGGCACGTTTTTTTCACGTTTTTCTGGTGTTGGAGAAATATTCCAGATGTCAGAACGTGTTTGAAAACAACACTTTCGTTCAAAAAATGGCTGGTTCGGGGTTTCTTTTGTCTTTCTTCGGACAATCCTCATTTCCGCTATTTCAGGGAATAACGAAGAATCCAACATCTTGTTCGGATTGAGATGCGAATATAGGCATTCTGAATTGATATTTTATCAAATACTCTGAAGAAAAAAAAAATTTTCTAAAGACAGTGTTTTCAATTCATTATGATGTGTTTTTCACTTCACACACAACAATTACATTTCAATTTCATCACTACAACTTTGATTTTGCTTCCACATAAGCTTCCTGAAGAACGGAGAGAATGCATTCTCTTTCTTGATCGTAGACTCGTGCAATTATCTGAAAGTAACACATTTGTAAAATGAAAACTGCATAAAGCGGAAGACAAACTCAAATTTAGGCCTAGATTTTGCCTCAGAAACACCTCAGATTTGTATCTGAGGGTCGGAAAGTGGGTCAGATTTTGCTTCAGATTTTGCCTCAGATTGTCTCCCCAGCCTCAGAAAAAGAGTCAGATTGTTGCTTGCCGCAAAAAGGTGGCGAATTTGAGATTGGTCTCGCATCGAATCTGAGGGTATGGCTGCTTTCTGGGCCGCCCATCCTTGGCGCGCTTTTCTAAACCTGGACGGTGTGCTGACTGGCAAAATGCCCGTTACCATGTCCCCAATTTCGCAGTGGGACAAATCGAGATTTGGTCTCTTTCGGCGCGAAGCAACAATCTGACCCTATTTCTGAGGCTGGTGAAACAATCTGAGGCAAAATCTGAGGCAAATATGACCCAAAATCTGAACCTGTTTCTGACACTCAGATACAAATCTGAGGCTGTTTCTGACCCTAGGATTTGAGTCTGTCCGCTACTTAATAAACCAACCTTTGCTCGATTATATGAGATTGTTTCGCACTCGACTCGGAAAAGAAACCATCCGAAAGGCTGAAAACTTGTTGAATCATTCAAGAGTGATATGATAAAGTAAAACAAATAATCACATCAACACGGTGTTTGTGGATGTACACAGTGTGATGGAGAGATCCCGCCGCGCCGATCGAGAAACCATGCTTCTGAAAAACGTATTAAGAGAGTACATGCTAAGTATTCCACAATACATCGGTCGTTATGTCCAATAATTTTTAATATTAAGACTATTCATACCTTCACAATCTCTATAGCGACTCCCATAATGTGGAAATCAGACAAAACAAGAGCGACGTCCAGGCCTTCGATCGAACCGAGAGATTCTAAATTATGAAGCTAAATGAAACATACTGATACAATCTTATCAGTAGTTTTTTCTCTGCAATTTGTGTTAGTCAATACTTCTCCTGATCCTCAATCAATATTAAAAACCTTTCAAGTGAGGATGAATGCGACTCCAGAGCAGTGAACGAGGGGTGTCTATAAAATTAAATCCTTCAATATTCATCGGTAGACAAAAAAATCTGAGATTCACCTGTAACTGGATTTGAAGGAAACTCGACTTGTCGCATTTCGAAAATGTTCGTCCTCTTGACTATTTGTTCCTGTGGATTGAAAAAATCACACATACATATTCATTTTATTCAAAACACAAACCGCTTCCGGCAACTCTTCACTCTTCAGAAAACTGAACTTTGACGGGTAGTTCGATGGCTCTGAAGACGATTTATTACAACCTAAAATACGAATACCTTTCACATAGCGGAGGATAATGCGTGGCGCAGGATACAAATCGGGTTTAGGTGTGGACTGAAATATGTGTTGGTACTCGAAAAAAAGTAGTAAGTACTGACAAGGAAATGAGCAGTGCCAATGGGTCTCCCCTGCTGGCTAATTGTCAGCCGAGCCGTCTGCCAACTGTCACTACCGCTGCTTCCCTCATCCAGGACGTGCAAGCGGTACTGTACGGGAAGATGCGTAGATCCTGCGACAGTTCTACTGGCATCTACAAAGTAGTAATACTCATACCAGGCGCGTCAAAGCTGTAGTGGATTGTGTGTACGCATCCGGGAGTGGTGGACTGATCGCGAAACGCCTGGGGTAATGCGATTGAAAGTAAGCACATTAAAAAAGGAGCAAAACATGCAGTGAAATTGAAAGAGAAAAAGAAAGGTTAAGAGGGGAAAGAGAGAAAGAGAGAGAGAGAGAGAGAGAGCTTCTCATTTTCCCGTCCCCGCGAGCGGTTGCCCCTTCCCGCGCTCCCTCGAATGACCACCCGACGACAATGAAAGTCACCGCCGCCGCCGCTTGGATATGAGGTTTCTTGGAGTATCGACTGATTCTCGAATTGAAGCCGTTCACTGCGAGACGATAAGGCGACGCCAAATAAGCCTGTTGGAAGTGCACTAGTGGGCGAAGCGCGGATTCTCGATTGGAGGAAAAGAAGGTACAAAGCGAAAACGAATTGAAGAGCTACGGTGGCACCCGCGAACGGAAGAGAAGTACGTCATTGTTATCGATCGATATCTGGAGCCGTTCACTGTGAGACGATAAGGAGGAGCCAAATAAGCCTGTTGGAAGTGCACTAGTGGGTAACTCGCGGATTTCTTGGATTTCGCAACATGATGGTGACGAATGGATCGACCGGGAGCAAGTATGCAAATGGACGCGAGAAGTTCGATAACGTTCGACGGTAGAGGCAACGTGGTCCATAAGGCTCACGCGTTCGAGGATGGATCAAGGCCGCATACTCTATATGGAAGAAGAAAGAAGATTCTCAAAAGATGCTACCCACCGGATGAGGCTTTGCTATAGGGAGCAATACCCTCCAAGGACCCATCCGGGGACAAAACACTAAACCTTTGTACATTCCGCCCCAAGTTTGTATATTGTGTTTGTGTTTTGTCTGCACCTATGGATAAACCATTATTATTATTATTATTTTAGAGAGGGGGGGGAGAAAGAGAAAGAGAAAGAGAAAGAGAAAGAGAAGGAGAAAGAGAGTCTATTCTATTAACCATGTATGCCTGCATGACGGCCTCTCCTCCGAACAGCCGATCGGTCACCGATCCGAACAGGTGCGGATCATTGAAACTGCATATAAAATAATACATTTTCGGAATGTCTATTCAGAATCTCGTGAAACAAAAGCGCACTCACGTCGTGACTGCTCCGTCTCTGTCCCTTAGGGTTGTTGGTGTGAAGACAGCTCGCGCGAGGCGGGCCTGTTCCTCGATGCCCATTGAGAACTAGTGGAAGGGTCGGCTAGCACTGCTCACACAACACAACACAGCACTCTGTCGCGTGTTCCACTGATAATATTGATCGCCTTCCCGGGCTACAGTCTAGTCCAGTGTATCTTACGTATGGAGTGTGTCCATCGCAGGTGTTTTTTCTGTTGTTGTTGCAATTGTAATCTTCCTTTCTGACCGATGTCGACCTCCTGTGAATCATCACAACTTTTTGTCGTGCGATTATTCGGAACATCTGCACAGGACGCGCTCCCTACTGTGAACTGTCGCCCGACTCACAGCCTCATAAACACCTCGCTCACTCATCAGACATATCGTCTGCGTTCTCTTGTTAACTATATTCTAAATCCTACTCGTTCCCGCGCTATCACGCTTCGCTGATGGTCGGACAGTAAAAGGATAAATGGTAAATACGTTTATCAGATCGCATTCACAACCTTGCTCTCTCCCTCTCCTTCTTGTCTTTCATCTCCACATATGCCTCTTGTATGATGGACATCACACACTCCCGAGACTCGTCGTAGACCCAAGCGTGCAGCTGGAACGGAAGAAGTGAAACTGGAGACATGTATGGGAAACATTGTACCTAGGTTCAGTACCTACGCTTCTTTCTTCTTCTTTTTTTTTTTGAAATATTGGGATCAAAAGTCAGAAAAAAAGAGAATAGTAAGAGTTTAACTATCTCATACAAACACACAAATATATTCATTCAAATCACCTTTGCTCGGTGATGTGAGATCGCATCGCACTCGACTCGGTAGAGGAACCAGCCATAGGGCTAAAAGAGGGGTTGAGAGGGAGAGAGAGGAAAGGGAGAGATAGAGAGAAAGAGAGAGAAAGAGAGAGAGAAAGAGAAAGAGAGAGGAGAGAGAGAGGGGGGGGGGTGAAGAAGAGAGGAGAGAGAGAGAGAGAGACCCCTCCCCACTCACATCCACATCCTGTTTGTGTACATATACGGTGTGATGGAGTGAAGCAGCCGCGCCCACAGACAAGCCTTGTTGCTGAAAGCATACGCTACTATTCGCGAATATCCGCAATCCGCATAATTTTGCGATTCGCTTACCTTGACGAGTTCTATGGCGACGCCTATGATATAGAAGTCGGAGAGTACGAAGGCCACCGCCAGACCGTTGATCGGACCGAGATCGTCTGAATGCGTGATTGGAAGGTTCAGCAAGAACTGTTGTATTGAACGAGTATTCATGTATATTCAACGAACCACCTATCAGTTTCGATTTACAGCGTAACATTTGTTTTGTTAAACATTTCACAACATCAATAACTATGCATTGTTGGTTAGCCCTGTAAGACAATTCGCGGTAATACATACTAGGTGAAACGTATTTCAATACATTTGAA
Source organism: Rhabditoides inermis (assembly GCA_963966185.1). Taxonomy (NCBI): domain Eukaryota; kingdom Metazoa; phylum Nematoda; class Chromadorea; order Rhabditida; family Rhabditidae; genus Rhabditoides; species Rhabditoides inermis. The sequence continues at coordinate 63,618 of CAWZYM010000145.1, forward strand.
CAATGTGTTCTACTCACCCTTGAGGTGCGGATGAATGCGGCCCCACAGCAACGAGCGGGTCGTTTCTCAAACATTTTATATTAGAAAATTGAAACCATGTTTAAAAAAACATATTTTTCCAATATTTTTTTCACTTACTTACCTGTCTCGGGACTGAACGGGAACTCGGCCTGCCGCATCTCAAACACATTCGAGCGGTTCATCTGCTTTTCCTGAAAATGACGTCATGGTTCTAACCTGAGGACGTCACAACAGTAATCAATTAGCATATGACGTCACTCACCGGCGTGTTATCCGGCATGTATTCTAGCAACTCATCCAGAGATGTGTATTGCATTGGCCCTTCCAAGTATTCCAGATTGCAGTTCGGAGCCGGAGAGAAATCGCATACGGGAGTATACTGTGATGGGTAACGTGATTACTGTAATAATTCTACAAAATTACGGTAGCATGCACGCTATTATTTGCATCTTCGATTGTTCCCATGTACTATAACTGCTGATTAATATAAACATTATAGTAAAATACAGTACAGTACTCTTGTTGGTTGTTATAATTGTTTGTATCTCCACCCACCCTGCAGTGTCCACTGCCGATCACCCTGCCTTTCTGGATAGAAGACACGCGACCCACGCCGCTCGCCTGCGAATAGTCGCAGTTATTCGCGATTATTCGCGCGTCTCCCGCGATTACTCGCGTACGCGTTTCGCCACTCTCACCTCACTCTCACCGACTCCCACGTGCAGTCGGTATTCGATCGGGTCGATGACTGTGCCTGGCAATTATTTTGTAACATTTGACACACAAATAAAACTAGCAAATAATACATAGCTGACAAAGTTACAAAGTAGGTAAAGGTAAAGGTATCCCCCCGATTCAAGAGATTCACTCTGCGGAATTGGTCAAGACAAAAATCTGACAGACACAGCTGAAAAAAGACAAAATGGTGGAACTGATAACTTACCAGGAGCATTGAAGTTGTAGTGCATGGAATGAACGCATCCGCCGTTGGGTGATTGTTGTTGGAAGGCCTGAATGCAAGAGTTCACAGCAACACAACACGTGTCGAATGAATCGAATGTCACACGGGAGACACATCAAAATGTGGAGAAAATAGGTTGAGCCCCAGGTACATAGGTTGAGTAATACAAGTAAAGCCGTGCTATACCTGATAGCACTGGCTGACGGCCTGCCCTCCGAATAGCCTCGCTGTCGCGAATGCGCCGCCCATGTGAGGAGAGTGGAAGCTGAATGATGAATGTGCATACATCATATCTTCTATATACGTTTTGGAATTGTACCCTCCACAAGTATTGCTATTCGACGAAAACATCATGATCGTTTCAGTAACTTTTTATCGATGATGCCTCGTTCTGATGATGACTACACGATGAGCACGTCCATATGCTTTGAACTTAAGTACTCTCCACGTATTGCTAATCCACCAAACCAAAACATTTGAAACAATCGCTCACGTAGTCATCGTTCCCATCTCGTCCTCCCCTGCTTGCGGAGTGAACACCGCCCTCGCTATTCGAAGCTGCAGCGGGCGGTCCATGACTCTGTGAGAGGAATGATCGAACAATACTATTGTTGAATCTGCGCGGGACCAAGACGGAAAGTGCAGTAGCGTGCGCGGCAGTATCGTGTAAAAAGCTACGCGTCTAAATGATATCGTTCTGGCGTAGGCCTCCTTTAATGCTCGGATTATTCTTCAGAAAAACATCTTTTCATTCGTATGCTGTAATAAACGGCGCGAATAAACAAATCAAACAACAAATCATTATGAGTAAGGTTGCAACACTCGAGTCATACGCCACTATAAGACTGGAAGACTACTGCGTAGCCTATTATGGGGTGACCCAGCTGAAGGGACGAGAGATAAGGTGGGAGTGAGAGTGCGGTGAGATAGACAGAGGAAGGTAGAGAGCGAGAAAGGGGAGGAAGAGAAAGACAAACTACAGGCTACAAAATGGCCGATTGGCCGATAGCGAAATCACAAGAATAACAAAACTGTTGACGAGCTGAAAACTGTACTTCATTAATAATTTGAGGTGATAGAAAGTGCGCTCGGAAAAGAACAATGTATACTACGGTGTGTAGTAAACCGTTTATAGTAAGTAGCTCTATATTTCTATATACTTTTCATTCACCACAGTTTCAAAGTTTTCAGTGAACTGATCGATTTTTTTCCAAAATAAGGTGCTATCCCAACTGGAGGGGAGTACAATAAAAAGTACAAAACTCACTATAAAAACAAAATCATATTTTACTTCTCATTTCTTGACTTTTCCTTTGCCATTACTTTTTTTCTACACTGTCAAGAGAATTTATGGATGAGGCTAAAAGCTTAGAAAAGTATAGCTAAAAACGCAAACGCTGTCGGTGCGTTGTGTACGTGCCGGTTTAGGGGAATTAGCTGAGGGTGTAGATAAAACATATTTATCTTAATTAAAACAGGTGAATTATTGGAGAATGTTGTACTATAGTTTATGCAGTTGGTTCCACCGTAATGCGTTTCGTGAACGCGGCTCCGTCTTCTCGATGCTTCCGGAATTCACCCCGAACCTGATGATACAAATTATATATGATAGCCTACTGTCACCTAATAGCTGATGAGCATAATGTTTCGAACACCCACGAATTGATTGAATTGTGCGTTTAATGCGAATAATGAGCGTGGAATGGATAGAAGGAGGTCGGAGCAGAAGGGGCGCATGAGATTCAGCCCCCTTGACACCGACAGAGAGACAGAGAACGCATCAGGAGCAGGAAACAGATCTGCGTGGTGTATATGTTAATTGTTGACTAGATTGTATGATTGCAAACTCACCTGATTGAGGCAGAGTGGAATTACCGCCACTGGCATGACTCCTGCTGAATATATGAGTTGCAGCTCGGCTGTCTTGTTGTTTTTGTCGATACGTTTGATCAATATGACGGTTATGGTTGTGCAAATGATAATGAAGAGTATGGTAGTCAATCCATTGAGTGCGGTAGTGCGACTGTTGGAAGACTGACAGACATACAAGATACAAAAAATACTTCGAAAGTAGTTTACCCATGTGACCACTCGCTTGAAGTCCATTCCAATGCCACCGTGCGGTGAGTGATAGACTATAATTGGACTGACGAGAAGATACGGAAACGTAAGGACAGGGAGAACGAACATCCTTACTCGTGCTAACCAGAAGTAGCGGTGTCATATCTAGATGGGTGTACGGTATCTCCGAAGAACCATTTTCCATATCCTCACACTCTCGTATGACATTGGCGCAATGACGCATGTCATACGATTGACGACGACTAGAATGATTGCGAGCTGGTTGAGTGCCATGAGATAGTAGAGGGAGAAGTAGTAGGAAGTGAGCCAGTACGTGTACACTCCGATTTCGAAGACAAAGACGACGGGAGTAGCAGACCGGTGTAACCAAGACGTCAGAACACGTAGTCAACGACGAAACACACCGCTTGGATGGAAAAGCGTTCTCTTTTCCATCCTCCAGTAATATCCCGCTTTCATTACATAGAAATCCATGTCTCATACGAGCTTTTTGATAGTAAGGATGCGCTCCACTCAGAACGCGTTTCCAAACAGAACATGAGAAATGATCAGCGCGAAAATCAGGCATTTGTATAATGATAGCTAACAGAACAAAAGAGAATCTACAATGTTCACATTGATTCCTCCACTTATACCATTAATATTCTTCATATTCACACGCGTCCTTTGTCTAGTACACCACACGCACACAGCAAATTAATATTTGAGAACATAAACGTGAATGAGAAAAGAATATTTATTCACAAACGACTATGCGTTAGTTTTTCTGCTGTCATTTTGGCAGCACAATGGATCTCGTCAAGCTCGGACTTGTTCTTGCAGTTTATCTAAAAGAAGATAAGAATCATAATAATTAAATTATTATATCACAGTTAAACTTACATACCATGCACTTCGTCAAAATTTCATCGTTGTTGAATGACTCAGATGGAGAACGAGTCTCCTCCAGAAAAGCAGCCTTTTTCAACGAGGTTGTCAAAAGAATACTTTGCTCCTGGATCTGCAAGTAACAGATAATACAGTACGCGAAAAAAAAAAACAACAGAAAAAAGATTACCTGGTCCATTAAGTCACACAGTCCCTCCAAGGTCGGGAGAACCGATCCCTCCTTAAGGGTATGTTTTAAGAAAGTTCCTTCCTCAGACTCTACGATAATCATCTTTTTAATTGGCATGTTTACATCAGGGAGATATTAGAGAAACAAATCGTATATCGTATACAATTAAATACAATCCAATACATTAGACGTCCAGCATATTGCTTCCCACGACACGAAGCTGTCTATATTAATATTTACGAACGGTGTGAATATCGGATCGGAGCGAACATAAGCCTACGAGATGGCGTTTCGCGATCGGGGACATTTTCGGAACAATTCCCCGCGCGGAGGACCGATAAAAGTATTATCGTAACAAGAACGATATATAAATTAACAAAGAAACACAGTGACACTCAGTTCCGAATGCTGAGATCAAACAATTCTAAAAGTTATGCCCCAGTCAAACGGAGGCGCCGTGATTCCTTTACCTCGTCGAGTGACAGTGATAGTAACAGTAAGTCCTCTTCAGTTATGTCCTCTAAGTCCTCAATGAGTTCAGGTTCGTCTAGTTCCTCATTCTCAAATTCCTAAAATTATTCAATGAGTTCAAAGTCATCCCACTCATCATCCTCAAAAACTTCTAGATCATCCAGATCCTCTTTAAGTTCCAGATCATACAGTTCTTCCTCATCTAAATCGTTCCCCTCGAACGTAATGGATATAATTTCTATTCCACCTACACCGCAGTTATCACCCGTTTATAATACCGACCCTCTAGAAATAATCAAAATGTGTACCCTCCCTCCGAAGTTAAACACTCCTCCACCGACCAAAAGAGCAAAAGTTCACAGCCCAATTCGAATTCCAGAAAGCTCACAGAAAGTTCTACCCAAGGTGACTAGTAAAAATAATCCAATAACTAAAAAAACCTTTTCAGGAAATCCCACCTTTAATGCAAGTAGAGATTCCCAAACCCACTAATACACAGTTTACTCCAAAAAATTCAGAGAAAATATTTTTCCTTTCGATCGTATCAATTAGAAAGGAACATGTACAATTTTAAACCCTTTGCAAATTATGCTTCGACAATTCCCACACATTGAATGCATGTACTACTTCTACTTCTCCGAAGGCTAAATCCATAGTAGCCCGCCTAAGATCGCTTTGTTTATTATGTATGGAAAATAACTATGAGGAATGTACCTGTAATAGGCCTCCCTGCAACTTCTGTCATAAGAAACATAATTATATTATCTGTCCTAACCGTCATTCACTTTAAAGGTGCACACTTAACTTCTTTTAATCACTATTCATCCTTTCCGGGAGTGTCGCCGTTTATGACATCGCCGAAGATACGGAGACATTGTGTTTATGGTTATGGCGATCGCGGACGTTTTTTTTTATGTAATAGATCTTCACCAAGTTATCATATTTAAGCAGAGCGGATCTTGGAATAAACAGTTGACTTGAATTGTGTTTGAATATATTGTTAGAATTAGAGACACCGCTCAAGATGCGGTAGATGCGGTAGATGGACCGCGAAAGAAGTTCCTTGTCGCATGGAATGAAGTTGAACAGGAGAATGTGTAGACATAAGGATGGAATGGCGTAGAGTAGATGAGCTATGGCGAATAGACTCGTTAGATGGGTGTAGTCTTGGAATGACGCGGTGGTGAAGTTGTGTCCGAAGTAGGTGACTGCTATGTTTGCGGACATGTAAGCAGAATGGAAGGAATGATGCGGATATTATGCGCGCGCGTTCCATTCAAGTTTTTACTAGCAGGTATTAACTTTATTGCGTATCATGACATGAGTGTTAAACATTAAAGGAGCACACCACTCTAAATTTTGTGTGTAAACTACAACTAGCACGTAAAATTATATGAAAATACAATCTCTTTTCATAATTATATTGTATGCTGAAAATGAACAGACTCGCGGAGTGTGCGCGCAGACCGGGGACAATCCCATACACTACGAGAAGCTGTCGGTCGCACATTTTGTTTTCGATGATTGGTTTCACGTTTGTTATTTTGTATTCTCGATATCTATTATATGTTTTTGATGTTCACAGTTTCTCTGAACCATGTAGAAGTGGAAAGGTACTTTGCTCAACTCGTTTTCTGGTAAAATACGCAAGTTTGAAGTCCATTTGATCATTGTTCACTAATAATATTTTGTAAAGTTCAGTTTTGTAAATTGAGAAATACATTTTCGTATACACCGAAATTTGGCATGTTCATACTACAAATTCGAAAAGAATCCATGACATGAAATTTAGAGTGGTTCTTTCCTTTAAGAGACACGGAATTTAGTGATAAGAAGATGAAGGTACAGTACTACTCAATCTTTAGATACGAATGATTGCAGTGTAACTTGTTATAACGCACACAATATGTGTTTGTTTGCAGACTTCCCGTATGACATGCCGGATGAGGAGACACAGCGGCTGCACATGTGCAGGCTCGACAGTGGCATGGGGTACTCTGTTTCTCTTTCTCGCGTCTCTCACATCTGCACTTGTGAGTTATATTTTGCTGAAAATGAGATACTCATAAGGAAAACCAGACAGAAGCGAGAGATAGGGAGAAATGGAAAGAGGAAGAACCCCACTTCCACCTCTCTTCCGGACCTGAGGACCTGAGGTTGTGGTTATACCATTATCTGATCAAGAGGGTCAGTGACAATGACACTAGGTTTAGGATGACAAAGTGACAAAGTGGCAATGTGACACAAAAAACACTTACTCTTTTTTTACTGAACAGTATTTGCCGTGAAGAAATTCAGTCCGTCCTCAAACATTTTTTTCGATTCGAGGTCGAACGCAAAAACAATTTCAGTTCTTTGTTTTACGTGACACTAGTTTATAAAAAACTGTAGCGTGTGTTTCGGTGAACGGACCATACATGTCTACTATCACGCATATACTGTATTCTAGAGCTGCGAATTCTGTATTTCAAAGCTGTTCAGCAAGCTCGTCTATCCTATGCGGCTGTGTTGGCTATTTCGACGTAAGAGGTCCACCTGAAGAGATTATGCCCACAGTTTCATGGAAACTGAAAAAGGTGGGCACATGAACTGGCGATGGTTTGTGGAGGAATCTCAGGAGGAATCCTGTACCAACCGGTGCGAAATTCTGGGAAGATTCTACGAGCAGGTGCAGGAAGCTCATAAGCAGTGGCTATGCGGACCTGCTAAGGGCAAGAACCCATCGACATATTCTTCACAGCCTATATCTGCACGTTCTAGGCATACATAATTTCTGATTGCATTTAAAATATTCTTTATTGGTAAAAAAGACTTGTTTATATTTTGATGTAGAGTTTTTTTTTCAGTGAACTTACAACTCCCTGCTAGTGTTGTGTATTACATTGTGGAGAAGTGATCTCTGACATGCAATCTTTCTCGAATGCCAGAGATCCCATTTGTGTTTCAATTCAGGTTTATCATCACATACTACACAATCTGTCTTTGTTCCTTTAAATTTTAATTCTGAAGCTTCACATTTATTAAGTTTGTGTATCGATACTGATTTTCATGAACATTATACGATTAGACAGAAAATTGATCGCACGATACACACCCACTGTACACATTGGCTTTTCAGTCACTGCATCACTTGTAACCTTGTTTAGTTCATAGTAGGCAAACAACACAAGTCAGTGACCCCTGCTTCCTTCCAAATCATATCACTTCCTTTTTCTCTGAATAGAGACGTCCTTGCACCATCCAGCGGGATGGTGGGAGATGTGACGTCACCAGCCCCGATCGCTTCTCTCTCCCTAATCTCACTGTTTTTGTGCAGCCAACCGCCGCCACTTAGCGAATTCGATTCATTCAAAACACGAAATCTGTGAAATCTATCACATCCGCAACACAGACAAATCAATCCCAGTGACGAAAGCTTTTATTTAATCAATCAAAAACGACGACGATGAAAACAATGCACTCTAGCGGGGATGATTCAGGGCTATACAATACGTTTCATGTGATACGTTTCACAACGCGTGACGATACGTTTCAATGATTGGGGGGATATACATAAGGGGTGATGGGACCCGGAAGAGAGCATGCATGTACATACATACACAAGAGAGGGTGGTTGTGTGTTGTGGCGGCGGGGCGCGGAAAAGCGCGCGTTTGCCGCGGGTCGCGGTAATGTTTACTTCTGCGACACGGTGGCGTAGATCCAGTGGCAGCCGATCATACCGTCCTGAAAAAGCGAGAGAATTAGAAAGAGATGGGGACATACGGACAGACACACAGACTGTCAGACAGTGGGTTACGGACAGACAAACAGACTGGCAGACAGTGGGTTACGGACAGACAAACAGACTGGCAGACAGGGGGTTATGGACAGACACACTGGCGCACCTTGCTTCCGTGGATGAGGTCGTTGAGCTGCTTGCTGTCCAGGTTGTTGATCGGGCGCTCATAGAGGCGAGCAGCGATGACGAGGGGAATCTCCTGGAAAGGAAGCGAAGGTGATGTTGAAACTGGCCTTTGTATTCACTACTATGTAAAAGGCTACTGGTAATAGACTCCTAAACAACTCCTTAGCCCCGCCCACTTACTCCGGTTCCGGAGCGGGTCCTGGAGGAGACGAACAGGTCCCACAGCTGCTCGGCGCGAGACGCGTTCTGGTCGAGGAACGGAAGCAGCTCCGACTGAAAAAAACCATGCGAATGTTATATGCAGATGTTATCTGCATCTCATCAATAAATCGTAGTATGCGTACTGCCCTGTTGCGACTTGTGGATAAGCGGATTGTCGGGTTGACAAGCATTTCGCGAGAGTGTGTGGTACAGTGTAGTTAGTGCATTCGAGAATAGTCAGAGGCCAGAGCGATAGTTCGTGCTAGTAATCGGATTTGTCGACAGCATTTTGTGCGGTACGGAGTGTAGTTGTGTGTGCGAGAGACGCCCTACCTTCGTGGGGAGGCACACTCGCAGCGAGAGGTCGGTGTAGTCGCCTTCGGTCAGACCCTGCAACCATCAACAATCGCATCACTTCAATGGGTTTTGTACCATTCCGATATCATAACAGCATCAAAATGTTGCGCAGGTCACAATTGACAGTGACACTGATGCTGCATCCTCTCATTCTCCTTTCATTCACATTCGACCCCAGTGCGGTGGTTCTACCGACGAGTGCGAGTTGCCCCAGCAGGGGCGGACGTACCTTGTTGCTGCACTGCGCGGGCTTGTCTGCCTGGAAGATCTGCACGAACCTCTGAAGGTTGCCGCCCATCGTGTGGCAGATGTCACAGTGCACGCTGCAATCGACACGTACATGTTAGGCACTTTGTGGATTCGTATTTCCCACGTGGCACAGCTTGCGTTGTCTTTCATCAGTGAGTCAGGTTCACACTACTTATATGAGCAAAACATGGTTATTGAATTATTTTAGTGAGATGGTCACATTTTATTTCATTCACTTCTCCGCCCAGACAGAGTTATGAAGAAGATCCATATGAATATGATGAGTGTGCACTTACCACGATCCGATTCCTCCACACCCGTTCTTGTCGGCGTTCACGCAGCGCTCCGGCTTGCCGTGGATACCTGCACATCATACTGTTCAAATTCGGAAATCAAAGCACTGCCAAGAATTTGACCCTGCTGCCTACTTCATATTTCCAAAATGTTGTGGTTCCAATGTTGCAATGTCATGGACAGCTATAACGATTCCTGACAAGTCAAGTCAGACAGACAGAGAGGGGGACAGACGGACGGACAGACGGACAGACTCACCGATCCTGGTCTCGAGGTGCACGTAGTACTTCTTGGAGCTCGGCAGACCGCCGTTCATCACCTGTCAAAAGTTGTTTACTTGTTTGTTACTCTAACTGTTAATGCATTGGTTATCTATAGTAGTTTACTTATGCACTTTGATTAGCTGATTAGCCGACACTATCTCATTTGTGCAACATTGCAGCGTCTGATCGCTAGAATAAGAGATGAAGATGATTCATGTGTTGATCTCTCGTCGATATCTCCTAGATCACACATCCGGTCTATTCTCCCGCGCGCACACAAAATAAAATTTACGGCGCGTCTCCGCTTCTGTGCCATTTCTATCGAGTGTATAAAACTCGAAAACTCGGTGTCTGTGAATTGTGTCATAAAGAAAAGACGCGGCCTTTCGTCGCAACCACCAGGCACTATCGATTACTCAGCGGACTGGTCGCAAAATGAAAGATGAAAGACAAACGTTTCGTAAAAGGCATATGAAACGTAACGGGCGCAACGTACTCACCTCGACCTTTCCACCGGACATGCGGAAGCACTTATTGCCTTGAGCGTTCACCTCTTCCCTGAACGAGGCTTACGGTAAGTTTGACGGTTCTTCGTGTACGGTACTTTCTGTGTGCTCACCTGAACTGCACGTCCTCGTTCTTGTAGGAGGGGAACTTGATGCGCAGGTTCTCCTTCTTCGGTCCTGCAAGAACGCGGCAATTCAAATCAGGATTTCGAGTTTGTATAGCCACTCTATTGATAGTACTCTGTTGTGGTTGTACATTCCTATTCCAGTCACTTCACTCTGACAGCACAATGCATATCGATTGATGGAAGTGAAAGACGTTTCGAGGTGTTCTCTCGACAAAAGTGCAGTTGAGATATCAAAACACAAAATTGTTGAAGGACAGAAGAGTACAATGATTGAAGGGAAATATGCCGATTCGTTCGCTGATTCGTGCAACCTAACATCAAAAGTATTACATAAACATAATGCTGAACATTCAAACTACAATAATTTTCTGGAAATCCTCACCGGAAGAGGCGGAGCAGGGGAAGTGCCTCTCGATCTTGACTGAGATCTCAGCAGCCAGAGTCGCTCCCACCAGAGCCAGAACCAAAGCAAACCGCATAGCTGAAGGAAGTTTTACTATTACAGGCTTCTCAAAATGCACGTTTCGTAGGACGCAGGAGACAAATCGGGCGAAAATGTGTTAGCATTCAATAATAAAGGATGTTCAAATGAGGAGTGAGTAGAGTAATGCAACACGGCCGCGCGACATTCGATCGAGGCTCGTATGAGAGAGAGAATTCATGCCCCACTCAGCCATCCCAGGTGAGAAGGGGCGGGGCCGGCGAGACAGCCCCAACCTTGCCCGTGACCCTTTGTCGGCAGAAAGAGAGAGAGAGAGAGAGAGAGAGAGAGAGAGAGAGATTGAAGCCTTCTATCGCCTCAGGGTCGCGGCTTTGTTTCATGAAACGTCATGTGATATGGCGCGAGATTTTTGAAATAGCTGCAATGCCAATGGAACAGGAAAGTGAATGTGGGGGAGAGAGAGAGAGAGAGAGTCGGAAACACAGACGCACTCTTGCGTTTTCGTGTTAGATGTAATCGGATTGAATGAACGCACGAGAGGCCACCTCACACATCAAGAAACGGGAGTAAAAGGCAAAACATGGTATTTGTATAGTTAGATTGTATGGTATAATGGAGAGGGATTGTGAAGATTGGTCAGTTGTCAAATGACGTAAATACTGCTAATTCAAATGCAGCGGCAACTTCTCCAGTCCATGGAAGGACAAACGTGATCAAATCAGCACTGTACTGTGGTGGTGGCTAGAAAGTTCAAAATGAATGCTATCCTAACAACTAACAATCTATTCGGTTGACGCGTTGACGGACTATTTCTCTACTGTACTGCACTCAACTCACTTCTACACTTGTTCGAACAGAATTGAAGAAACGATGAGAGTGAACTGAAAACACAAAACAGCTGCATCGTTCTTTGTGCACACAAATTCGCAGCATACACGTGAGGGTGGGTGAAAGTGTGAAGTGATTCGTGTCTGCCCGTCTATATCAAGGGTCCCGCCTGTCTACGTCACCCGTGACGTCATCACAGGCTGTGAACCGACAGGGTGAACCCTGGTACTTACTTATGTCCTATTGTGCCCGTTGCCTGACCGGTGTTTGTGGTATGGCATTCGAGTAACAACCAGTTCTCGTCTTTTCCTCTCGCTTCTGCTGCTTGGTCACACCCGGCGCCCCTTCGAAAACACTTCGAGAGAGTTGCATGCGAACAAGTAAACAAACCACGCACACTCATAAATAGTTTATTTTTGTACAGACAGGTTCGCCCTGGTAGACGGTATGGTACAGACAAGTTTGCTATTTGCATATGCAAACTGTGGATGCAAATTAGGATAAATTAGTTCTTGTTGATCTTGAGGTTTCCGTAGATCTTGTGGCAAGCGACGTAGGTCTGGGAAACAATGTATGAGTTATGAGTATGTATACGTGTGCAGTATAACACCGAACACGACATTGACTCTCTGATGCAGAAAAGTAATCGTTCGTTTTTTCAAGACAAACAAAACGTGATTACACAATTGCAATTACATTCTGGATTTTTTTTGGTTGCACAATTATCCTATTTTGGTGACATTATTCCCTTTCGTGAAAGTCATTATCAATCTTTCATGAAAGTCGTTATCAATCAAACGTGAAACGTACAACGTATGTTTCCGATATTTTCATAAGATTCACTTTCTGAAACGTATTCCGAAAATGTTTTTAAACGTACCTCCTGGTTCTTGATCATCTGGTTGAAGGGGAGGGTCCAGTAGACCTCGGGAGGAAGGGGCTCGTCCTGGAAACAAAGATCTCTCTCTCTATCTCTCTCTCTCTCTCTCTCTTTCTCTCTCTTTCTCTCTTTCTCTCTTTCTCTCTTTCTCTCTTTCTCTCTCTTCTCTCTCTCTTTATCTCCATCATGTTTGTACAGTTACCCCTAGGCGGTGTAATCACAATGTCCCCTCCTGTCTGACTACACGCGCTTGCAACAATACAAAAACCTTGAGAGAGAAAGAGAGAGAGAGAGAGAGAGAGAGAGAGTGGCTGAACGATAGCCTACTAGATATACACACGCGATACACGTTCTGTTTCGGTTTTCGGCCGGACAATGGGACATGTCTCCGCTTTTTCTGCCGCCCTTCTCTTTTTCGTGGCGATTACACACAGTGATCGCGCGACTGCTGTCTACGCGCGGTGATCACTGAATCGCCTCAGGGCTATAGTGTAGTACAGTAGATAACATGTTGAATGCAAACTAGTGACTACTGTACATCGATATTCTTTTCGCTTCTTGACCCGACTCACCTTGAAGAAGCTCTTCTTGGTCTTTCTGTAGACGCTTTCAATGCGCTGCTGGGTCGCCATCTGCTTGCTCACCTGAACGGGGCTACAGTAGAAGAAGGTGTACTGTAGAAGTGAATCACAGTTTGGAAAGCTACTTTGTAATGTGACAGAACATTTTTACATTCACATTGTTACGGTTGTGGTAATACCAATGCATAAGTAGTAGTACACAAACTCAAGTCTCTCATCCATTCGCCCACAAGCTACACTGTACAATGGTTTTCGTTGTGGAACCCAGCTTCCATTTGCATACCTCGGTGTCGAACACGTATACGGTGGCGAAGATGCCCATCGAGCGCAGGTTCGAGCCGTCCTCAAGTAGTATGGTGAAATTTTTTTCTCTATCACCAAATAGACGCACCGAGTTGATCAAAACATTCTTCATTTGTAACCTCTACTTATGCACTTTCTGGAACGAGGTGTTCTTATGTGAAATCTAAAACAGAAGCTCAGACAGCCAAGGATCTCAGCAAGTGGCATTCAGAATAAATTTGCGAAACCTGTCCTTTTCTTATCCTCAGCGCTACGCTTTCGCTGTCCCGCCACGCGCTCTCTATACCCCGGCCGCGCGCTGCGTGTGAGACGCGCCGGGTTTGCGCTGTTTCTGAGCGGGCGCCGCCTGCACTTTCAAGCTACGCAGGCAAGTTCGCGATCCCATGCACCCATGCTATGATTAAATGACGACAAATAACTTCATATTTTGTTATATGAGCATCCGCCCATTCAGGCTCCGCCCACATTACTCTGATACATCTCGCGGGACTACATACTTCACCGCTGTGTCACCGTGTCACCGCTCACTACAACGGCAATACTGCAGGCTGATTGTATGGGTCTCCGCCCCCACATGCCCCGCCCCCTTACATCAGACTGGACGAGTGCGAGGAAGGACTCCTTGGTGAGCCCCTGCGACTGGAGGATCTCGTCCATCTTGGGAAGGCAGAAGACGAGCTTCAGGTTGTCGTAGTCGCCCTTCGGCAACCCTTGCTGAAGAGGGAAGGATGACGCCATGGATAATGCTTGTTGTTGATTATGTCATTGATTGTTGATGGCGTCGTCGTCACGACGATAATAGCTCTGATGTGGGCATTTATATTGTTTGTGACAAAGGGCGTGTTGTTGAATCAAACAGTATGATCTATCTGATTCGGAGAGTCTCAATGATTGGGAAAGAGAAAGAGGGAGAGGGAGAGAGGGAAGGGGGGGGGAGACTGCCTGCCCACCTCGCAGGTGATGCTCTTTCCGTCCAGCAGGAGCTGCGCGTTCACCCCCAGCTTGTCCCCGAAGGTGCTGCACGCATTGCAGTACAGGCTGAACGAGAAGTTCGGTACGTTACTGTACTACAAATTAGATTACAATACGTTTATTATGGTAGGTTACTGTATTCCTTTGAATTAAACTTTGAACTCAGAAAACTTGCAGTTCACTCACCACGATCCGAATCCTCCGCATCCATCGGCGCCCTGCTTCACACAGCTCTCCGGTACCTGCAAGACCACGCCCACTCACACTCCGCCCCCCCCCCCCACGCCCCGCCCCCACCTGCTTCTTGTTGGCGGTGTTGCGGAGCTCGACGTAGATGGAGAAGTCGCCCTTGAACTCCTCCAGCACCTTCACGTTGCCACCGATGCTGAAAGGGGCGTGGCTAGAAGGGCGTGGCTTTGAACATGACTATTCGAGATCATAATCTATGAGGGTGTGGTCTAGAGGCGTGGTCTGTGTGGGCGTGGCGCACCTGAAGCATCCCTGCCTGCCGGGAAGCGGCTCGAGCTTGGGGCCCATGCGGTCGTTGCCCGACTCGAACTCGAGCTTCTTCGTCCACTTGGCGTCTGGAAGAAGAGGGTGAGGGAGGGGGAGAGAGAGAGAAAGAGGGCGAGATGGAGAGAAAGATGAAGAGAGAGAGGAGGGATCACCACTCACTTGCTCCGTGCTTGCATGGCTGATGCTTGATGAGCTCTAGGTTGAAGGAGATGTCATCTCCGATCTCCACAGCGACTGCCGCGGAGACCAGTATCAACAGCGCTAGAGTTTTCATTCTGAAAACAAACAAAAAATCAAGTCTAACTGTGGAACATGCGAACTTCACTTTAGTTCATGGAAAATTGGATACGAGTACTTTATCGGGCTCAAGTAAAGTAAGTAGATAGGACAATTGTAAAACAGCAAGTGAAAGTGAGAGCGGTACAAAACAACTCGGTGGCTTATCGGCTAATCAGCTGATCGGGGGCGGATACTGCCTCCCTCCGGATACTGGTCTGCCATCGCGTGTCAGACCGTAGCTGGTTCTTTCGATGCGAACACATCAACACACGCACTAGTGAAAACAGGAACATTCACGAGCAGCCATAGTTGTAACGGTGACAACAAAAACGACTGTGTCCACAGACATTCGTTTTTGTGGACGTCGTCTATCTGCCAATCCGGCATTTCGATCCGCTTTCCGTTGCGGATTGTGCAGTTTTCACTGGCGGTCATCCGCTGCCATATATCTTACATAGCCAGTCCTTTCTTCCTTATTAGAAAAAGGGGGAGTTGTGATAAGAAATACATGAAGAACAATCCAGTTTCGGCTCCTTTCACCTGACTGGATTGTTCGGACAGTCTCATGCGAGGCGGAGCACTCATCAGAGATGACCACGCATGAGAGGTTAATACAAACATATAAGACAAGGACAACAACAAACATATACTAGTTAGTAAATATTATAAAATAATGATCGAAATAACAGATAACTCATATGGAAGAGCCGTTGCGAGGAGAATATGCGGGGGAAGAGTAGATGTGGCAGCGGCAATCAGTGCGAAAATAATAGGGGGCGCAGACAATGCGCGACTGTGGGTCAGCGGGTAAGAGAGAGGCGAGAGAGGTCTGTCGATAGAAGTGAGCAATGTCTCGTCCACAAAATGGTCAAAATGTATAAACGATAAAGACTACTCCATCACTCATTTAATCATGTTCACGTCTGCGAACAAAAGCGTCAAATGTTTATCGGAAAGACGGTAGGGAGACAATTCAATTCACGAACACAACAATGCACTTGGGGGAGATCATTCAAGGAATCACTTTCCGAAATTGAGGGTTCCAACGGGAGCGGTCACCGTTCCGAACAGCTTGTGACAGCCGATGAACATCTGAAGTTTGGATATATCATCATTATCCCGCGTTTGGTTTCCCCTGATCGATCCGAATCGGATCCAATTCTAATTCATGATTCAAAGTTTGTCTTCAAAATCTGTATCAGATCAGGCGCCCTCGGGAGTTGCGGTCCTTTGGGTCCGTGCAGTGTAAGTCAGTAGACATCATCGCCTGTGATCATCACACTCAGATTCAGGTCTGAATTGACCCTTACTGAAGACGGCGAAACAAACCCGCGCCGCGCATATCTGATACCACAGAGTCCATCTCGCGCCGGGTTTACAATATTCTCGCAGCGGTAAGCCATTGTGAGAATGCGACAGTTGAGTTTGAAAAGCTTGTGCACTCTTATGATCGAGATTCAAATAAATGTCTCACTCCAATTACATTTCCGAAATATTGTTGAAAAGTGAATGCGATTTTCAAAGTATTCAACAATCGACTGAACGACTTTGCCTCGCCAAATACTAGTAACGCTTGTAAAACGTACCTTTCCTTCTAACAAACACTTTCCTTATCGGTATGTCCGATGCTGCTCAATTAGAATACATTTTGTATGCTCTATACTCCTGTGAAAACCCTCATTCTTAAGGACTAGTTCAGACCAGAGCCAGAGTTCCCTGTTCACCTGTTGTTTCTTGATCATCTGATTGAATGGGAGGTTCCAGTAGGTGGATGCATCCAGCTGCTCGCCCTCCTTCAGACCGCGCTGCTCACGCAGACGAGACTCCAACTTGCGCTGGGAACTGAAAGGAGAGAGGTGAGTTCACTAGGACTACTGGACGACGTCTAGTAGAGATAGAGAGAGAGGGAGGGAGAAAAAGAGAGAGGCAAAGAGAGATAGGGGGAAAGAGAGAGAGGCAGAGAGAGAGAGAGAGAGAGAGAGAGAGAGAGAGGAGAAAGAGAAAGAGGCAAAGAGGGAGAGGAGAAAGAGAGAGAGAGAGAGATGTGATCAAACTACAAACTCCACTCACACCAGTAGCGGCTTGACGTTCTTGTCGAACACGTAGACTGTGACAAAGAGTGAGAGCTTCGGGGCAGACTTGCCGTCCTGGATTTATTGAATCATTTCATATTGATCAATTATCGATAAGAGGTTTTTCATGCTCTAAAGACACCGTTCGAAAACATATTCGAAGTAATTCGAAGTAAGTAATTCGAAAGCCTTGCAAAGCTATCGCAAATGATCCGAGGTCGTTTAGAGTCGTTTGAAGTCATTCGAAGGCAAATCGAAAGGCATATCGCAAGGCATATCGGGGGTAAATTGAGGGTAATTCGAAGTCGTTTGAAGAGATTGACCGCTACTTCAATATGTCAACGGTGTTATGTTTCACTCAAATAAGATCATGTAATTCGACACAGTATTTTCAATAGATTAGTGGTTATCGAAAAAAAAAACACCCATAACAATAAGTACTCGTTATGAGGAAATCATCTAACTCTGTAACAGTAAAATAATAAACACGGAAAAAAGAATCTCTCACCGCGGTGCTCGCAGCGATGATACTCTCTATGGCAGACTCGCTGATTCCCTGCCACTCCAGCAGGGCGGACAACTCGGGCAGACAGAAACGGAGCTCCACGTCCCGGTACACGCCCTTCTGAAAAAGAGAGAGAGAGAGAGAGGGTGCGCATCCGAAGCCTGACCCCCAGCCACGCGGCACACAAGCACTGCGCTATGCTCGCAATATGTTGCGCGCAGTGGGGTAGATCAGAGGAAGACAGAGAGAAAGAGAGAGAGAGAGAGAGAGAGAGAGAGAGAGAGAGAGGCGAGATGAATCGTGTTATACCTTGAGGGGCTCGCATCCGACCACCTTCCCGTCGACCACCAGCTGAGCTCCGAGGATGCGAGTGAGAGAGTCGAGCGACTCGCACGGGCGACAGTACAGACTGAAAAAGAATATGTTGTTTTTGTTATTCTCCTGTCTTCTCAATCGGACAATTTCAAATTCATTCGCATTATTGTATCGCGTTATCAAACCGAACTACCCGGAGGGAGATGGGATCCGCGCTTCCTTGAGCGAATCGAATCGCTCAAGTAATCAAGAAAGTTATCAAACCAACTTTCGGAAGAGAGACTCACCAAGAGCCGATTCCGCCGCAGCCAGTCTCCGGATTCGCATCCCGACACACCTGGACAACTTATTGATTGTGGAGGAGGGAGGAGGAAAAGAGAGAGAGAGAGAGAGACAGAGAGAGAGACAGAGAGAGAGACAGAGAGAGAGAGAGAGGAGCTGACCTCCGGCGGTTTCTGGCTGTCTCCCGTGGTGCCCACAGCGAGGTAGATGAGCACCTCCTCTGTAACATCCTCGTGCACAGTCACAGAACCCTGCAATATAACGATATTGTTGATCGACAATTTGAGAGCTCCTTTTTTGGGTTTATATCACGCAATTCTCTTTCGTTGATCACAACTACTAGCGCTGGCTTTCTTATTGCCGGTTTTATTAGCGGTCACCATAAGAATAGCTCGTGAAACGTATTGCAGTATTCTGTTGCTCGAACCCACATGTATACTGTAGCACCCCTGCTGTCCGTTTACTGATGCCAGCTGAGCCCCTCTGCCACTGTGGCCACCCTCGAACGAGAGTTTGCGGTGCCAGGGAGACGCTGGAATGGGATGGATAAGAACTCATACGATTGCATAATACGTGGAAAAGGAAGAAAATATGATGATACAACAAAACACACAAGAAGCCACCGTTTGAAAATTGATATATCTATCGATGTATCAATAATGTATCAATTTGTAATATGCAAGTATATGCCTGTATTCCTGTTTGTATTCCTTCTGTTCCGTGGGAGTGAGTAATGCCAGCCCGAGAGCGATTGAATCACAGATTGCCCCGTATGGTGTATGTATTATACAGCAAGCACGCAACAATCGAGCCGTCATAGTGTTTCTGTGCCGTCCTATACACCACTTTATTGGCCATACATGCTTCTTTTTTTTACAAAAAACCTAAAAGGTGGGGCAATCCAAAATCTATGAATCTATCATCACGACATGGATTACAAGTTTGGGATTGATTAAACAATACACAAGAGGTATTTGAACTTTTCTATTTTTATCAACTGTATTGTTCGTCTTGTTTGTGGTGTAATTTTCTGTTTGTGGTGTAATTTACTAAGTTTTTTTCAGAGTGCAATTCGTGCACTATGTGAAAAAACCGGAAAATGGTAAATTCACCCCATACGGTGTGATGCATTCATTATGTACATTCATATACAACGATTCGAGATATATACTTACTATTGTTTCTGCTCCTTTAAAATAAAACAAAAGAATTATATGATTTTGAAATTAACCAATACTTCACTACGTTTCGAACCGGACAGGACAGGTCAGTTGCGGTAATTGGAAACCAGGAACGTGCGTCGTATTGAGTGGTGAAATGTTATGACCATTCTAAATAATGAGCATTATCGCGGGGTCAGAGCGCGGGCTACACCAAAACATATCAATGACTTGAATTTTTCAGGTACAACCTTGAGCTCGCGGACTAAGGATGACTATGACTTATTGCATATATTACTCTACATTCCAATATAAAAGTCCGTATTGGGTCTCGACACTAGCCCCCCTCCGTTGATCGAGCCAAGAGCAAAACGCTAGGAACAGCGAACTGTATAGGTGAAGAAGTACGATTACACGCCCGTTCGAATGAAGATCCACTACTTCGAATGCTGTAGGAATCTGGACCTTATGGCTTATGGAACGATTTGTCGACGTATTCCAATATGTATTTAATGGCCATTTTTATTGCTCTATTTTGTAGTAATTGTTTACATTTGTATTTTTTATAATGATATTGCAACCACTACTTATATTATAGTGATAATAAAGAAAAAGAAACGCACTCTTTTTCCAAGGACAACCTTGGTGTCTGTGAAGAGTGAGATTGAGATGCTGGGCCCAAATCAAGGGAAAGAGAAGGAAAAGGAGCAGCATCCTGAAAAATATAGAGATCAGAAATAGAGATGCTGATTTTGCAAATACATAATACTCATCGCGGACTTATAGCTGGCTGAACATGCATTGTGTCTTCAATCAACACATTCAAAACACACATACACTCAAATCGATACTATCAATCTCATTTCAGAATGGCGCGCACAAAAACGCGTGTGGTGTAATGGTGTAATCGCGATTAGCCCATCTCTCCGTGCACTTTCTTCATGCCTTCCACAGATCTGTTCCGGTTTCACCCATTTCAGACATTTCACATCCCCGCGCTGCCGACGACGCTTTTGCCGCGTGATGAGCGAAACTGATTGCGCGTTTTCACTGATAGCCTGATATGGATCTGACATGAGTGAAACGGACGGATATCGTCTTGCGGGACAAAAAAGAGAACGGATTTGGAGAACTGCTACGATGGCAGAAATCAGAAATGAAAACGGACGGGGGAGTTTGGGAAATAATGTAATGACATGGGAATTTTGAATAGTAATAGCACACATACAAAATCAAAGTGAGTGTGCAGTGTGAATGTGAGACGTGAGGGAAGTGAAATCGTTGTGGCCGATTGTGGGTCCTTTTATCCGCGCGGCCCCGATCGCAGAAAGAGAGTCAAATGGGATTATTGGATACTTGAAACTCGAATCCTCACCATAACCATTCACCCTCTCTGCTCTCTCCTCTCCTGTGTCAACACACTCTCTCCTCCTCCTCGTTTCTCTGTGTCTCCTCATTCCTCGCGATCCATCGCACGATCCTAGAAACGAGTTGTGTGTGAGGACTATGTACAACAATGTAAATGTGATAAATCCGTTCTCCCTGAAAATTTTCGAATCCCCTCAGGGCACAAAAAGTGAAAGGCCCGCCGGACGGTATGGGGGATTTGCATTCAAGGTCGTCTGCGACTGGAATTATGAAAGTGACAAACTCATGAATTTTGTGCGAACCCAGGGTCTCGGGGTCACACACCGATCAGATATGCAAATTAGTTCCAAATTACATTGTTCCTTACACCATTTCTTGCGCCGAACGAGATATGTGTGTCGCAACATGGCAGGTACAAGATCAGAGATAGAGAGAGGAGAGAGAGGAGAGATAAAAGAGAGAGAGAGAGAGGGGGGAGAGAGAGAGAGGGGGGGAGAGAGAGAGAGAGAGAGAGAGATGAGTGGTGTGAAACATGCCGGGGCGATCAAGCCTGAAGCGAGTTTTTGGCTCGCGCGGGGGTCCATCTTACCCTTCGAATTAGTGAGGCGGTCTCTCTTCCCTTTTTCTGCCCGGGCGGCTGGCGTTTGATTCATTAGGCGGTGTGGAGAGGGCACTTGCCATTCGGAGACGCGCCTACCCGCCAGGCCGCTCAGTCGCGCACTCTCACTTGTCTACACCCACTCACTAGGGTTACGGTACTTGTGTGTTACGGAATGATTACTTGTGTTTTGGAGACCGGCCGCGCACTCTCTTTCTCTCTTATGTATTCTAGTTTTTCTCCTGTAGCTGTACTGTTATGCATTCGAATTCATGTTTCAGCGATTGTTTTGTAATTGCTATCACGAATTTATAACGCACGCATTATCCTCATTCAGTTTCACCGTAACCCGTAACCATCCAATCACTCTCATCGCCTTCGCCAAAATCTCCTCCGTTCTGTTCCTGTAATCCTGCTATATTATCAGTTACAGTAATAGTGCGCTATCCTTTCTCACAGCGTATCTTGGTATCTTCTCTCCATTTTCTCTATCGGTTCCGTACCTTCTCTTCCCAGTCTAGTCCTCGTGTATGGCTTCTCTGTTTTCATTCACAGTACCACTATTATGTGTTATACCATACGCGTGATGCAGTCATACCGTCTCTCCCCCCAGATGCGTCTGTTCTCTGCCCTGACCGCTGGCGCGGCTATAGTGGCGTGTTCGGTGAACGCGCAGCTCTCGAAAGTCGACTCCCCTCAGTTCAACACCTACCTCAGAGAGGCATACAAGGAGGTAGGGGTGGGGTGGCATAGGGAGGGCGGGGAGCGGGTCCGTGATGTGGAAAACGAGAGAACCCACTAGTATGGGTCAGGGAGATGTAGTTACAGAAATTCTCAGAAACTTTTTGCAGGTGGAGGCGGAGCCGCAGGTCATCCACCGCGGCCCGCTCGGTCTGTCGCGCAGAAAGAAGCACACCGGCGTCCCCTACCCGCCACAGGTACGGTAGGAGGACTGGCTACGGTAGACAAGCAGTGCAGGACTGTGCTACCGTGCTCATAACAGCATGCTGCCGTTCCTCTAACCGCTAACAGCGCATGCTTCTGTCTCACAGGTGGTTCCCCGCTTCGCCCGGCCCACGGGGCAGTACGTGCAGCCTGCCCCACAGCCGATGAACGCGTCGCCTCCGCAGCAGTTCATCCCGATCGAGAAGCCGCCCCCACAGCAGTACCAGCAGGTGTCCGGCCTGGCCCACTTCCCGCAGTTCCTCTCCGAGCCGCAGTTAACGCACACCCAGCAGTTCTACCGGGGACAGGGCGTGTTCCAGCCGGTCCAGTACCAGCAGCAGGCCTATCAGGCTGTTCAGCCGGTAGCTGCTCAGCCGGTTCAATATGGCGCACAGTATGCGGGACAAGTGGCGGTGGGCTTTCGCTTCTTTCCTTTTTTGGCATGACAATGATTAATTGAATTGCATGATTTCGCTGTGTTACTCCCTATACTTTTTGGTTTTTCATATATTTTGCTTCTTTTAGTTTGCATGAAGTTACAATTTTTTCCTATTCTAACAGCATGATTTCGTTATTGCTCCTTGAATACTACTATTTTGATTTTGAGTTGATTGACATGACGTTACAAAAGACGCAAGACTTGACATAATCGGTTTCAGCGCAAGCGTAGCTACCTTCCCTGCCATTCCAACCCGATTTGTTACGTGAGGAGCAGATACTTCAGAAATTGCTCCTATACATTTTGCCCATTTCGCCTTTTGCAACATACAACTTTGCTTGATTAGCCGTTTGCTATTTTCTTCAGCTTCTTGGAAAAGGACAACAGTAATCTTATGTTTTCTAGCAGCAACCGTATTCTGGTAGGCAGGCATTCGTCAACCATGCTGCCAGGTGAGAGACTGTTCCTTCTGCTTCGCCTTCTTCTTCTCCTCTTCCTTTTGCTCCACCTCCTCTTCCTCCTCCTGCACCTCCTTCTTCCAGGAACGGCGTGACCTACCCTGGCCAGGCCCCGCCCGCCTACGCGCCCCAGCAGGCGACAGGAGGCTATGATGCCCCCGCTGTGAGTCTTCCACCCTCCTTCTCCTCCTCCGTTTCCCCTTCTATCTCTCTAACTCTCACTCGCTCACTAGCTAATCTTCCGTCATCGTTTCACGGGTGTGGGGTGTAGTATTGTTTCTGTTCCAGTCGCCAGTGGACAACAGCGGTGGTTATGATTCGCCGGCGCAGGCTGTCGTCGCAGTGCCTGTCCCCGCACCCGCACCCGTCCAGCAGGTGCAGCAGGTGCAGCAGGTAGGGTTCCGGAACTTCCAGAGCCAGACATTCTACACGCTCACTCGTACGCACTTTGTAGTGGATCATCATCGATCAACCTGCTGTGTTCTAGATGCCAGACTCATTATCATCCATATTGACGCAGACTGATCAGTTTTAGGTCGCCCGTCCCGCTGTTCACGACAACGGATACGAGCCGACCGGACCCGCGCCGGCCCCCGTGTCGCGACCCCTGGCGCCCGCCGCAGTCCCCGCACCGGCCCCGCAGGTCTACCGCCCGGCCCCGGCTCCGGCCCCGCAAGTTTATCGCCCGGCCCCGGCTCCGGCTCCGCAGGTCTACCGTCCTGCTCCCGCTCCCGCTCCTGCCCCGGCCCCGGTCAAGGAGGACCCGTACTCGGCGCCCGCTCCTGCCCCCGCACCGGCACCCGCACCGGCCCCGGCTCCCACCGCCGCACCCACCACGCGTGCTACCCCAGCTCCCACTCAGGCCCCGGTCACCCAGGTATGGACAAGAGAGAGGGAGAGAGAGAGAGAGAGAGAGAGAGAGAGAGAGGGGGGGGGGGAGAGAGAGGGAGAGAGAGACGTCGCTCTCTCAGCCCCCGACGACCACCCAGGCGTACCCCGAGGACCCCATTCCTCAGGAGCCCGTGGTTGAGGTCAACCCCTACGACGCCGCGCCCAGCTCCGACGGTCAGTGTGACGCAGTGACGTCATCAGGAGCTTACGTCACATTTCAGACCAGGACGGCGACAACCTGAGTATCCTCGGAGACGGGCAGAGCGGCTTCAACTCGCAGGACTTCCAGGACAGCCTGGCACACACCAAGCCCGCCGTGGTACGTACGCCTCGTACTCATCGTATCACACGTACTCACATCGCACACCCTTCGTACTCAAATCAGGACAAGCAATCTGATGAATGGGAAAAAGCAGCAACTACCGTAACCATTTCAACGTACCGTATCCAATTGCAGACGTTCATGCCGGTGACTACTATGGAGACCACCACCCCCGTCCTCACTACGACTACCACTGTGGAGGCGTGTGAGACCGACTCGTTCGGTACGTACGCGCACGTACCACTCGTACACTTCGTTCTTCGTTCCTATCGTATTTTCGTACGCGTACTTCTCAATCTGGCATGTGTACCCGTAAACGTGAATTAGAAAAAGTGACAAAGACAGCTACCGTAACCCTACCCTCTCGTTCAGGCAACGTGTGCTGCAACCGGGCGCTGAAGCAGGCCGCCCTCTCTTCCATCGAGAACACCATGAAGGAGCGGCCGTGCAACGTGCACATGATGAGCAGGGTACGGTACTTTGACTGTAATTATGTATCGGGAATTGGGATACTGTACAACGAATTCGGTTACTGTACATCTTCTCTCAGCTGATCAACAAGGCGGCTGAGGACAGGTTCGGCATGGAGTTCGAGACTATCGCCGCCCTCAACCAGTTCCAGATGAAGTGAGCCCTATCTCTACCTCTTTCTCTCTCTCCACTTCCTCCCTCTCTCCCTCCCTCTTCTCTCTCTCTCTCTCTCGGCTTTCTCCCTCCCTCTTCCTCTCTCACTCCCTCTCTCTCTCCTACCTATATGCCCTTGTAAGTGACACGATCGGATCGGCTAAGAAGGTTGGCAGTGAGACCTCTAGCTGCTCGCGAAACAGCCGGGATAGTATCTCTCGCGGATGGCATTGAGAGAGAAGGCGAAACAAGCATGTTAAAATCGGTGGAAACACGATTGAAACAAGCCACGCGAGATGCTATCTCTCCATCCGCCGGACCGATGGTCTTTAAGTTTTAGATCTCCCAGAGCACAAGTTTCATGTACAGCACAAAAGTAAAGCTTATAATCTAAATCAACCTTTCTCTAAAGACAGAAGCGAGTCATTACCGTAGCCTAAAATTCGCTTCAGGACCCACTACTCTGGCAACTTCACCTGCAAGTTCGAGCACAACGCCAAGCACTTCATCGTCTACGCCACGCCCGACCAGGTAGACGATCGATACAATCGATTACCAATCAATAATCAATCGATATTCCAGGTACAGAAGATGTGAATCCATCCGCCAGCATTTCCACCGCACTAGATCCACAAACCCAGAAGATATGGTTGTATATACACGAGCTCATTTTATTTAAATATCGATAAACTTCTTATAAAACTTGTTTTAGTCTACAATCACTCGAAGAGTGCGCGGAGAGTATTGGATTGCAGGATAGAAAGAAAGGATTTGAAAAAAAAATACAGAAAACATTCATTTGAATCAAAAGAGGTACACAACAACTCGGAGAACATATTGATAATCGAGAAGGGGAAGGTCGCTGAGCTGAGATGGCTCGTCACAGTTTCCTTGTGAATTGGTGGTGCGAAAGAGACTGTTAAATGCAAAAAAGTATACATACTAAACGATAAAACATTTATTCATTACAAGATCATTCAAAGACAATGGACATCGGTAGTGTGTCCGCTCACTTCTTGCCTCTGGGCCTCTCCTCTGCCGATGGAATCACAGTGTCCTTGCTGTCGACTCGCGGAGCAGGCAACTGCTGCTGGAAAGGAAATCGATAATATTCGATATCAGTTGATAGAGAGGGATGGAGAGAGAGAGAGAGAGAAAGAGAGAGAGAGAGACTGACCTTCTTCCTCTTGCGACTCTCCGTGTTGGCCTTTGAGTCGACGCGGTTCGGCTTCGAGAATGTTTTCATTTTCTCTTATCATTCAACCCTTCACCCTCCCCTTCCCCCCTCTCTCTGTATCTCTCTGTCTCTCTATCTCTATCTTTCTGTCTCCCCCCTCTCCCTCTCTCCCTCCCTCCCCCTCCCTCTCTCCCTCTCTCCCTCTCTTCCTCTCTCCCCCTCCCTCTCACCGTTCTTCCCCTCAATCCCTCCTTGCTTTTTTCCCGGCTCTCCTTCGATTCGCCTCGCTTCTCACGACTCTCCACTTTCTGAAAGTGCAATAACCGAGGCATGTACGAAAGGCCTCTTTTCAAAACTACAGTAGCCAGGTTACAGTAACCATCCGTACCTTCTCCTTGCTGCCCTTCTTCTCCCCGGGATGTGCATCCTTGTCCCCTCCCTCTCCCTCCGGCATCGCTTCCGGCAAGTTATCCGTGCTGTGACTCTCGCGCGGCTCCTCGGCCGGCTACAGTACGACAAAGTACAGTATTCTTCAATCTACCGTAACCCGAACCGTTTCCGGCTGCCGCTTGAACATCCACGCGAGGGGGTTCCACGTCGGCCACGCAGGCGGAATCACAGAGGGTTTCTGGAAAAGGGGCGGGGAAATCAAAAAGCATGAAAGTTCAAAGTTTCGCACGCGCGGATTTCTCAAATACTGTGGCGTGGTGGAGCTAACTGTGTCTGTAACACATTGTCATTGCTACATGGATCGCACGACACATCACAGTGGAAGATGTGGACAGTTGATGAGGGGACAACTGGACATGAAGTCAGACAGTCAGACAGCCCTCCTCCCCCTCCTCTATCCCTCCCACTCACAGCCTCTGCCGGCTGCTGCGCGTGCTGCTCGGTGCCCGCGTCCTCCGTGTCGAAGTCGTCCGAGCGAGCTGTCACCTCCGCCTGGAGGGAGATAGAGAGAGAGAGAGAGAGAGAGAGAGAGAGAGAGAGAAAGAAGAGAAGAGGAGAGAGAGGGGGGAGGGAGAGAGGGAGAAAAGACAGCATACCATGTCCGTCTTTTGCGGACCGCGCTTGAACCTGGCCAGCTTGCCTCCTCGCTTCGCCGAGCGCTGATTCTGCAATCTCTCTCTTTCTCTCTTTCTCTCTCTCTCTCTCTCTCGTTCTCTCTCTCTCTCTCCCAACTCTCTCCCTACCCCGGCCGTCGGTTCAGGCGACTCGAACGTACTGAACGTGCCGCCGCGAGCTGACGTTTCATTCTGCAGAAGTACAGTAACCAAGCTACATAGACCGACCTACAGTTTAACTACAGTACCCCGTACGTACTCTACCGTACTCTACAGTACCAGTAGTGTCTCCTCATTGTTCCTGTTCCACTTCCAGAACTGTAGCGGATTCCACAAGGAGGGAAAGAACGAAGAGGCCGCGGGTTTCGGCGGCTGGTTCTGCAATCGACATCGGCGTCTTTGTGTTTTTTAAGGCACAGCAACGACTTGTTTCTGCAACTAGCTCTCTTGAACGCGTTTTGCCACTCATGCAAAACAATTGCCGAAGACAGGACACGAACCGGCGAGTTCAGCGCCATAACGGCGCACACACGCGTTGAGTCACCCAGTAAGTGAACGGGCTTTTTTTCATCTGAGGTTATGTCTTCTCTCGCCATTTTTGCAGCATTGAAGAGTTTCACGGAATGGAAGTCGGACCAATTTTGAGTTTGAAATAAAATGTTGCAATAGCGAGTTGTAACATTTGAAAGCAACGGATAATCGTTGTTCTTTCTCACAAGTCGATTAAGATTTAGGTTAATATGATCCTTTCAAACATTTCGAGTCAAAAATAAGTCGCCAGTGTACCTTCAACTGTGTTTTTTTTTCTCTTTTTAGCATTTTTTCTAGCGAATGAATCAGTATATTTGTCACCTCATCAGCCTCGGGCCAGAGCTGACTGCGTGCAGACATGGATAGAGGCTCCTGGAATGCAAGGAGTAGACACCGCCCCCACAGGCACCGCCCCCCGTACCGCCGACTCGATGATGCTCTGTGTGCTCTGCTCCTCGATGAACGACGTGAGTGAGTGTCGGACGGAGAGGGAGGTGGATCGGAGGAACACATCAGGCTTCATGTTGGTCTAAAAGAGAGTTGAATGAGGGACTAGTAAAAGTAACAAAAACATAATGTTGTAAACAAGGTGAAGTACGTCGAGCATGCTGGTGATCTTGTCGAGGCGGTTGCGGATGCGGTTCGGGACAATGATGACAGACTGGAAAGAGGATGAGGGGGGTCAGTCAGCCAGTTCACGAAAGATCACTGCGAGTCCGCCCCACCTCGTCTCCCCTGTGCTTGTTCGTCTTCTCGATGTATTTATCGAACACCGGATTTCGAAGAGGGTGGATGAGATACGTGCCTGTATTGATATGTAGTTTGATAGATTATCGATCGATGACGTAGTCGTATCGATTAAAACTCATGGCACTTACCGACCATGCACAGTATGGGGATCTCGATCGTGTGCATGAACATGAAGATGACTGGAATCGAGTGTGATAACACTCAAGCCCCGCCCACTCTAGCCCCGCCCACTCACACATTGCGTGGGCGGATCCGTCAAGAATATCAGCGTTCACATGACCATAGCATCTGGAGATTGAGAATGAAAGAGGCTGTGGGGAGAGGGCATAGAGTGAACGACGAAAGGGGGATAGAGAGGGAGAGAAAGAGAGAGACCAACTTGACAGGCTGCATGACATCGTACTTGACGAGAACAAAATCGAAGATCATCTTCTGAAAAAAGGAAATACATCTACATGTAACCTCCTATGAGGCTAACAGGAAGATGGAAATAAAAAGAGGACTGAGTTTGAG
Organism: Rhabditoides inermis; assembly: GCA_963966185.1. NCBI lineage: Eukaryota > Metazoa > Nematoda > Chromadorea > Rhabditida > Rhabditidae > Rhabditoides > Rhabditoides inermis. Next base: position 92,928 of record CAWZYM010000145.1, read on the forward strand.
TGAAAGGGTGCAAGATAAAGAGAAAAAAGAAAGAAAGAAAGAAAGAGAAAGAGAGAGAGAGAGAGAGAGAGAAAATAGAGAATGCGGAGGGGGAGAGAGAGGGAGAAAGGGAGAGAGAAAGAGAGAGAAAGAGAGAAAGAGTCAGAGAGAGAGAGATAGAGAAATAGAGAATGCGGAGGGGGAGAGAGAGAGGGAGAAAGGGAGAGAGAAAGAGAGAGAGAGGGAGAGAAAGAGAGAAAAATAGAAAGAGTCAGAGAGAGAGAGAGAGAGAGAGAGAGAGAGAGAGAGAGAGAGAGAGAGAAAGAGACTAACCTGCAGTGTGAATATGAGCTGTGAGAGGGCGACGCAGCGGCACAGCTTGTCGAAGCCGTACGGCCCGATCACGTGCTGAAAACAAACTCTCTCTCTCTCTCTCATCTTTCTCTCTCTTCCTCTCTCCTCTCTCTCCTCCTTCTCTCTCTCTCTTTCTCTCCAACTCTCTCCCTCTTTTCCTCACCTCACTCAGCTCCGTCATCTTGAACACTGCATAGCACGCGCCGGACACCGACAGAAACCCGATCACTCCCGAGGCGAGGAAGTAGCTCAAAATGGCAAACTACCGTAGTCGTTATCAGCTACCGTAATCCGAGTTATCTATAAACTTTGACCGCTGTTAAAATACTTAGAGCGACATCCCATTGAGCGCGGGACTTATTGCGAGAATAAAACAATACCGTACCTCCGTCTGTCCAGTACTTCGCCTACCCTACCGTACCCGCTGTCCCTCGAGTGAAGCTCGGCGTGAACAATGTTGTCGATCACCTCCAGACACACCCTGAAATACAAAGTACAACTACAGTATCTCTTCACTCCGTCAACTACAGTATCCCTTCACTTCACTCACCGCACGGCAGTCGTCTGGAAGATGCTAACTTCCAGAATGCGCAGAAAGCGGCTGAAAATTCGATTAGTCAATCGATCGATAAATCAGTAAAGATATACCGGGTGACATTAATTTTGATGCTCATACAGGGGAAGTAGTTGTATGTCTTCTTCTTTTTGCGGATGCTGCGAAGCCACGAGGATCTAGAAAGAAGAGATGAGAAAGAGAAAAAGCAGACGGACTCGTATTCAAAAAGAAAAAAAGAGGAGAGAAAAGGGAAGACAAAGAAAAAGAGGGAATCGAGAGACATCTGACTACAACCACACTCACTTGCCGCCAATCACCGAATACGCCAGCCGACAGCACACGTACAGACAGATCATGTCGTACCTACAAAATCATAAACCAATCGATATCACTAATCGATACCCTGTGACAATCGCGGATATGAAGGCAGTTCCCCGAGGCATGGTCATCCCAAACAAGCAGAGGGTGACAGTGAGCTGGAAGGTGTAAGAGAGAGAGAGAGAGAGGGAGAGAGAGAGAGAGAGAGAGAGAGAGAGAGAGAGAGAGAGAGAGAGAGAGAGCTGACCGGACACTGAAACACGACGATGAGCAGCGGACTGCGCAGATTCTCCGACGACACGTTTCTGGGAGAGGTAAACAAGTAAACAAACCAAGTAAACAGCACTCACTTGACGACGAACCACACCTGGATGACAGTGAGGGCGAGGGAGAAGAACACGAACCACGCGGAGATACAGAGAAGAAAGAAGTGGAGCTCGTTGAAGGAGAGCTCTGCAACACACCATCACTCTCTCCTGTCTGGGCTGGGACGACCACGCAAACGGACAGACTGACGGACAGACGTGCACAACGACGGGGACGGGGACAGGGCACGGACGGACAGACACGCGCACCCTTCATCCACTCCTCGGCCTTGGGCAGGGTGGTGTTGTCGTGCGCGTAGAACTGCAGACTGAACTTCTGCTGGCCGGTCGTGTTACCGACGGCAGCCGAGACGAGCGACGAGGAGGCATTGGCTGTATGGGAGGAGAGGAATGAAGGAATCGCAGAAGCGTACAGGAAAGAGATGGGATCTAATAAGAACGATGAGAGGAAAAGGTTGGAAAGAATAACATGAGAAAACGAAAACGAAAATAGGTGAAGCAGAGAATGGGGGCAGGTGAACGCACCCTTGGTACAGATGAATCCAGAATCCATTCAATTGTAGTTGTCCCGGCCGCTCGCTAGCACATCACAGCCACAAATGATCCTGCGTCAGCGTCATTTCATTTACGCCATTATCCCTTCCTATCCATTGCTACAAAAACAATAGATAAAGGTATATCGAAATATGTTGGCATCATTTTGAACGTATTACACTTGTAAATCCAACACTCCAACACGCTTTCTGTACACAACATTTACCTCGTTAAAATCTGACCAGGGCGTTTAAAAACAAATCCTCAAACGTAACATATGAATTATGAAATCTGGAAATCGCTCAAAGTGGCAAGGCATGGATAGATACAGTAAATCTGACAACCCTGCAGGGGATATTGCACGCATCAAATCGAAAGAGGAGGAGGTAAATCATGAAAGGTAAAAGAGGAAAACTAGAAAAAAAAATTGAGGCACAAGAACACACACAGGTAAACGAAAGGAGGGATGATAAAAGAGTTTAGACTGTCTCTTCTCCTCGGATCTCCTCTCCTCTCTCACACTCCACGCAGAGGGTGCGACTCCGACAGGTCCGGGTTGAACTTCTGAAAAGAAATGTGTATCCTGCCTTTACCTCCACCTTCCCCTCCTCTTACTCCGTAGTTGTCGTTCGAGTAGCTGAACACAGACATCTGAGCGCGTCTGTCCGACCACGCATAGTAGTCAGCACAACTGAAACACAACAACACTATTTCGTAGTCGCTCGAAGAAGTGAAAATAGAGAGAGAGAGAGAGAGAGAGAGAGAGAGAGAGAGATTGGGGCGACATACCGATTGACGGCAGTGATGCACCATCCCCACGCCCACAGGAACAGACCGAAGACAGCCAGACCGATCGCGCCCTCCACTGCAACATATTTTAATTGACTCGTCAATTTTCGCGACTTTCGCGGAAGTCTACCGAATCAATGCTGCTGAGACTGAGAAACTGAGAAATGGCAAAACGGCAGAACCCGAGAACACCCACCACACTGTTCCTTCATCTTCTCAATCTGCGGGTGCTGGAAACCGAAGAAGTTCATGAGGTGGCCGTCGAGGGTCTGCTCGTACCTGAAAGAAAGAAAAGTGCAACTATTTTGTTGTACTTTCAAACCAGTAAGTTTAATCGATCACCACATACAAAAGCTACCACCTTTACTTCAATCACAGTACACAGATCACTTCAAACACAGTACACTCATCCCAAAAACTTTTTTCCTCGACTCGTAGACCTACACAATTATCCAATGTACGTAGGACCATCTACCGTACTACTTCCACCTTTCTCTCTACACACTAGTCCTCATTGTTCGATTCACAGTAAATTACGAAGAAAACAAGGAATCCCAAATCAAGAAACGTAATCGACTATACCACTTGCAGTATTCAGCACTAGTCCACATAGCACGAGTCCAAGGCATTCACCCCCAAAAATCGCCACCCCCACCACCCCTCGCAGCATGTTCCCCGTAGTCTTGAGACTGTCTACTCACTCGTGAACCTGCATCGCCCACACCACGGCGATCGAAACCGCCACAATCAGAACGAAGAAATAGAAGAGAATGGCCGGGATGTACAATAGGAACTGAAATATAAAGCGTTAATAAGTCCAAATCGCCGTCCTCAACGCCCGCTCTCTCTCTCTCTCTCTCTCTCTCTCTCCGGACTGGAGACTAAGAGAAGAGTGAGAGAGAGATGTCCCCACGATTTGAAATACAGTACCACTCCCCTCTTCTCACCTGGAAGACGGTGAAGAACCTGAGCATGCACGTCTTGCGCTGGTGGTAGTGGGAGACAGCGCCGAGCAGCGGCAGCGAGAGGATACCAACCAGGAGGGCCAGCTGGAGAAACAAACATCATAGTCCATGTCATGATATTCAAAAGTACTCATTCCAGGATTACGATAGTAAGCTTCGTGAAGCTTACGCAACACCCTCAAGAACATCTCCTTCATCCACTCACAGGCGCATTGAGCATGAGCGCAGCCACAAAGAACAGCACAGCGCACACCATAAACGACCAAAGGACGAAGCCGGCAGCAGACTGAAAGACCTATGTGAAACTCGTACCATACGTCTGTTTCACAACCCACATTCACGTTTGGATAACTTATCACCTATACCTCACAAAAAAGATTCAAGATAACTACTGCAAGGCAGTGCTTAGTCATTCTGAGGTTGATCAAACCCCTGCTGACCATGACGTGGAAGCTGCAGCAGCAGAAGCCCACGTGCTCGCGAGTATCTTCGTCTACCCGATACATGACTTATGCCTGAAGAATTTCAAGTATCGAGATCAAATCAAAATAATATGATAAAGAATATAATAAACGCAAAGACAGTCTGATCAAGATAGTGGAAATGGTCTGGAAAACACGGATCACATGAGAACATGAGACACAAATGCCACCAGATGTGAAAATGTTGATACATACTCGGGCAACGAATGAATCATACGTACTAAAGCCAGATGTGCAATACATCGCCAATCAAAACAACATCAACAATAGAGAACAACATCAACAATGTAGAGATGACAAAATGCAGACCAGATATGCAACCGCCGACAACGGAGTTCTTCAAACAAAGAAGAAGTGTACGTCAATGTGTTTATTTCATAATTTCATGAGACATGTACAGTGAAACGTAAACGTGAGGAATGAGACATCGGTTTTACCCGGAATAATATTTACAGGTCAATTTGACAAAGTGGTACGTTGCCTTGGGCGCGATTGTGATCAATATAGTACAAACAGTTTAGGCCGACAAAGTAGCCTTGTACGCAGCCATCTCCTTCTCGTAGCGGGCCTTGTCCTTCTCGGCAAGCTTCTCCCACTTCTGAAAATATAGGATAAATTATCGACTTTACGCATACGTATAACAACGTAAAGTCACCCTAAATTTTTCATTCACAATTTTGGTCTATCATAAACTCGAGTAAACACGATGTCCACGCAAGTGATCCAAGACCGAAATAAGAAAAAAATAAGACAATAATTACTCACAGTCTTGTCGTCCAGGGAACTCCATTCGACTCCAGCGGCCTTAGCGATGTCTCCGATAGTCGAGCCCTTGGGAAGACTCTCCTTGATCCTGTTGCGGTTCTCGCCAAGCCAGATGAAGTAAGCAGACAGGTTGCGCTTCGGAGCGTTGGGGTCCTTGACCTTCTTAGCGCTAGCACGAGGGGCCATTTCTGATCTGAACACATACGATAAGGGACCGATACAACATAATAACACAAAAAAGAAGACGTCCACTGAAGAACCGAACAAAACAACACGAATGAACGGGTAATGAAGTGAAAGTGCAGAGAGAGACGCTCCACACACATCTCCACACACTTTGCCGCGCTCCCGCCAAAAAAGTGCCAGCATTCAAAAATACGCGCGCCGTGCACGATTGTCGATATTTGTCAACTGGAAGTGTTTTATTTTTTGTCATTCGAAAGGCAAATCAAGTAAAAACCATATTGCACCTGTCCGCTCACCACAAAGTACGACATCACTATCACCACGGACCTGACGAACCTGTCGACACTTGCACCACTTGCACCACTTCGGCGGTATGTACGGATCGATATATAATGTTTTGGATAAAATTTTGAGGATATCGGATAAACGGTTTTTAAAAAATGGTGCACGTTGAAAGATGCGATATGATCAGACTGATGAATATCACTTTGATCATGTTCTTTTTACGCTGTTCATATTCCCTTCTTGCTCTCCCACATTCCTCCTTCTCACGCTAATGAATCATATCAGGCGCCACACCCTTCGCCGTGCTCTATTAGCATAATGTGATTGTCGCGCGCTCAGCTATGAATGAAAAGGTCACACGGTCGTAAAAAGGGCCATATGGCTACTCGAGCGCCTCCCTGCACCCATTTGTTGTGACAATTGTGATTTCTCCATCTTACCGCTACTTTTATTACCATCGATCTGTGTGATAACGATGTGACCATCTCTATTTCCAGGTGCGGCCGCGCGATGCTCCCAGAAGAATGCTGAAGTGGTCTTCGAACCGGGCGCACGCTCCGGCATGTGCGTGGCGGAGGTTGTTCATCTCCCTGCTTGTGCTCACCCTCGCCCCGCTCGTCTACATTTTATCCGCCAAGGACGCGTCACACGATGCCGGCGACTCGTTTGCCTACTCATCATCTAGGTAATTTATACTTTTACTTTTTTGATTATTTGTATTGTAGTGACACTTTGTAGGTATTCACTGGATGAGATGCGTGAGTTTGCGTTCCGCAACCGGCATCCCGAGTTCCACGCGAGCTTCTACTCGCAGTCGAACCTGTCGTTCTCGCGTATACTCGACGACCCCGCCAATCGATTCACCATCGACAGCAACGACGTCATCGTGTTCGTCCACGTGCAGAAGACGGCCGGCACATCGTTCGAAAAGTTCCTTGTGAGTTCTTATGGAATATCAAATTCAATGAGTTTCTTCGAAGTTCATCACGACTTTTTGAAATATTTCGATTGAATATGCTAAGCTAATTTATCTATGATCAGGTGCGTCACCTTGATGTTCCCCACCCGTGTGTGTGCACCAAGAACAAGAAGCGATGCACCTGTTCCCGTCCCAACAGCAACGAGGTGAGTTCTTGGGTAGACATCAAGTCAAATGATTGTTGTACAACTTTACCCACCGACGCTAGTGTACGCTGTGGATTGTAGACATGGCTGTTCTCTCGCTACTCGACTGGCTGGGTGTGCGGTCTGCACGCCGATTGGACAGAGCTGGCTGTGAGCGGATGCGTCGATGCCGCTTTGGACAAGAAATATGGTACTGTATCTATTCTTTCCTCATACAAGTTCGTGTGATTGATGTGTTTGTTGCAGGCACGCACTCAAAGCGTCGCTACTTCTACACGTCATTCGTGCGCGACCCGATCGACAGGTTCATCTCCGAGTATCGCCACGTCGAGAGGGGTGAGTGGGATGACCACTTTTCATCGTGGGACGTGTTCACTGTTGTTCGTGGGGCAGACATACAAAGTAAGCAACAATGAAGTCAGAGCAACAATTTGCAATCAAAATATAGTAAAGTCGAATAAATATGATAACTGTTTGTGGTTAGGCGCTACGTGGCTGGCAGCGCGTCACGTGTGCGGCGGTCGTCCGGCGACGGCGGACGAGCTGCCGCTGTGCTTCGACCCGCGGAAGGGATGGGACGGAGTGACACTCGACGAGTTCCTCGCCTGCCCATACAACCTCGCTTTCAATCGGTCAGTCAACAACACATTTCATTTACAATCTGTTTTTTGTTTGTTGGTCATTAACTAGATTGTAAATTGACGATTTGAGGGATATTCGATTGACGTATTTGTGTGATGTTGTATTTGCAGTCAGACGCGTATGCTGGCCGACCTGACGCTGGTGAACTGCTACGAGAGGGACGGGGGCATGGACGAGGCGACCCGGAACAGGATCATGCTGCATAGCGCCAAGGTATGGGGGAGTGAGGGAGACTGTAGTTGTTATGTTTCACGCGGCTATCTATGTGCTTGGCAGTGGTGTGCCTTTTTATGGAAAGTCGCTTTTATCTGGGATCTATATCTATATACTTATGCGCAAATCTAATTGCTATATATGTGCGCAGTGTGGCTAGCGGCTCTTGTTTATTAATGACCCAGCTTTCTTCTGGTTTCTGGTAGGCTCCATCCTTCATTTACTTTTTTTCTTATAACAGGCGAATCTTCGCGCGATGGCGTTCTACGGAGTGAAGGAGCGGATGGCGGACAGCCAGTGGATGTTCGAGAGGCTGTTCGGGCTGAGGTGAGACGAACGTGCCTCGCAGTATTTCCTCTGGAATACTCTGATCCACCCTTTACCTTTGCAGGTTCACTCGTGACATGTCTGCGTGGAACAAGTGGAAGTCGAACGGCACTGTCGTCACCGACAAGCAGGTGGGGCAAAGGGGAGAAAGAACGTGTTTGGGATTGATTTTATTTTCGAAGAAATTCCAGTCATATACTCATTATTTTTGAGTAGTGATTGCTGGAGTTAGTGATTGCTGAGTTTTTTTTTAGGCTGAAGTGTTGATGAAGCGTATGAGTGGTGGGAGAAGAATTTTAATGCTGCTCCTGCGATTACAAAACGTGACGATATTTTGACTTTTCGATATTGGTAATATTGTCAAACAGAAATGTTGCATGCGCGTTGACGTTGTTGTGGTTTGAGATGGCGCTGATCCGGTCGAAGAACTCCCTGGACGTGGAGTTGTATGCGTACGCACTGGACCTTTTCGAGAGGAGGCTGGAGATGCTCCGGCAGAGGGACAGGATGGTAGGTGCGCTCTTCGAGAGCTATTGATTTCTTCTGTCTAATTTATTTTTGCGTTTGTTTTCCCTATCTTTTCGGTTGATTACGGGATTCTTCTGTTCAGGACCCGCTGAAGCCGCCTTTAGTCGACCGGGAGATTACATTTGTGCGCGATCAATCGGAGGAGGAGAAGGGAGCAGGAGGAGGAGGAGAACACACGAATCGAGTCTCCAAGGTGGGTTCATTTAAAGATTATGATTGACAGATGTTGATGTCGCTGTTTGTGTTTGATGATATATCTATTCTTTGCCTTACATTCTTTATTTTTCGATATTCTTTATGATAAGTAATTGATTTTTACGTTTAGATGAAGCCCGGTGAGGGCTCACATCCACATCGCAACGAAACAGACGGTGGTGTGGCCGCCGAGTATGAAGACTCGTATGAAGATGAGGGGGAAGGGGAGGAGAAGGGCGACTCTGGCCCCGCCCCAGTCGGCCACGCCCACCAGGCAGATGCGGTGCAATTTGATAGGCTATAATTGTACTCGTGATACTGCGACGACGAATAGTTTAGCTCTGTTGGCATAATTGTACTCGCTTTACTCGCTTTTTGGTTCTAGTCACTTTTATATGTTGCATTTGTATCACGTTTTAAAACATTGTCAAGATCTGTCTCTCTTGCCACTTATGTTCACAGCCCACTGAAGATTTTTACGGATATTTTATGTTTGTCTACTTTGTATTGTTGTTTTGTTATAACTGTACATACATTTCACTTTTGCACGATCAAAGATTTGCAAATAAACCGTTCTTTTTGAGGACGTGGATGTTGTATCGTGATTGTGACGGATAGAAGTTCGAGAAGCTTTTTGATATCTATAGAGAAGAGGAAGGAATGGGCCATCAGTATATTGCACTATTACAGAACTGGTGTGCTCAGTATTCGGACTTGTAACTACCGTATCGTTCAGATGCTGTCCCGGAGTTGCGTGGGTGTGTGTGCTGTGTTGGGTGGAGTGGCGCGGTCGCAGGGACTCGCCGCATCCAGACATATCAGCCACAGCAGGGCCCTCGCCAGCAAGGTAGGGTGTGTGTGACGAGAGATAAACAACGCACAGGCGACATGTGTTTGGTTGTTTCCCATCGCTACACGCGTCTTCTGTCCGAAACAAATCCAATGCATACAATGTTTTGGTGATGTTTTGAAGCAAAAATAGCCTGTATGCATAGGCTGTATTGTGTTGTTTCTAAAATACCAGGAATACTCGTTTGCAGCTGGTTCCGCTGTCGTCGATTCCGAAGGAGCAGCTGGGAGAATCGATCATACTCATGAAGGTACGGGGGGGGGGGGGGGCTGGAATAGGGGTGATGAGACATGGTGTTGTCCCTCGTGTGCTTAGAACATTAGGGTCAATTGCTAATGTGCTGGTTGAATAGCAATGCGGCATGAGCGTCGTGGATGTTCCATCTTGCTGGAGTACTCTGACCTAGTTTTGGGAAAAAATTGCACGGCATGCAATGCAAACGCAATCATTGATGTATTCATATTTGGTTGAAAGAAAACGTATTTCCTTTTGGAAAGAAGTCGGTGGTCGAGTAATATGAAGGAGTACACAATGTGATTGTTGTAGGAGAACCTGCCGGCTGGGTCGACGAATCAGGCACACGACATTATCGGCAAGGGAGTCTTCTACGCCAAGGTGAGCCATCTCTCTCTCTCTCTTTCTTTCTCCCTCTCCCTCTATTTCTTTCTCTTTCTCTTTCTCTCTCCTTCTCTCTTTCTCTCTTTCTCTCTTTCTCTCTCTCTCTCTCTCTCTCTCTCTCTCTCTCTCTCTCTCTCTCTCTCTCTCTCTCTCTCTCTCTCTCTTGGTCTCTTTTTCTCCTCTTTCACTCCCACCCTGATTCTTATTTCGTCACTGTCACATGGCAATGCTGTTAGTTGATGTGAGAGTGTTGGAGATTGAAGAAGATGTGTGTTGTTGACTTGTGCTGCCTTGCAGTGTCTGTCTCTGGCGTCCTCGGTGGCTGGAGTGACGATGTGCCCGGTGGTGACTTCGTACTTGTGGCAGCAGGCTACCGAGCGGCCCGGCATCATGGCCTTCACTATCGGTCAGCACATAGATCATAGAATTGGTTGAAGATGGACTAGCGCTCCGGCGCGCTGTCGCGCGCCTTCGCACTAGGTATACAAAAAGAGAAAAATAGAAGAATAGATCGTCTTGCCTGTTTGATAGTTGATTGCTCTTTGACGACACTTGCGAAGATACATACACGCAAGGGTTGTAGTCGAAGTGTTCAAGTTCTATGTATTTTGTATATGTAGCTTAATTTTTCTTTTCGAACTATCTCTACTACTTCTTTTTCAATTCTTTTATGTTTCACAGATGTACACTGCCTCATCTCTTTATCCTCTACACTGTTCTGTCTACTTTCCATCCTATATCCCTCCTCTCTCTCTCTCTCTCTCTCTCTCTCTCTCTCTCTCTCTCTCTCTCTCTTTCCTCGACACAGTTCTACTCTCCCCTATCTCTCCCCTCTCTCTCTTCTCCCTCTCCCACTGTCTCGCAATCTCTTTCTCTCTTTCTCTTTCTCTCTCAGTATTATATTCTCTAATGTCTACTGTCAACTTTCTAGAGACATTACTAATACTATGCTCTTGTTTGTCTACTGCATCTTTTTCTTCTACTGTGACAACAACTTTCTAGAGACATAACATAACTATGTTTTCTTCTGTCTACTCTCACCTCTCGTCACCTCTTCCACTCTCACTCTCACATCTGCAGTAATCACTATCACTGCGACTTTCGAGAGACAGTTATGTCTACTCTCCCTTCTCTCTCCTCTTTTTTCTCTCCTATTCTCTCTCTCTCTTTCTCTCTCCTATTCTCTCTCTTGTATACTTCCACTTCCCCGCTGCGGTGACAACAACTTTCTATAGACAGTACTATGGTACCTTCTGTCTTCTCTTCTATTCTCACATCTGTAGTCACTGCGACTTTCGAGAGACAGTTATGTAATGTAAAAACTTTTTTAAACAGAAAGAACTACTCTCTTCTCTACTGTCTACTCTCTCACGTTCTAAAAATATATTGACCGCCTGTGCTTGCCAAATGACATGTAAGGTGAACTCGATTCTCACCTCACCTCACTCCCACTCGACACTGTACTACATCGAAAAGCGGTTTTTCAGGCTGAATATGTACAAGAGTACAAGTAATAAACTCAAACTTTAGTTACAACTGAAAAAGAAGCAGTACATTGTTCTACATTACGTCTACAATGACTTCGAGAAAAGAAGCCGGCTGGCGCGCCCTAACACGTTGTGCGCACGTGTGAAGGAGTTTGAAACAGTTTGAGGTTGATTTGATTGTCAGAAAGCACTATCTATTGACGTCTCAAAACATTTTACTTAACTTTCAACCTTCAAATTCTCGTTTTGTCAAAGTTATTCGTTGAAGATGCAAATTTCGTCTTTTTCAACTGACTCAATCCATTATTGTTATATTTAGACATATTCCTATCAAAAAGACACATCTGAGTGGATATGGGTCAGTGATTGCGAATGCCAACTATTCGATATCGATCGGTTGACCTGGCGGCTGGTAGCGAGCAATCCGGTGGGCGCGACCCCAGCAAGTAACGCGCGCTCAGAAAATGTCTAATACTGTATGAAGACAAAGTCCGATCGATCTGAAACTTTGACAGAAGGGCTTTTCTGCCCATAAAAGTTTAAGTTCACAAATTGGACCATCTATCTCGTCTGTACGAAAAGTCGATCATATTCGCCATATTTGGTGACTTTCCAAAAAAGGAAACCAGTTTCTATAATCTAATATACGTAATCTTTCTTCTATTCAATTTTTATAGAAATCGAAGATCATGAATTTTGGGTGCATTTTGGGTACATTCGCCTATTTGGGCATGAAGATGAGGTCACAGGCAGCTGGTATCGCGGCTATCGACTTTTTCTAGGTCGATTCACCTACTCTCCAAATTTGGTTCCAATTGAAGTATTTTGAAATTTTTCTCCATAGTTAAGAGATTAGGTGATAACTATGATTAGGAGATCGCTATTGACGAGATATTTGGAATTTTGCGTTCTCAGGTATTGGAGAAACTTTCTAGAAAAAATGAGTAGTTAAAGTAGACTTTGAAAAGAGATATCTCTCCGGAAAGAATGACAGACAGACAGACAGACACCATAGTAAATATTAGTATAAAAGGGGGACTAGCCCGAGCGGCGCTGGCGCGCCGCTCGGGCTAGGGCCGCCTTCGGCGGCCTCAACACTCAAACATCAAAACTGAAATCATCACTCAAATCGAATTTCATAACTAAATTATGTCCACAAACCTTTAAACCAAAAATGAAGACAATTGAACGTTGTTTACAAATTTGTTTACTTGTTTACACTTTACGTAAACAACATTTTTGAACTCGCCTCCAAGTCTACTGCACGTTATACACCTTTGAAACACGTTTTCAGGTTGTTTACATATTTGTTCACTTGTTTACAACAACTGTAAACAACTTTCTTGAACTCACCAAGAATGTCACTAAACATCTGACATCTTTGAAACACATTTTCAGGTTGTTTACAAAGTTGTTTACTTGTTTACATCATCTGTAAACAATATTTTTGAACTCGCCTCCAAGTCTACATCATCTTAGATATCTTCAGAACAAACTTTTAATTTGTTTACAAAGTTGTTTACTTGTTGACAAACATGTAAACAACAACATCGCTGACTTGCCTCCAGGTCACATACCAAGTTTGGACTCTTTGGCATCTAAACTGACCGAGATACAACATTACCATATTTGGAATTATGCAAATGAGGTCATTAGTCAAAATTTAAATCACCGACCCTACAGTACCCTTACCCTAAAAGGGCAACTCAATAGCTCTAAAACTAAGAATAGTTTACATAGAACTGGCCATATCTCAGAATCTATGTTCTCAGATATGCAAATTTTCCAGGGAGAACCCATATAAGGAACGGTCAGATCAGGACCCCAGGTAAAATTTTGCGTGCGGTGAGCACCTCAGATCTAATTTCCATACCTCAACCCCCAACGATCACTACAAAAAGAGATACTCATCCGGACAAACAGACAGACAGACAGACAGACAGACAGACAAACACCATAGCATAATTTATAGGGGGTGGGCGGGTGATGTTTGTTGCAGTGGCGAACGGGTTCCTGGTCCTGCTCTCGTTCACTCCCTTCCTCCTCCACTTCCTCGCAAAGAGGTTCGTCGTCAACCTCTACTACAACAAGGAGACACAGGTTTGCTCGCCAAGATTGTGAAGTGTGTGAGACATGGTTCTCACTCACAATTGCTTGCAGGTCTTCACCTCTGTGCACTACAACTTCTTCCTGCAGAAGAGGGCGAGACAGTTCAAGTTCACTGATGTGGTCGATGCCGCCATCGCACCCGAGATGAAGAAGGTGAGAGAGGGAGGAGAGAGAGAAGGAGAGAGAGAAGGAGATAGAGAGAGAGAAGGAGACTTGTCTTTGCAGGTGTGGATCCCTCTGGCGACGGCGTTTGTGCACGGCCAGCCCCTTCTGCTCTCCCTCGACAAGAATGCCTACCTCGACCCGATCGCCTTCAACCTCCTCACCAAGAACATCGATATCCCCGCCAACCACGACTAGGACCTCCAAGTATAGGCTCCCTCGTCACTCTCACGAGCTTTCTCAATTTCGCTCCGCTAGTGTAGGTAGATTGTTTTACCAGTTGTAGGTATAGGATTATGTTATGCGTGTGTTTTGTTGATTTGCGTCTGTTTTTGTGTGTTGAATGTGAACGAGAGAGTTATGATAGAAATGAATTTTTATTTGAATTCGAACTTTTTTTAGTAGTTACAAGTTGGTGGCATGGACGAATAAGTCTTCGCTAATGATGTTATCACAAGAATGACGGTGGTTCGAAATGTCGATTCACAACCACATTGAATTTCATACATGCTGTGTGAATAGATATAGAACAGTGTTTTATGATCACAAATTGCGTATATGGGAAACATTTGAATTTGATGCTATTTGTGGCTAAGAGGACTGTAAACACTAACAACAGATTTCACGATAATTTTGGTAACCTTTTTATTTTTGGTAACCTTTTCAGGTTTCACGGTAATTTCAATAATCTTTTTTCAGGTTTCACGAACCTTTTTCAGGTTTCACATTAATTTTGGTAACCTTTTCCTGGTTTCGCGGTAATTTTGGTAACATTTTGAATTTTGGTAACCTTTTACAGGTTTCAGGGTAATTTTAGGAACCTTTTTCCAGATTTCACGAAAATTGTGGTAACCTTTTGAATTTTGGTAACCTTTTTCAGATTTCACGGTAATTTTGGTAACATTTTGAAATTTGGTAAAATTTTACAGGTTTCACTGTAATTTTGGAAACATTTTGAATTTTTGTAAGGTTTACCGGCTAGGACAGATTTTCAAAACATCAACAATCGCATCAACTACTGCAATATGCATACGATTCCACTGTTATCATCTCGCGTAGAGAGACCGACAGACGACAGATCTGTTCCTGTCAAAGCGCCACTGGTCGCACACGAGATACCTGAAAACCATTTGCGTATTCATTTTAATTAACAGAGTTAACGATCAGAGTGTAGGATGTTCAATGTAGAAGAAAATTACGCTTTTAGCAAGCGGTCTCAACCACGACGTTGTCAACGGTCGGTCGTCTAAGAAGATCGCCAGTACACTTTTTTGTATTCGTTTATGTTTAATATATTTCATCATTCCTGGACATTGTGATGATTCCGTTGTTCACATTTACCTTCTGATTCGACCTGGCGTCCTCGATTATAATCAGATGAAAGTGTGTCCGACTGTTTCTGCGATGAGTTGCCAGACTGAATCTCACTTCCTTGCCGCTCTTGTGTACCTATCTCCCGTTAAGTGTGATAGGAGTCCTAATCCCCGAACGAGCACGCGGTTGCGATCCTCGAGGTCGGGTCTCTCATCCAGAGAGACGGGCGCCAGCCAACCAACGCCGGGCGGGGTGAGAGTATCCAACATTCTCTTTCGAAAAGTACGTAAGTAAAGAGAAGAGGTTTGTCTGGATCTGATTCTGATTCAACAAAGCACATGCATAAAATCTCTTTGCAGCTGACTAAAATATCAAAACAAACCTGCTCTTTCGAATCACTCTGAAATGTGTTTTAAACATTAAGAAATATATAATGTAAGGTGACTGTGAAAGAGGCCAAATTTTTATTATAATTCACTATAAAAAATTATCATAATGCATAAATAATATTTATGTTCTATTTTCATATATTCGAAAGAGCAGGTTTGTTTTGATATTTTAGTCAGCTGCAAAGAGATTTTATGCATGTGCTTTTGTTGAATCAGATCCAGACAAACCTCTTCTCTTTACTTACGTACTTTTCGAAAGAGAATGGATGTCCTTTTCTCAAATTTCGAAGAAATTTTTTCACATTGGTGAAATAAAACATACATATTACAAACTCACTAGTCAGAATGTCATGATCGGAGTTACAAATAACTTATACAACACTACTACATCTACATAGTAATATTCACTGGTTTGAAATTATAAAATATGTAGTTTCTGTGATTCCCGCTTTTTGAAACTGATAAGTCATGTGTTGCCGAACAATGTTGTGTTATATACGAATGTATCTAAATTAGAAACTTTCGAAATAGCTTGGTCGAATCGCTCACGCGTCTGCCGGTCGCTCATTGACGCGCGCTACACACGTTAGGTACATCCTGACCGAATCTCCGTCTGCTGACACCGCAGTTGATTTCTGGCATGTTGTCTTCCGCTACAAATGCAAAGCAATCGTCATGCTCAATAAATTCATGCAAAAGGATAAGACAACTAACTTGTTTTTCGAATACTGGAACAATAAGACGCCGCTAATGTTCAAAAACGACTACGTTTCATATACGGTGCGAGTTTTGATTGTTCCTTGTATAACATATATAACTTTGATGTTATAGGTGAAATGTATCGCTGTATTCGCACCAATTATCGGAAACCTAAAACGCTACACTTTCTCCATCTTTAAGTATGATGATAACAGTAAATAGTATGATGATAACTTTTAATGTATTTCAGTGGATTGGGATATCACGAGGTTGAATTGCTGCACTACACTGGGTGGGAAGATTGTCTCGCTCCGATGGACCCGAAAGAGCTCGCGAAATTGATGTTGTTTCTATATGAAGACGTCGGAACGCCGCAGCAACCAGTGATTGTCCACTGCGCTAACGGAATCAGCAAGAGTGCAGCTTTTGTCGGTAGGGTCGTTTTACATTTCCTTATTAAGAAGGACTCCTTGGAATGTGCCAGCCGGCGCGAAATGCTCGCCCCAGTGCCAGTCTGCCGCATGTCTTCGTGTTGAGACCAATTTCACTATTTTCTACCGTGTCTTTGTCACTGGGTCAGCCCTCTTTTTGCGCGGGAAATCAACAGCAGTGAGGGAGAGTGTGCGTGACTCGCGCGGCTTCTTTCATCTTGTGCCAGCCAAACACAGAATCGATCATCAAAAAGGCGCGAACTCGTCTCGTGGAGGCAAACTCGTGTCTCTGTGATTGCGCCTGCCCAGCTGATTGGGGGCGGTCTTGCGGCACTGGCAAAATGCTAAAATCTTGCGCCCAAAGTGACGGTCAATAGTATTCGTACTGCCGAAAAAAATCGTTATGCAAATTTTGGTGAGTAAAAAAATTCTTGCTTCTGTAGATATGTTAAAATCACGATATCCTATAAATAATGACCCCTAATGTTGTTTTCCGTGGAGGCCTTCTTTAACAAATATTCAGGCGTCGATGTTTTGACATCAATTGTGGAGACCGATCCTAACCCCGACCCATTACAGCTACTTCACGTACGTTTTTAGTTATTTATCAAATATATTGTATTTCAGACTATGCGTCGTTATCGAGCGAAGAGTTTCACGGATAAGTGGCAGCACTACTTTACCTATATGTGCTTCTTCCAGTTTCATTTCCAGATAAATTCAAATTACCACTACATAAACATGTTCATATTCAAGAATGCGACGTATGGCCGATACTCGAAGGTGTATTACTATTTCATAGAAAGGACGGACTCATATGCGAACAAGCTGAAGGCAGCGACGACTGCCGAAGACCCTTCTGCAGTTGAAGAGCGAATTAAGAGAGTACAGACGAGCTTTAAGAAGTTCTCCCGAGACAAAAAGAAAGACCAAAAGACCGAAATGTCTTCGAAAAAAGATCGGGTAAGCATTATCACCATCTTGTTAATCGTTTGTTTTTGCGAGATAGCGAGAGGTCAGGTGCGCAAAGACTCACTACTACGCTGACTACTATTCCGATGCGCAAAGACTGTAATGTAGCGCAGGCTCCTGAAAGGTGACAGACTTTCACTTTTGTGACTTCCTTGACAAATTTTAGGCAGATTTTTTTTTGCACGAGCTTCAATCCCTCTGCGATCTCTAACACGGACAGCTTGCGCACTCGTCTTGGCGGATTCTTATGAAAACATGGTCATATACACAGTTTTTCATGCTGATTCCGAATATAATCATAATTTTTCCTAAATGGTTATTTGAAACCAATTTGGACAGCCACCGAATAGACTACCCATGAAAATGACCTGTCGACAACAGCAGCGTGGCCGAATGGATAGTTAGTTGGTAAGTGGAAAATGACAGGTGCGGTATCGATGCAATGCCGCTATGCGGCAAAACTTTTTGCAAGATGGAATAATAACAACTTTATATAATAAGCACAAATTTATTTCGAGAATCGTTTCTAGCAACGATGTTTGTTCATAACCATACAATCAAACGGGGACATCTAATGAAGGAAGGAGTGGAACATGTGTGGCATTTTGTTTTGACGGTTCCTTCGAAACAGTAATCCGCTGAAGTGACAAACGTTGGAGGACGGGTATCGGTGTATCCAGACTTGTGCCAAGCATATTGCCTCATGTGAAGGAACTTGTCGTCAGAGAACACATAGAGGGTCATGGAGTAGATTAGTCTGAGATTGTCACGGGCATACACGTGGGCTAGGAGAGCAACAACCACCCCTGCCGACGGAGACATCGCTGGCATTGCGAGTGAAAAGAAGGACGACAACACTCTCTACCTCACTGTTCGCTCATTACGTGTACCAATCAGCGCGAGCCAGCTTTCCAGATATCCAATTTCAGATTTGCATAATTATCGAGAGACGACAGGGCGACATACGCCGCCAAAGAGAACCGGCAAAAAGTTTTGCCGCATAGCGGCATTGCATTGATACCGCACCTGTCATTTTGACTGTCATTTTCAACTTTCCAACTCACTATCCATTCGGCCACGCTGCTGTTGTCGACAGGTCATTTTCATGGGTAGTCTATTCGGTGGCTGTCCAAATTGATTTCAAACTACCATTTAGGAAAAGTTATGCTCATATTCGGAATCAGCATGAAAAACTGTGTATATGACCATGTTTTCATAAGAATCCGCCAAGACGAGTGCGCAAGCTGCCCGTGTAAGTTCGAAAAGTCTATTTCGAATTTTCGAAAAACTATGTACATTTAAAAGAAAAGAGTATTCGTTGTTTTCAGAAATTGACTGGAATGAGTCTCAAGGGATGCAATAACACATATTTACTGGGAGAGTTGCTTGGCTCGGGTACCTATGGACATGTCTACGAAGCGACGTGCATTGAAAATGGAAAGAACAAACAATACGCCATGAAAACCGAGAAGCGTGGTATTCCATCCGCTTCCATCAACGTATGATTCTACAAAATAGTTTATAAATCTGAAATTTTAGAATGAGATACTAATTCTGAGCACTGTCACCGCTAACCCTCTCGAAAAGCGAAACCAGATCATCGAATTCATCGACAAAGGTGCTGTATCTTGTATCCCACCAAGATGTTTTAACATTCAGGACACGCTGCGAGCTTCACTTTTATGGTCATCACTCTTGTCGGATGCTCGCTCACTACTATTCAGAAAATTGCCGTTAAGCTCAAGTATGCGCTTTTTTTGTTTATCCGTGAAATTGTCAACTGTTATAGCAACTTCTCCGCAATGTACCTATCTATCCAATCGTTCAATGCTATTCATCAGTTGCATTCTTGCGGATTCATTCATCGGTGGGTTACAGAACAAACATCGCAAAACCGCGTAGTGTAAAGGTTAGCGATGTCCGCTATACTCGGTGGGTCGGGGATTCGATCCCCCTCCCTGGCGCTCAACCGTACCAAGGTGATAAACTGGTAGCACTCTGATGCTAAGATAACCTGCAGAGTAGGTCACCTACGGGCGCATTTAAGCAAAATAGGCCAGATACCGTTGTTGGAAAATCGTTGTGATATGGTGTACTGTCTTGGAATTCCTACGACCCCCTTCGCAGAGTGAATCTCTTGAATCGCTGGGATACCTTTACCTTTACATTGCAAACACACTTAATATATTTTAATTTTTTTTCAATCGAAATCATCCGAGGAATATAATTGGGCATGCACACCATTTTAGAGACCTCAAACCTGGAAATTTCGCTATCGGAGGAAATAGAGAAACTGTTGTGTACGTCCTCGACTTTGGAATGGCCTGCCGATGCGTGAACAATAAAGGAAAGTACATCACACGGAAGGGAACTGTTGATGGATTCATCGGAACGTTGCGGTATGTGACAGTGTTTCGAGTGCATGTCAACGATATGAAATTCAGTTTTATCGTTTCTGGATAATGTTGATTTTTTTATTGTTGGTATTGCGTTTATATCACCACTCATAGAGAGTAACAAGGATATAGCCGTACCAAATGTTCTCAGCCGAAAACAAGACAGAACCTTGGATTATAACGACTGTGAGAACTAAATTAGTTCAACTGACGTGCTATATAAGCACGCTAGTCGATAAACACAACTGTTAGTAAGATAAAACACCGTCTCCGACGGCCACAATTCACAGAATCTTGACAGCACGCTTGAACGACTGTTTGGTCTCCTGCAATACAGCCTTCTCCGGTAGGGCATTCCAAATCCTTCTCAACTCGTTTACCGGGTAGTCGTGCAGTCTCGCACTTGTCACCACAGGCTCCATCACTCTCAGTGAGTGGCCACCGCGTGCTGTCCTTCTCACTCCACTGTCCGACACCAGGACAGCATTCCATCTGGAGGGGCTAGCACTCCGTGCACATAATTCCACATGAGCACCCTCCTTCTTTCGCTCACGGTCTTCTTCACCGTGTTCCACTTAGCCTTCTCTAGCACTCGGCCATCCGATGACGTGAAATCATTCTGCACCAGCCTGGCTGCATGCACATTCACTCTTTCGAGTCTTGTCCTGTCTGTCTCGTTTGCAGGAAATCATCCTTCTGCTGAATACAACAGTCCTGGCTCAATACACGCCTTGTACACTCTCTCGAAGGCGCTTCGAGGAGCCCACTTCCTCATAGTTCGCACCACACCAAAGCACCAATAGCTTGGCGAGCCTTCGTCACCCTCTCAGCCACGTGACCACTGAAGTTCATCAATGGATCAATTGCCACTCCGAGATATTTGTACTTGCTAGTACACTCGAGCTCTGTTCCACCAATATGCAGATTCATCTCAAAATCTGGTTCCTTCTCATACACTCCCATTCGAATCACCTTGCACTTTCCCGCATTCAGCTTCATTCCCATCTCTGAGAAGAGCCCACTCAGTTTCTCCACATCTTCTTGTGCATTCTCCTTGTCTCCATCGGTAAGATACCGAAAGACAAATACCGTATCGTCTGCGTATTGAACAATGCGCGCCCCTTCATTCAATTGTATCGACCCCACTCGATTCACGTAACAATTGAATAGAAGTGGTCCTAGGATACTTCCCTGCGGCACTCCACTCACAACCTCCTTCTCTTCACTCAGGGTCCCGTTCACTCGCACTCGCATCCTCCTGTTAGACAGATAATCTTTTATCAATCTGAGGTACGAATCGGCAAGGTTGAAATCATGTCTTAGAACATTTACCAAATGTCCAAGAGGGATCGTATCGAATGCTTTCGAAATATCGAAAAACACTGCAACCGCCCGAGCAGCCTTTTTCTTACAACTCTGCAGGCACTCGCTCATTCCATACTGGAAACTCAGTACCGCGTCTACAGTGCTCCTTCCCTTCCGGAATCCGAACTGATTCGGAGACAGCTTTCGGTCTATCTCTCCAACCATCATTCCAAACACATACTCCTCTGCCATCTTGCTCACAATAGGTAGCAGTGACACCGGTCGGAAATCGACTGGGTGCTGTGGGTGTTCCACTTTCTGAATGGGTGATATCACCGCTTCCTTCCATCCCCGAGGGAACTTCTCCTCTTGTAGACACCGATTGATCATAGCCACGATTGGCGCAGTCAATGGTTTGACACACCTCTTCAACAGCCTCACAGTTATCCCATCGATTCCACTCGCTTTCTGCTCGGATGCCTCTCGTATGTTCTTCTCCACAAACTCTCTCGAGCAGGGAGGGATTCTATCCGCATCCGATGCAATCTCCGGCATCTCACTTTCCATTGTGTTTCCCACCTTGACAAACTGCTCCATGAGCATGTCTGCCTTCTGCTGATCTGACACAGCCATCTTCCCATTCGAGTCAATCAGATCGGGGATTTCCTTGCCCTTCGTTTTTCCTGTCAGACACTCAATAGTCTTCCAGAAGTCTGTGGGACTCTCTGCAGAGGCAAACTTCTTATCAAAGAAATTCTTTTTCTCGTTGGCTGTTTCTTTAGCCAGCTCTTTTCGAGCATGTCTAACCGCAGCTTTTGACTCACTGTCTCCCCTTTCCTTGCTCAACTTGTGCAGTGCGTCTTTCCGCCGCTGCAAAGTCTTGACATTCTCGCTCATCCACTCGCACCCTCTTCTCCTGCGGAATGTTTTGAGCGGTATCCACTTCTGCATACCCGCTTTAACCACATCCACAAACTTTCTCCACATGTCATCAATCGACAGACTCCTATCCTCTATCCACTCACATCGCACTTCTTTTCCAAGAAACTCTATCAGACCCGTCCAGTTTGCCTTCTTGAAATCGTAGCCCTTTACTGGCTTCTCCTTTCGATTCTCGCATCGAATGCATGTGTCAATCATAATGGGTTCATGTTCTTTCTCGACAGGAGCGAGGTGCTCCACTCCAACTATCCTCACTCGCCTGCTCACCATCATAATATCAATCAATCGGTTTCGATGTGTCACGTGTGAAACGACTTGTTGCATCGAGTGTTCAGCACACACCTCCTTGAGGTTCGCCGACTCACTATTGTTCCAACACACATTCATATCTCCTCCGATAATCACATCCATAAATTTCTCTCTGAGATAGCCACGAGTCCAGCTCATCAACAAACTCCTCAATCTTAGCTGCCGACATAGCTTTGGTCGGGCTACGGTAGACTGAGGCCACCACGAACTGACTCCTTTTCTCTCCCCTGCATTTCACCGCCACTAATTCCAAAGAAGTCTCTTCCTTCACCAGCGAGGGGCGCAACGCACTGTTCACATACAGTGCCACTCCCCCTCCTCCCGCTGTCCGGTCCTTCCGGAACAGTTCATATCCGGCCACTTTCAATATCGCATATCATCTTTCCTTCAGATATGCCTTCAGATCGCGCGCTGCCCACGAAATGAACGAGCAAAACGCCTGCGACGACCTCGAATCCTGGCTCTACATGAGCATCGAGGTATGTACAACTTTCTAGAATTCGACATCGTTCCGTTTGAGATGTTCCGACCACTAGAATGGAAAGGTGTCCTCGACAAGGAGTTTGTTTACAATGCTAAAACAGATCTGATGGAAGGAAGAAGTTAGTTTAGAAACACTAATGTGATAACTGATGAATATGTGGTAATTTTCAAGATTGGAGCGCTATGGAGCGAGATGGCCTGCCAACTCCTTTCAAAACTCTCATCAAAATGATTGCCGAGATGAAGCCTTATCGCAAGCCTGAATACGGGACGATGATGCGAGCGATGATGGGAGCAGAGATCAAACATCATGTTAGTTTTTATCGTGAATCAAGCCAATGTTAACCTGTACCTGACCCATTCAGCTTGATCTCGAATGGATGATGACTACAGAACTCTACGACAGGAAGCAGTACGAGGTAAGCAGTAACACATACTGTACGATGTATTTTATATCTATTTCAGGCAGAGACGACTCGAGCGACATCCAGGGACAACAAGGCTATGCTTCGCAGTTTTGACAATCGGAAACAGTGATATGCATATTAACTCATACTCGGCACTTTTTCTTGATTTGATTTCTTAGATCTATAATTATATTTCGTACACGTTCGGTTAATCTATTATAACTTACACATGTCTTACATATGCAATATTATAGATTTGGTGCTTCACGGAAATCCTAACTACTAGAAAACTAGCACACTGTAGTTTTAAAACATCTATTTTAATACTTAGACTCGTGTAATAACAACTGTGTTTGTTATTTGTAGTGTAGAAGAATAAAGACAGCATAAAATAAACGTTTTTTTCTCGATAAAATTCATCTAGCAGAACCTAGCTGAACCGAGATGAATCGAGCTGAATCAAAATGTATGTAGTTTGAAGAAAGTGATCGCATCACAAATCTTTTTGCGAATGAAACCACTGTGTACAGTATGTCTTTCTCTCATTTCCTCTCTAACAACACCCACTTCCGAGTGAGAATGTCCGCAGTTGCATGACAATATCACACTCGTTCAACCGGATATTACATATATCCTATTTCCTGTCAGGATTGAGACTGTTAAGAGCAAATCTGGTTGATTGTGTAAAAATCTGTCTATCCAGTCCAATCATTCGCCATTCGGTCGTGATCACTCGTCTAATAGTCAGTCTTCTATTTCACTGCGAGGTGTGACACTTGCTTTCTTTCTCATTTTTCTGAATATCAATTCTAACATCTAACATCTTAATTATTTGTCTTATCGATGTTTTGAACTATTACATTCTTTTTAAAATGACAATGAACATGCTGTTTTGGTTGGCAGTCTATAACACCATAGTCGATATTCTCGCAATATTCCTCAACTGCATGCTCCTTCATCTTTCACTTCACTCACAGTCGAAACAAGACTCAGAAACTATGAGGTGATGATCAAGTATTTCACATTGTTCGGAATAGTCTATGCAATCATTCACGGATTGTCACAGCCTGTAAGTTCACCAAAGCAATTCTGATATATCAGTTAGTTTTCCAGGTTTTCATGATCGATTTTGACGGAACAGTCTATTTCCACAGCTCTGTGCTACTGGTGCCAAAACCACTGGGTGAGATTGTCTCGATTTCTCATGATTTGATGGTGAAAACTTGAACACAAAAATAGAAAAAATAAGATGATGGAGTTACAATGATTATTTTTCTCCAGCCGCCTGCCTGCTCAAAATCCAATTCCTCCTCGAAATAGAGTTGCTCATTGTTATCTCTTTCTCGTTCTGCTACCGATACATCAAGTGAGCATCCCCTTTTCTCTACCTTTCTCTCCTTGCCTCTCCTCTCTCTCTTTCTCTCTCCTCCCTTGCCTTCTCTCTCTCTCTCTCTCTCTCTCTCTCTCTCTCTTTCTCTATCCCCCTCTCTACCATCTTCTTTCCAGGTGGCAGTGGCTCCCCCTCCTACACACCCCTCTCTTCCCCATTTTTCTCCACTCCGCCCACCTCCTTCTCCTCTCCCCCTGGCTGCTCCTCCTCCTCCACTTCTTCTCGTCCAAATCTCTCGACGTCGCATTCTCTCGTCTACTCATCGAAGAAGACGTTTACCCACTCGACATCAACAAAATAGCCCACATCGGATGCCGACCAACGGTACGCAATCACAAAATGCCTTCTTTCTCCTATATATCACTCCTCTGGCAGTCAAAGACGCGAAGAGATTGATGAAAATGAGAGTGCTGACCGTGTCACATATTAGAATTCTTTTTCGAAAAGTACGTAAGTAAAGAGAAGAGGTTTGTCTGGATCTGATTCAACAAAAGCACATGCATACAATCTTCGCTAATAGCTGACTAAAATATCAAAACAAACCTGCTCTTTCGAATCACTCTGAAATGTGTTTTTAAACATTAAAAAATATATAATGTAAGGTGACTGTGAAATAGGCCAAATTTTTGTTATAATTCACTATAAATAAATTATCATAATGCATAATATTTATGTTCTATTTTCATATATTCGAAAGAGCAGGTTTGTTTTGATATTTTAGTCAGCTGCAAAAAGATTTTATGCATGTGCTTTTGTTGAATCAGATCCAGACAAACCTCTTCTCTTTACTTACGTACTTTTCGAATGAGAATGGATGTCCTTTTCTCAAATTTCGAAGAATTTTTTTTCTTCACATTGGTGAATTACGAAATTAAACATACATAACATTATACATACATATTAAACATACAAATTAAACATACATATTACAAACTCACTAGTCAGAATGTCATGATTGAAAATGCAAATAACTTATACAACACTACTACATCTACATAGTAATATTCACTGGTTTGAAATTATAAAATAGTTTCTGTGATTCTTGCTTTTTTGAAACTGACAGATCATGTGTTGCCGAACAATGTTGTGTTATATACGAATGTATCTAAATTAGAAACCTTCGAAATAGCTTGGTCGAATCGCTCACGCGTCTACCGGTCGCTCATTGACGCGCGCTACACACGTTACAAATTTCTATCTTCTTCCCTTCATCTCCTAAGCAGTTCCATTACCTAGCAAGTTACTAGCTATAGTCTTCACCAGAGCGACAGTTTTTGATCTACCTCGTTTGCAGTTCGAAACACGGTGCCATACCCGTCTGCCTCTCTTGTTTTGCGCGCTATTGCCGAAAGCTGATTCTCCGTCTTCCTCTGATCTACCGCACCGCACGCAACTTATTGCGAGCATTGAATTATAGTCGAAATAAAATTCTACTACGAGTAAACTAGCCATTCTTCACTAGTTATCATGTCATATCGCGAGTGCATGTACCGTTAAAAGTTTGTTTATCAGCAGTTTCAAGTTATACAACCGTCGACCTAGCCAATAAGAGGACTGACCTAATAAGGCTCTCGAGTACAAATCGCTACTTAGCTGCTTACAAGGGGTCCATCAATTGATGCAATGAATTTGGATCAGATGACGTCACAGACTTCTGACTAGAGGATCACGAAGGTTGTGAGGGTGGTCGTCACTCCACCGTGACTAGCGGTACACATACGTATCATATAAAACAGACTTCATTAGATTCTGAGCCACTGAAACCTCGGTCATGAATTGTAATTGCAGAGCCGAGTGCGTTAAACTGATCTTCCTTATAATATTATGTTAAAGGAGAGGAGAACGCAGTGATGAAAATGAAATGACCAGCTGATGTCTCACGTCAAAACGATTTCTACAAAAGTCTCTAGGTCCGTGGCGGGACCAAGCTTGTATCTAAATTCCCATTGGAAACTCGTGCCAAGTTTGTACCTTACCGCGAAGGAAGCGCCGATTGCCTGATTTTCAAGATGCTATTTCATTTTATATTACGTTTATATTAATTTGTAGAGTTTTTAGTTTTGTTTCAATTTAATCACCATATCAACATTGATTATGTCAACCACTTGTTATTATTCCGTACACCTCTCCTTTAATGGCAGTATTACTGTTAGAATTGGGAAGTTGTGGCACAGAGATCAAAGCAGCCTCACCCGCACTGCTCTGCTTTCGCTATTCGCACGTTCTTTAACTGCCGAGCTCTATCACTCGCCCTCTCCTCTTCGATCGATCCATTTGATTTCAGGCCGGCTGCCCATCCTGACTCGTCTCTAATCGCATGAGAAAGAGAGAGCGCGCAGAGAGCGTGCGTTAGTGAAAGAATCAGACGGTCAGAGAGAGAAGAGAGTGGCTGCTCGAAAAGCGGGGCATGCTCGGCTGGAAGAAGAGAGAGCGCGCAGAGAGCGTACGGTCGTGAGAGAGCCAAGAGGCCGGGATGTGAGAGTGGCTGAGCGAAAGGCGGGGCATGAGCGTTCGGCCAATCAGATTGCACAGACAGTGGGCCGAGCGACCAATGAGCGCAGAGTGCAATGGGCGGGGCTTACGTGATGCACACCGTCGTCGTCGTCGTAAACACGTTTAGTGGCAGAATGAGCGAAAAGTTGTCTTGGATATTTTAGATGCCGCAACCGATATTTATTTCTCGAATCATACTCATAGGTCTTGTCTAATGATATTCTTATTCTAACAAAAAAACACATACTATGGAGTATATCGTATTGGGATAGAGGAAATTGAGTATGCCTTGGGGGTCACGTGCTGCGCGCGTCAAAGATCAAGACAAACGGGCGGCGCTGCGCGCCGCCCTTAATACCCAAAGAAGACTGGGAAGGGATTGTGGCATTGGTGTGAGATCTGGCGCCACCCGGTAGAAGATTAGTTCGCTACATGATTGTAGAATTGTAGTATTGATGTTGCGCACGCGGATCTGTCCTGTTTGGAACAAAATGGACGGGCGGATTCAACCAGTCAATCCACTAATTTGATGACGTCAGGTACGCGTTCACGATGTTTTGTTAGAAGAACGTGGGATGAAGGGGAATAGAAACAGATATGAGAGTGTACACAAACATAATGCTAGGAATACACAGCCGACGTGCAACAAGGTGAGGAGGGGAGGGGGGGATGTGCAGAATGTAGTGGTTGTCGTGATTCATAACTACGGTCGAAGGATTGCGACATATATTGGAGAGAATAATGTGCGGAATAACACTCAATCACCGCATTCGGAACGAGGAGCTGCGTAGGAGGACGAGGCTCAAGGATATCGTAGAAGAAGCAGCAAAGCGAAAATGGAAATACTCATGGAAGATGGTGCGTAGGGACAAGTGGGGAACAAGGCTGATGGAGTGGAGAGGCCCACCGGACAAGAGAGGAGACAAGGAAGGCCGTACAAGCGATGGCAAGACGAGTTCAGGGACGCGTTGCCGGACAACGGAAGGTTGAAAGCGGAATGGATGCGAGCGGCGAAAATGGATTATGATACTTGGATGATGAATGTACCGGCACATTAATTTCATCTGTACATTCATTGTATATTTGTCACATTGTTGATCCCGGCAGTAATAAATAAATAAATAAATAAGATCATATATCTTGGCCGCTATCATATTACCTTTACCAGTGTTGGCAGGATAGATAATTGATTTTGGCAACGATGAGACTCGTTCAGAATGACTTCTGAAGAGGAGAGAGATAGGTATGGAGAGTGATTGCAGGCGTCTCACGCGATGGAGCAGTGGCGCGAACTGTCGGTGGCGCGTCTTCTCTGGGGGGCAAGCGCCCACAACAATCCCAAGATCATTAATGTGAGTTGCACGTGTGACACTTCACTCTAGTGTGAAGTAGAGGTCTTTAAATCTGTCCGCTTGCTTTTGAAACGCTTAAAAACAGTGTGTTTCGAAGGAAGGCGTTTGAAAATTCGATGTATAAGATTCCGACTGTAAACTGTAAGTAATGAGAGTAACATAGAATGAATAGGAAAATGACACTATCACTTAGTTGCGTGGTGGCTGTGAAGATATATTGAGCTGTCCCAGTTGGCAGAGTTCCTGTAGTCGAGTGACACGAGGAAGCTGGCCATAGAGAGGCTATGCTCTGCCGCACATGGAGATATGCAAGATCACCGAGGTGAGTATGAGAGAGAAAGAGAACGAGAAAGAGAGCGCGCAAGAGAGGGAGAGAGAGCAAGAGAAGGAGAGAGAGAGAGTTGTGTTTAAGTTTTGCGGGGCGGAGCCGGGCGCACACAGAGACCACGTCAACTAAATGAACATCCGACTCAGCGTCTACTTTGCCGGTTTGCTGTGTTTCGACTGATTTTAGATTGATGTGTGTAGGGCGATCTTCCGATGGCGGCGCAGTCTCCACGATGTGACTGATGCGAGCGGGGATCAAATGAAGCAGGAGAGTATGGTTTTAGGAAACGAGGGTATCTGGAGCAAGCCTAATTGCTGGATGGATAGCGTGTACAGCGTGTACATTCTAGGTCTTTCAGTGGTCGCTCTGTCACCTGTCACTTTCTCGCTCCGCTATCTGAATACCAAATGAGATTTCTCTTTGACTGCGCGCGCAGCGCGCAATTTGCATTCTCATTTGCGTGAGGGCGTGAGTCGATGTGAGAAATGACGATGGAAGGGTGGTCAGTTGATGCGGCGGTAGCCGCGCTGGGAGGTCGGGTGCCAGGTACTTTCTTTAGTTCTTGGATGACGTGTTTTTGCAAGTCATGTAAAAATGCAAAACGAATCTTTCTGCATATGTACTCGTGTTTTTTGATTGAACAAATAATGCTACGGTGCCAGATTATTTCAATGTTTTACTGTGATGTATTGTTATTATGTCTGTTGGACACATAATTTATGTTTTGTGTTTCCATTAAAGTCCTCTCCGATTCGCCAGGGATGGGAAGGGCTTATTTTGAAACCTAATTAGAGAGGGCGCGCAGCGCCCTCTCTTTTGGCTTAGGATAGGGCTCGCGCCAGAATTTTCAAGAAGCTATATCCAAAAATCATGTTAGCAGGAATGTGAACTCATCCAATTCATGTTAGTTAGATTCGCACGGTTCCGTAGGCCAGATCACTAATTGATGGCATCTTTGTATCTTTTCTTCGAAAGAAGTTATGAGCGATCTCGCGCACCCATGAGGTGAGAGGCCAGCGTGTGGGTGGGTTTTGGATGTCGTGTCCGGTAACTCTGACTATCTGCCGAAAGCGTACTCTCTCTCGTTTTCTGCGCGTGTTCTCCAACTAGCACTTTGAGTGTAGTTCGCCTCGCCGCCGCCAGCGTCTAATTCGCGCCGGGTTTGCGTTGTTTTGGGTTCCCGTCACTCTGGCTAGCTCTCTCTCCCGGCAGGCGGGCAGGGCGCGCAGAGAAATCGCGAGAGAGTTGTAGATTTGAATTTGCCGCGCAGCGCGCGCGCTGCGTAGAATCTGCGTAGCTGCCCTTTTCAACGTTGCCATACTCGGCGCACTCTAGCCTCATTCTACGTGTTTTGATTATCTGTGCGGTTGGTTGGTTTTTATTTTTGTTGTTGTTTTCGTTTTTTTCTCGAGGTGATTTTATCGGGTTTTCGTTATTAGAATTTTGTCTTTCTTGGTCTGTCTTCCTTTTACGTCATTTAGACTGTGTGAGACACCTTTTGAAATAGGTTGGTTTCTTCGGTCAGATACTTGCCACCTAGGTTCGCCTAATATTTCATAAACGTACAGTGTGGTGTGTTAAGATCCCGACAAATCGCGTGTCGGGATAAGTTCTCTAAATTCTTTATCTGCAGGGTATGGCGGACAACTTGAACCTGTCCAACGTCACTGTCGCGGATTTCCAGGCGCTCGTTCGCGCCGCCGGCGCCCCGCCGCCTCCTCCTGCGAGGCCCCTTCCTGCCCCGCTAGCGTCGAGAAGCTACGACGTCCAGACGAAGTTCAACCACGAACTGCTCTCACTCCTCGACAAGCTGGAGATGCAGACTGCGGATCCGGACGCTAAGAACCTGCTCGCGGAGGCAACTAAGAAGCTCGAGGACCGTAACACTCTTCTGGCGGCTGCTGACAAGGATCCGGCCGTGATGTCTATGGCGGACAAAGTTGCAGCTCTCGGATCCCTTTCAGGTGGTGAAGGTAAGAACGGAGTCGGTCTGGCTGTGGCGCTTGCGGCTCTTAGCGGAGGCCACTCTGTTCGTCAGCAGCCCTTTCGGAGCGGGGGGAGGAGCTCGGGCAGCTCTTCCTCCTATCGCCACCGCCCGTACTCCCCCTCTCGCGATCGTCGGAGCCCGCCTAGGACTGCTGGTAGGGTCGAGCAGCGCTGCTTCCGTTGTGGCCGCACCGGACACACTGCCCGGTCGTGCACTGCATCCCTCCCCTCTTCTTCCCGCCACTGGTGAGCATAATCTGTTTCAGCGGGTTTCGGAGTGTGTCGAGTTTTGGTCATTGATTGGGGCTGAACCCTGGGTCATTAAGGTGATTTCGGAAGGTTATTCTCTGAACCTCGTGGCTCCGCCGCCGCTAGGTATAGTTGATAGTAACCGAAAATCTGCCTTGGCGGACGCTTCTTTCGTTGGCGACCAAGTGAACGCTCTTTTGGCCTCCGGCGTCATTATGCGATGCGAATCGCCTAGCCTTGTCAGCCCTCTCGCAGTAGTTACAAATGCATCTGGCAAGAAACGGCTGATTCATGATCTTTCCCTGCTCAACTTGTCGATAGCCAAGAATCATTTCAAGTACGAGGACCTAGGCGTTGCCTGGGACACGTTGCCGTTTGGAGGTTTTGCTGCGACGTTTGATTTTCGTTCGGGCTACCATCACGTGCGCATGGCAGACGATACGAAGATTCTATTGGGTTTTGAGTGGAACGGCGAAAACTACGTGTGGAATGCTTTACCGTTCGGTCTATCAGCGGGTCCTTATTTGTTCACCAAGCTGTTCAAAGTGTTCGTGAAAAGATGGCGTGAGATGGGTATTCACGTGTTTCTTTATCTTGATGATGGTATGGTCTTGGGGGAAACTAAGGAGGAGGTTCAGAGGGCAGTCCGCATCATCCGAGCCGATCTGTTGTCTGCCGGCGTGGCCATGGCGGAGGAGAAGTGTTCATGGGAGCCATCTCCAACCGTCGAGTGGCTCGGCTTCCGAGTGAACCTCCAACTCGGCCAGGTCGCACCGTCAGACAACAGATTGTCGAAAGCCATCAGCATGGCGAGCTCTCTTGAGAGTCGTATGATCAAACTGTCCTCTCTACAGTCACTGATTGGGTCGTTGATGTCACTTCATCTGGTTGTTCCAGAAGCGGCACGGGAAACGAGGGCGCTCATGAGGTCGGCGGCAGCTGCAGATGAGGCGAGCAAGAAGATGGTCGTGGTGTCGGAGGAGATGCGTGCGGATGGTAGGTGGTGGATGAATAAGCTGGCAGCAGGATGCACGCGTTCGTTCACGGAAACAGTTCTCTTACCCAATGCCACTCTATCCACGGACGCGTCCGCCACCGGCATTGGGGCAGTGCTGGAGGACGCTGACAGGAAGTTGACATCTTCTAGGAATCTGTATGAAGAAGAAGTTGGCGAGTCTAGTACGTTCAGAGAGTTAGCCGGCATCCGATTCGGGGTGACAACGTTTGCTAGGACTTTGGCTGGGAAGTGTGTTTTGATTCAATCGGACAATACATCAGCAGTAACCATTCTGCACAAGGGAAGCATGACTGAGAAGTTGGACCTGTCTGCTAGAGAAATTAGGGGCGCTCTCGAGTCTGTTAACGCGCATTTCACGGTGAGGTGGCTTCCCAGGGAATTGTTGGTCGAAGCGGATGAGCTCAGTCGAAGAATGGATGGGGACGATTGGGGTATCAGGGACGATATATTTGGAGAGTTGAATGCGACGTTCGGTCCTTTCAGCTGTGACGCCTTTGCCGACTCGCGCAACAGCAAGTGTGCTAAGTTCTACAGCCGCTACCCCACCGCTGGCGCCGCCGGAGCCGACATTTTCAGGTATATGGATGTGTGGAGGAATGAGAGATTGTGGGCGGTCTCCCCGCCCAGGTTGGTGGCCCGTACCCTTCGTTTCATGCGCCATTTTGCGACCACAGGTGTGTTAGGCTTTCCTCTATGGGCGTCGCGTGATTACTACCCTCTAGTATTAGATGACCGGGGTCGCTGGAGACAGTTCGTCAAGGGAGCACGCATTTACCAAGCGGGCGAGCGCGTTGTGATTCCCGGGACAGGCGGCAATCAGCTGTTTCAGAACCCCACTCTCCACTTCCCTTTTGCGTTCATCCTCATTGACCCCGATCTTTGCTAGTTCTAGCACGTTCCTTCCATCCTCTTTGTGTGCGCGGCTTTTCAAATCGTAGTTTCCACGTAGTGTAACGGAGTGGAAATTGTAGATTTGAATTTGCCGCGCAGCGCGCGCGCTGCGTAGAATCTGCGTAGCTGCCCTTTTCAACGTTGCCATACTCGGCGCACTCTAACTCTAGCCTCATTCTACGTGTTTTGATTCCACCCGCCCACCCCGCGGCAGCCCTCCACCTGTCTCCCCTTCCGAAATGACGCAACACCGTTTTTGTTTTAGGGGCGATTTCGTCAACGCTCGCCCTGGTCGACAAGAAGCTAGGAACCAAGGCAGGTCGCCTCGCCAAGAAAGCGCTTGTGCTGAGAAGCTCTCCCGCCACGGCGAGAAGCTACGCGACGGCGTTCAAGAACCTGATGAAATTTGCCGCTTCGGAGTCGCTAGACCATGACGACGTCTTCACACTGCTAGGATATCTACTACATAAGTGGGAGAAGGGAGCCGCCGCGGGCTCTCTACGAGGAATCCAGGCAGCATACAGGTGCGTACCTGGGAAGTGATGTGTAGCTCTTTACACGATAGAAAGTTGTCTTTTCCAGTTGGTATACCGGTACGTCGACTTTGCCGAGCGGAGTGGACCGACTGCTCAAGGCCATCCTCGCTGCAGCCGCAAGAGCAAGATCTGTCAGGCACCACGTACCCGTCCCGCTGGCTTCTCTGACCGCACTAGGATTCGGCTCAACGGAGGGGAGCAGGGAGGTCAGGGCGTCGGCGCTGGCCTGGCTGAGCTTCCATGCTCTGCTACGTGTGTCGGAGGCAGTATCTCTTGTGTGGACGGACATCTCGGACAATGGCGGTAAGCGAAATGCCTCTCGGCGGCCGTTTGATTTGTACGAAGTTTTATTGGTTTAGACGTGCTGGCAGTGCATGTGAGAAGGGCCAAGAACGATCAGTTGGCCGAAGGACGCACGTCTTTCATCTCCGCGGGAACGCCTGGATTCGCTGCATGGCGTGCGTATGCCGCGCGAAAAACCTCTCCCTCCTCTCCTGTCTTCCCCAACTTTAACAACGGTCGCCACCTGACGACCGATGCTGTAAGGAAGGAGCTGCGATGGGCGGCAGCGCGGGCCGGAGTCCCCATATTCACCCCGCATCAGCTGCGCAGCGGGGGGCCACACACCTGGCTGCCAAGGGTCTCCCCGCCGAGGAGATTCAGCGTCGAGGACGCTGGAAGTCCGCATCCTCTCTCTCTTCTTACATAGGGGATCTTCCCGCCGCGCAAGGTATCCGTTAGCGACTCTCTCATTGCCTGCCTTTCTGTACCGTTTACCGTATCGTTGGCTGTTGAATTGTGTTTGTTGTATTCCATTCATTGTTTCTATTTGCTGTTGAACCACTTGGTTGTATTTGATGGCTGACGCCCAGTCACGAGGTGTCTATTGCGTGCAATAATATATGTTCCTTCTGTGTATTGCTGTGTTGTTGCTGTGGGGGATACGGTAGCGAGATTAGGAATACGGTAGTCTTCTTCGGTGATTCTTTCGTGCCCGACGGCCACGCTCTCCTGGCCCGTAACGTTCTTTTCAGCCATTTCAGCCTTGCAAACCGGCGGTCCGTGGTCGTGCCTGTCTCCCTTCACCCAGTTCGCGGGTCCACTCCCCCCCCTTTTGTGCTCTATCGAGTAATTAAGCAGTGATGTAACAGTATGATTGTATACCGCACAGAATAAAGCACGTTCCTTCCATCCTCTTTGTGTGCGCGGCTTTTCAAATCGTAGTTTCCACGTAGTGTAACGGAGTGGAAACACGCTGTCGGGTGAGAGCGCAGACATGCACTTACACCACGGCGACCGAAATTCAGAGAAGTGTCGATTAGAATTGTTTCTATACAATACCAAGAAAAATATAGTTACATATACACGCAACATTGTGCGTCACATCATAAAATGTGTCACATAATAGTTCTATGCGTACTAATTAACGACAGAGCTTGGGAATCAGAAAGAGAAGAAATTTCTATGAAATTCAACATATATTATCTGTTATATATTATCTGTTATATATATTATCTGTTAAAAACATATATTATCTGTTAAAAAGTACTTGCGTAAAGATATTAAGTTTGTCTTGACCCAATTCAACAAAAGCGCATGCATAAAACGTTTACAAATACTAACACAAACCTGCGCATAACGGACAGTGGACACTAACAGATGAAATATAACAATACAAATGAATAACGTCACACGTCTAGAGAGAGAGAGAAGACGGAGAGAGAGAAGAGAGGAGAGAGAGAGGAGGGAAAGAGAGAAGCGCAGGTTTGTTTTAGTATTTGTAAACGTTTTATGCATGCGCTTTTGTTGAATTGGGTCAAGAGAAACTTAATATCTTTACGCAAGTACTTTTTAACAGATAATCGTCATTGTTTTGAATCATTCAACTACACACTGTCTGTGTTTCACTAAAAGTTGCAAAGAAGATCGAACCCGGGCCGCGAGAACGGCACGCGTCTCTCTTGCCACTGCGCCACGCTGTCAGTTGAGAGGGCGCGAACAGAGACCGCTCTCATTGCCGATCGACTGCCGAATGCGTGCGAATGACAAACACCAAACAGGCGCCAGTAAATTGATTAGCGCGCGAGCGGTGCGGATGGCGCACGAAAGGTGTCAAAGGGGGAGGAGCTTCCTGGCCGTTTGTAGACAACTTTACACGAATTTTGCGGTTTAGAAGAGTTTCCCGATGCGATATGAATCTGGCGATATGAAAGCTTTCGTGCTTTTCTTCTTTCTTATGATTCGTCATGATCGCGCAGCGTCCACCGTGCTCTTTCTTTCTTTTCGCAAAATTTATGATTATACACATTTTCAAAACTGAGAGTGATTGCTCATTTTTATGCAGTAAATGTCCTGTTTACACATACTCGTTCTTGCAGGATGGGATCAACTGTGAGGGTGACCCCGCCTCGGCACAGGATGAAACACTACTCGCCTTCTCAGTAACTAAGGTGGTTGTTTATGTTGAACGTTATATTAAATTGATTTGAATAAGTCACACCTTTCTGAATTGAACAATAATTTGGCATGTGTAACCTTTTTGACACGATTTCCTCTAGTATTTCATTTGTTTGTTGCAGATGGATGCCGTCGTCATTCAGTTGACCGATATCGCTGATATGTTGCGATCGTGTACACCTGTGGATGTGATGCTGCTCGGAGAGAGCCGCGTGCTGCAGAGTCTGGAGGCAGTCACTGAGATGCTATCTCTTCTGAAAGACACTCAGGTGAGTGGTTTTATTCATTCACCATCAAACAAAGTGATCATGTTGTTCTACTTTTTTTCAAGAAAACGTGTTGCGCATCAAGTCAGACTCTTCAGCTTTGGAACACAGTCTGAATGCGGTTGCAGAATGCCGTCACGGCTCGGAGGTACAGCAGGTGAATCGTTGGTGTTCAGCAACTGGAGGAACTTTTTTTTGTTTTCAGGAAGTGCGCCTGCTCGATCAGATGTTCGAAAATATATATATGGAACACCGGAAAGGACGAGTACTGAACGTGTAGGTCTACATATTTTATTTTCTATTCTTGCACGTGCAAGTTGTGGATGAGGTCAGAGATCAGTGGATTGATAGATCGCGGTAACAGCTTGATAGAAACAATAAAATCAAAGGTATAGTTTATGGAGCTTTAAACAAAGTAGATCGAGGTAGTACTGGCTCATTATTAACTATATTATTAACTTTAAAACATTTGATAAAGAAATGTATGAATAGTGTTTTTATTCATATTATTCAGGTCGAGTCAGCATTGAAACGTCGTGGCCAAATTGTTCTGGGCAACATGCGCGCATGGATCACATGCGTTCTCGATGATGAATGGCTGACGGACACGGATCATCACCAGGTTCGACAACTGATGACGAGGTGCGACTTTTTGCCTCTCTCCGTGAGGGTATGTGTTTTTTTGATGGCAGAGGACATATTTCATTGACGCGGGGCGGACACTTACCCCCCAGCCCCGATCTCTACCGTTTTGGTACCGAAGGTGGGCATCGGAATTCCAAACAGAACTGCGTCGGCCAAAATTGCCTACGGGCATTCTCCGGCCGGAAATCCGGCTTTGAAATTTCGCGTTTCGCGTAACCTCTTCTTACGACCAATGCACCACAGCTAGCGTGGCCGAATGGCTAGCGAGCTTGTCTAGTAAACTGGTGGCGCGGGTTCGATTCCCGCTGCATTTTTTTGGCCTTTATTTGATGATTCTCGAAGGTGAGAATGTTTCACAGAAATGTGCCAGCTATCGCGATAATAGATTGATTTTTGTGATTAGTATTGATATCGATAGATATCAATTTCAAAAATCGACATAAGTCAATTCGATACTATCTCTTCATGTTCCAGACCACAGAAATCAAAAAAAAAGTTGTTGTTCAACAGTGATTTTATCATACCCACTTGTAAAAAAACATGTGCGGCGATTAAAAAACAGCGGGAATCGAACCCGCGCCACCAGTTTACTAGACAAGCTCGCTAGCCATTCGGCCACGCTGGCTGTGGTGAATTGGTTGTAAGAAGAGGTTACGCGAAACGCGAAATTTCAAAGCCGGATTTCCGGCCGGAGAATGCCCGTAGGCAATTTTGGCCGACGCAGTTCTGTTTGGAATTCCGATGCCCACCTTCGGTACCAAAACGGTAGAGATCGGGGCTGGGGGGTAAGTGTCCGCCCCGCGTGAGACATTTCATTGAGACGTTGTGATTTTCTTGTAAACTTTTGGTAACTCTGAAAAAAGTGTTTTTCAATTGTTATGTTGGGATAGTGAAGAACTGCGTTCATGCGAATGTTCTCTGTCTTTTTTTTTTAGGTTTCTGTCGCGACGTCACTCCTTCGCCCGGTGATCCAGGATTCTCCCATCGCAGTTCGGTGAGAGCATGAACCATTTGTATTTTCTTTAATGATGTGTAACAGACTAGAGGGACTGATTTCTTCTCTCGTGCTCTCAACGTTCAGTATGTCGTCGCAGACCAGAGTGAAGCTCCAGTCGGTTTGTCACATGGTCGCTCTTGATCTCGCACGTCAGGTGAGCACTTGTTTGATGGCATATTGAAAAGTTTTTAGTTAGTGATTAAGAGTTTATTTTTTGCGTTTCAGATCCGCGCCAAGCTGAGGGGTGCATGAGAAGGATTGATTAGCTCCATGCGAGTTTACAATGTCATGTGATTGGATATTGTTGGCTTTTAGGGTGACGGACTCGGCGTCGTTGGATCGCAATCTGACTGGAGTGCGAGATATGAAGCGCCTTTTCAGCAATGTCGACAGAATAAACGACTCACTATCCGCACAGGTATGAGTGGTGTACAGGTGGTGTTACTACATTTCGTTTTTTAAGCTTCATTTCAATGTTGACGATGAAGCTATCAAAAAGTTCACCAACAGTATCATGAAACGAATGGCCAAGGAAGCGTCTGTCTTGTACGGTGGGTAATAATTTATATGGTTATGGTTTCTGTTTAATAATAGTACACATCCGATGTAGATTAACGCAAAATATTTTTTTCTGATTTTGAAGTATCGATTGATTGAACGAACGTGTAATGCTTTCAGTGTCCAAGTTGAATGGCAGTTGTGATGAGATGCGGAGAAGGGCCATGCCGCCGCTGATGAATCCCATTACGGAGAAGGGTCTGATGGAGCACTACAGTTCTGAAAAGTTGATTCAGCAAATCAGAGAGCAGGTGGCAAATTGGAAAGAATGCATTTTTTTGTTGTGTTTTAGCAGCCTTATTCCGACATATAATGTTAGCTCGATTGGTAAGGTAGCACACCCAATCGTACAGTGTATAGTTGGGATTGTGGTGACTTTTCTGTAACATTTCGGGACTGCTTTTAGAGTACGTGAAAAACGCGAAACCATTAGGTTCTAATGAGAAGGCGTTTAGATGCTCTTGAAAGTTCGCCGCCGCTGATTGTATGGCTCTCCGAAAATGAGAGCGGGTTTACGTGTAAACCGGGTGGTAGCGGAATTTAGTAGAACAATTGCCCGCGAGGAAATCGAACCGGCGGCCTTTTGCTTAGTGAGATAGATGGTCTACTTGGATGAACCTTACCTTTTTTTACCATTTTGTTCCTTATTGTACAATTGTGCTATTGCAGTTGCCCGTTTGGCGGGAGTACGAAGTGCACCTGCGAGCGCTTGGTTTCGATCACAACAAGTGCGATTCTGTCCAATCGAACGTGACGAGACTGAGCAGTAGATGTACTCTGGATATCGATGTATGTGGAAACAACTGCTGAATGAATGTATATTATTTGTATTTCCTCTGAACTTGGCACGACGGCTGCTACGGACTTCTCGCGCGCAGCTCAACCGTGACATCAAGGATGTGGAGACTGCCTGGAAGGACAAGCAGCGACGCGCACGCTCTGCGGGGACTGGGGCATCACCCAATCAATGACTGCTCTGCGCTGTCTGAGAGAGTCTCGCTCTTGCTTCAGGTATTTTCTTCTGATTTTTCTTAATTGCGTTGCGATGCTCATATTTTAGAGATGATGAACGGTTTTTGTATGTATTTTTTTTCAGACAGAGGCGACAGTCATCTTTGCTGCAAGACAGCTGTCGGTTCCCTGTGACGAACGAGGGACGCGTGATGTGCTGCCTCGTCTCAAGAAGGAGCTCAACAGTTCCGCATACATCTCTGCGGTGAGGTGTAGTTTTGTAGTCGTTTCATTGTAGTTGATTTGTAGTCGTTTCATTGTTGTTGGTGCATGTTATATGTTAATTGTTTGAGGCTGAGTCCCTGCGTGAGAGTTATGCACCCGTCGAGGTGGAGGAGACCATAAACGTGGCAGCGCTCCACGCGTTGCTGCTTGAGACGGAGCGAGTCAGCAGCCTCTTCCCACGGGATCCATGTGAAGTGAGTTATGTCTTGCTCCACATAGATTGGGTGTATTTCCGCATTTCAGCGAGCTATGTGGGTGCATCGCCGTCTGCACAAGATGGTCAAGGGCAAGGCGCTGAATCATCTCAATTAGATTCACCGGCTGACGGTGAGTTATCATTTTCCAGTCACGGTGTGTCGATAGTGGAAATTTCAATTTGCGAAATAGTGCGCCAATTTACAAAGTTGTGTGCTCTAATCGCGACATACCGTATTTTCAGATTTGCATGAGTTTTCACTAAATTTTGTGTAAAACTTGAATTTCATCATTTTTGTGAATTGTTTTGGTATCACTCTACTTATAATTGAGTAGGAAACTCGAATATGATAACAGAATAGGTCCATAAGGTTTCACAAGTAATAACTACACGTCTTTCGCATCGTCAAATTATTCGATCATGAAGAATAATTCGACAATTTGCCTGATTTGCTTGATTTTTTTTAAGGCATACCGTAATTTCAGCTGAAAATGAAATTTCCGCATTTACACAGGGATCGACACACCGTGCAGTGTGTTTGTGTTTGTTTGTGTTCGTTCAGACTTTCACTTAAAATTACTGAAAACAATTTCAGAAGTTCCTGGAGAAACACTCGATCAGTCTGCCACTGCCACACTTGTAATTTGCTGCCTGCTGAAATAGATATTGTGTGACTTGATCGATTGATTGCAGCGCCTCCATTCGTTCTCTGATCGGCAGTCCGCTCCGTATGCTGGACGGAGTGGCCGGAGACGTCATCATGCAGAAAATAGAGGTACGAATTCTTTTCTGTATTCTTGTATGTGGTCGTGAGTGGAAATGAGTAGGATAAATAATGTTGGTTGTTTATAGGGTCTGAAGAGGACTGTGATTGCAGTGTTGCAGACGGATGTGGTAGCTTTGAAGCGGATGTACGAGGCGAGTGATGAAGTTGCAACGAGAGTTATTGGTTCGATTTCAGGAAAGTCGGGCGAAGATTGGACCGACAAGGTTCGCTGTCGACATTCTCATCAAGGAGGATGCCATCGACAAACTGAAATGTCCCATTTGTCCGGATCCTCGCTCCCTCGACCCCACATGCTACTACAACAGTGAGTGAGATTTGCATGAAATGAGGGTTTGTTTGTTTGTCCAAATTGTCTTCTTTGAGATTAAATTAAATTGTTCAGCGTGCGACTCGATGGCGCGCCATATCTCTCGACATTCTGCGCTGTTCCGTCTACGTGACATCCTCGATGTCACACAGCGAGAACTGGTGAACGCGCTCCTGCACAAGGACTACGCTCACCTCCTGATGTGAGATCTACACCGAGACCAACAATTAGTACTGGCATGTTTGTTGGAAAGTGAAACGCATTTTGTTTTTCATCTGTGCAAATGGTGATGGTCTGTGCTTTCAGTCCCCATCCGTCTCTCTGTCGACTGCTCTCTCTCCTCGCTCCCTCAACTCAGCTCAGCTCAGCTCCGCTACTCTGGGCGTGCGGTTGGCGGGCACTTACTTATTTTCTGTATAGTCACATTATATTTCTTTTTTATATCCGTTAATCCGTTTGTCGAAATTGCCTTGCCGTTTGCCTTGTTTTTGTAGTTGGTGTCTATTGTTTGATAAGATTAGTCGTTGTTAGTTCATTGTTGAGAGATAAAGTTTTGAGTATATTTGTGTCCTATTTTCTGTTATTTTTCTCTATGATTACTACTAGTTTAGGTCATGGTATATTATTGAGTATGAATTATTAAAGATGAATGTTCAGGCTTGAAGTTTTAAATGAAAGTCTGAGTTTTATTAGACTTATGTACACATATTCGAGCAGAACTCTACAAACATGTGTTTTCAAAATGGGAGCAGCGAGTGGTCTCACAATGTCAGAGAGAAATCGGCAAAACATTACATGTAATATGTAATAATAACTTTAAAAAAAAACGCGACAGGCACACAGTACAAGAAATCGCCCATGAGGTATTAAAAAGAATTAAAACAAAAAAGTGTGGAAACTGCCTGTGTGTGTGGGTGTGTGAGAGGGAGAGAGGGAGAGAGGAGAGAGAGAGAGAGAGAGAGAGAGAGAGAGAGAGGAAAGAGAACATGAAAGAGAGAAAAGGGGCAGGCGGGCAGGACGAGAGAGACGATTTCCGGTGAGCACAATGTGCGCCACGCTGCTCCGCTGGAGTGACGGCGGGCGCCAAGCCGGGATCGGAGTACTATAGGGGTAGGGAGTCTGAAGGAAGTCGACGTATTTTGCATCTCGAAACAACAATTCTGACAGAAACTATAAATATGATTTATATAAAATCGAAACACTGCACGAGACAACATACAATATTCAAATGAAACGAAGACGTGTCGTGACTATTATAACACGAAAAGTGGACAAAAGATTAGAATGACAAAAACCGCTCTACATTAGATTATCGCCGCATAGAGAAGAAATGGGGTGATGAATAGATACAGGGAGTCACTGGTAGAAAGGGGAGATTGAAAAGGACTCATTCTTGGTTTCAGATGGAAGCAGCTCAGATGGGTAGACGGACACCCGACACCTCACAGAGACAGGGCTGCAACGACAGAATCAGTTAAATGTAATCATTACCCACTCCAGTGTCCCTACATTACAACCCTCCTATACCTGGATTTTCTTTGAAAAGTACTTGCGTAAACAAATGAACTTTGTCTTGTCCCAATGCAGCAAAAGCACATGCATAAAGCGTTTACAAATACTAACACAAACCTGCACCTCTCTCTCCTCTCTTTCTCTCTTATCTCTCCTATTTGTGTTCACTGGTTAGTATCAACAGAACTTTCCCGAATGCGCAGGTTTGTGTTAGTATTTGTAAACGCTTTATGCATGTGCTTTTGCTGCATTGGGACAAGACAAAGTTCATTTGTTTACGCAAGTACTTTTCAAAGAAAATATATGTCCTTTTGTTAAATTTCATAGAAATTTTGAATATGTGCTGAATTATGACTATTCATCTGGATTTTATCAAAAACTACTATCTCACACTCACTCTGTGTTCTCTCCTTCTCTTCGTCCCTTCTCTCTCTTTCACTGTTCCTTCTCTCTCTCTCTCTCTCTCTCTCTCTCTCTCTCTCTCTTTCACTGTTCTCTCTCTCTCTCACTTTCTGCCCTTCTCTCTTTGTCTCTTTATATTTTCTGCTCTTCTATCAACGTTTACAAATACTAACACAAACTCTCGGCCGTTC
This sequence comes from Rhabditoides inermis, assembly GCA_963966185.1. Taxonomy (NCBI): domain Eukaryota; kingdom Metazoa; phylum Nematoda; class Chromadorea; order Rhabditida; family Rhabditidae; genus Rhabditoides; species Rhabditoides inermis. Next base: position 136,167 of record CAWZYM010000145.1, read on the forward strand.
TCTCTCTTCTTACTCTCATGTACCACAGATCACACGTTACGTTTCGGATCGCCGTTACGTTTCACAAAAACGTTTTTCCCCACATATTTCCTCACTACCGCGCCTACTGCGCTCTTTCTCATGGTTATAGTTGGCGAACCCAAAACAACGCAAACCCGGCGCGAATTAGACGCTGGCGGCGGCGGAGCGAACTACACTCAAAGTGCTAGTTGGAGAACACGCGCAGAAAACGCGAGAGAGTACGCTTTCGGCAGAGAGTCAGAGTTACCGGACACGACATCCACCCACCCACCCACACGCTGGCCTCTCACCTCATGGGTGCGCGAGATCGCTCATAACTTCTTTCGGAGAAAAGATACAAAGATGCCCACGACCAATGATCTGTCCTACGGAACGGTGCGAATCTAACTAACATGATTTGGATGAGTCTACATTGTTGTTAACATGACCTTTGGATATCGCTTCTTGAAAATTCTGGCGCGAGCCCTATCCTAAGCCAAAAGAGAGGGCGCTGCGCGCCCTCTCTAATAATTATTTCAGTAATCTATCTATTCACACATCAATGTTCCTCACTCACCGATTCTGGCCTCATCGGCAAAGAAGCGCACGTCAAAGTCCGAGTCTCCGGCAAACTTCAGGATCAGCGGCTTCACCTCCGATTGCAACGCGCTACAAAAGCAAGCATTGATCATTTGTTATCCAGCTTTGCGATATCCGTTTTACAAACAAAGTAAATCAACCAATACAATTTTCATAATTCCAGTGCAGTCATAGTTTGGTTCAGGCAAGACGCAAGAACAAATAAGCATGTTTCCTTTTTCGCATGTACGAATTTAGAGCTCACCTCGGGCTGACCACCTTGCCAATGCGCAGCAGAGTCTTGGCCACATTGAAACGCACGTTTGGCACGTGGTCCTCCGACAGCTGCAACAGGGGAAATCAATAAGTTATACCAAACAAACTATCCAAGCCCATATCATAACGAACACAACAAAGCAACATCCACATATTGCCTACCCAAATAAACAAGTCTATAAGACTAATTAATCGAAACACGCGCGTACCTCCTTGACAATGGGCATGATCTCTGCGAGCGTCTGGTCGTTTCCGACAGCCTCCGAGAGGGTCGACAGACAGAACAGACACGTCATGCGGTGCAGGTAGTTGCTCAAAGCAGACCAGTTTGAACTATATTTTTTTTTAAATCAGTAAAACAATAAAATTAAAGTGAACAAAAAAAATGAAGGAAAACTCTCCGCTACACTGAACAATCACTACGCTACTGTTAAAACGCTTAGCTGAGATCCACATAAACTAACTTGGTACAATTAGGTTTCACAAAATCATCATCAACATGTGAATCCGAACCGTTCAATAGACTTTGTCTCAATAACGTCCTATCCAACAGTATCCACCATCATCTTCTCTTCACTCTTCCACTCGTTCCCCTCCTCACCTGTCCTTGGCTAGGGCTGCCACCTTGGGCACCAGTTGCTTCGACGCCCACTCGCCGCCAAACTTGAGCGTCAACTCCTTCAGAATCTTCGTCGCCGCCTCACGAATCGCAAATACTAGAGAGAGAGAGAGGGGGGGTTAATAAAAAAAGCATACGATTGATCATTGAATCAAATCGTCCCACCCACTCACCGTGGTCGGTGAGCCAGTTGAGGCAAAGGGGCAGCAGCTTGTCGTCAAAGAACTCCTGGCCCTGCAAACGAGAAACATTAACTCAATGCAACACATTACGCTTTCAAACAACGTTCTACAAATCCATATCATCCGACGAAAAATTTGCACGCATCAATTTCGGAATTTCGGACCATCCATATCTATTTTTACAATTGTAATGTAACTCCTCTAATATTTTCCCGACATCCCTGTGATCATATAAGTGTATATGTGTACCTTTGATCCGTAAAATAATGTTTAGATGCAAAAAAATTATGATATCTCTCCACATGTCTAGCTAGTGGCACATTCACTTCCATTCCCACTTGTCCCCCTCCCCCAACTGACCAGCTGTGCGGCGAGGAGGGGCATGAACTCGACGATGGCGAGTCGCACGCGCCACTTGCCATCCTCCGCAAGCTCCACCACGGCAGGCAGCAGGGACTGCGACAGCTGAGACACACCGATCACCTCGTTCACCTGAAACAAATGGCAGGGATAGACAATCAGTCACCACCTCCTGTCAAAACAAATGCAGGTCGACATCCTGCCTGTCGACATCAATCGCGCTTGCTCACCTTGTCGAGGCTGGAGATGATGTTGAGGCGCACGTCGGCGGCCGAGTCCTTGAGGAGGGAGAGGTACAGGGGCAGCAGGTGCTTGACAGTGTTGTCCTTGCCGAGAAGCGGCGCCAGGCCCATCACCACTCCAGCCAGCTCAGTCTTCACGTGCTGCAAGTCATACGTAGATGTCAATGAGTGTCATCATTATTCATTCCATGTTCTTCCCCTCTTTCTCTGGCACATACCTGTGCAGGATCCGAGACGAGGTCCTTGACGACGGGGAGGATGTGGGTGAGGATCGCCTGCTCGCGGCCCGACGCAGGCAGGTTCGAGCAGAACTCTACAAACAACGCACACTATATTCAACTTTCACTATTTGATTTTGCTAAAAGCTACACACTGTGCCTTCTGATTTGCCCCCTGTCCCCTCCTCCCCACTGACGCTGTATCTTTGTGGCAGCGGCTCCGCGCACTTCTCCCTCCGGGTCCTTGAGCAGGTTCGTGAACGCAGCCACCAGGTCAGACATGGTGATGTCCGCGCCCACAGCAGACTGGATCTGCAACGGGAGACGAGCGTCAGTCATGTCGCTATTCAAATCCCAACAGCCAGAACTAATACGCGATTGTGTAAGCACAACCACGATACAAGCGTCGGAAAAAAAACCTTCCCGAAACGTACATCGGTGAACTTCTCGGCGACCATGTAGCGCACGCGCCACGACTTGTCCTCGATCAGGTTGTTCAGCACCGGCTGAAAATATACGGAATAAAATCACTAGATTCCAGTACAGCACCCTATAATTCAACAACACAAACAAATCGATCAATTTCGAAAATGATTAGATCGAGTGTTGCTGTTCTCCTAGCCCGTATACCTTGATGAGCTCCTTCCTCTGCTCCTCGCTGAGCAGAGCGGCGATCGAGATACAAGCCTCGACGGCCAGAAGACGTACGGAGTCCTGTGATGAGCGATATGAGATGAATACGTAAATGCAGATATCAGGCATATCCGAAAACTACCAAATTATTCCTGTCTCACCTGCTCGTCGACAGCCAGGTCGAGGAACATGGCGTGCATCTCCTCTACCAGAAGGTCCTTCTCGAACACCTACAAACATCAAGCATCAACATCAATATTCGTTTCTCAAATCTCAACCACTGGACAAGATCCGATAGCCAATCTCGCTGCTCACCTTGGCGAACTCTCCGAGCTTTCCGGCGGCAGCGCGGCGCACCATCGGGGTGTCATCGCGGCACAGCGAGCGGAACAGCCTGCAACACGTACAAGATAACACGAGTTAATCCAGTCAATAAACATCCGTTTAGACAAAAAAAAAGTTAAAGCTGTTTGCTTTGTTGTCTGAATGGGGTATTTTGCACACACTCGAGTGAGTTTTGGCCGCATACAGAAAATATTACGCTACACTGCTTCGCATGTTGCATTGCCGACAACATCACAGGCCAGCTCAGCGAAATAGTTCTTCCATCAATATCAATCTAAAATATTGAAGCAGACTCACGATCGGAGCTCAGTCTTGGTGGACGGGTTGGCGCGAGCATAGGCTACAGAGAACAGTCCGCAGGCAGAGGTGCGAGAAGTGAACCAGTCGCCTGAAACACCATTGATCATATTTACGAAAGGGTACTTCGAACAATTACAACATGATATTAGCAATGAGTACTTATTCTAGTACTACAATCAAGTACAAGCACAGGTACTGACCAGTGGCGAGTCGCTTGACCATGGGGATGAAGTGCTCCTCGAGAGCGGCCGACGAGTGCTTGTCGGCAATCTTGCGCAGAGACTCCACAGCCTTGTCGCGCACCACAGTCTCCTAAATCAACCCACTTTAGAATCAATCGATTTTTAGCGTTGATTCAATCAATAATTCATAAACACACCTCAACTGTAGCGAGGTTCTCAAGAGGCGGCAGCAGGCACTCAACATAGTCGGGGCCTCCGACCTGAAAGCGATACAATGAGACGAATATTTGTGACGCCATGTGACCATGTCTTCAGCAAAAACCATATCAATATCTACAAATCAATAATCTGACGCACCAGCGGTGTAAAGTTGCCGAGCTGCTCTGCCAGCACAAGCAGCACCTCGTCCTCGTCATAGATCGTGTCTATAATGTTACAGTTTGAATACAAACCTTGTATATTGACATTGTGCTATATTGTTGAAAAGAAACATACAAATATTAACAATTTGAACGCACCAGTGAGGAACTGGATGAGCTCGTTGCGGGTGCGCTCCACTCCGAGAGCCAGGGCAATGGTGGACAGCTTGCGAATAGAGTTCAGCCTGCAAAACTCACCTTGCAACTTGCTCAGCAACTTGCAGAACTTTTTTAAAATTGATCCTATCGAGAAAGTGTTTGCATAAGTACACGTTACGTAGTGCCATTTCAATCGATAATTAAATATCGATTTCGCACCTGAGCTGCACATCCTCGTTGCGGAGCTCGTCTATGAGCACGGCAATGGGGTAGAGGTTCTCATCATCGTTCTCCATCGGGTGAGCAGCGGCGACCGCAGCCATTCTCTACAAGTTATCAGTTACATCAAGTGATGTGGTAAGCATTATTATGCGATAACTTGCGCAAACAAGGGACAAGTTGTAACTCACTACCGGCGAAAGTACGCGCTGAAGATGACGCAAAATAAACATGACGGGGTATCAGATCGATCATTGATGGCACAACGACAACATAGCACAGCCTTCACAGTGGCGTGACACATACCAGCAACCAGCGGCGAATTTGCATTACTCACAGAACAGAAAACAGTTGCGAATCGGAGCTGACCGCAACTAACTCGTAATCGTTAGAGAAAATGCGCAGGCCGGCACAGCAGTCAGAAAGCGAGAATATCTTAGCTGAAACTGTGAGAGAGAAAAGAATAGAACGAATTATACACAAAGTGATGGTGAAAATTAAGTTTCGTTTTTTTAATCAAGTTTCGAATACAAAATTTTTTTAAAGATGATATTGTTTTGGTTGCGACTATCGATTGGAGAATATCATCAGCGTGATAGCTGTATCACATGAAAATAGTGGTGAATCGACAGCTAATGAGACTAGGGCTGTATTCGCACTGTTGACGAGTGAGGAGGAGGGAAATAAGTCGAAATCAATGGTGATATGCAAAGATTCCTTGCGCGCGGGCAAGGGCGAGTGCGTAATGCTGCCGCCGTCGCATCCCTCTCGCCCTCACACGCTATTTCACAATATCGAACGGCGCCATGCCGATTCAAGACGTGTGTGGGATTATTTTCACGGAAACGAACGTTGTAAACAACGACATGTGTGCGAACTGGTACAGGAAACAGAATATTTACAAGAAATTTAGGAAAAATGATGAAAACATGGCGAAAATGAGATTACAATTGATTTTTTGGCGCGTAAAATTTTACAAACTTTAGATGTGAAAATAGTCTTAACGCGCTCGCCTGCATACGGTCATATTCATTTTTTCATGAATTCACGAACGGGCGTTACGCACTTACTTGTTGTTGTTTGTTTTGTATTTTCTACTCGTTGTTATGATGGTTAGCATGATGTTTACTTGCTTATCTTGTAGGGTAGTTGAGGCAATATGGCCTCCAGCATCGCCGGCTTGGGAAGCCGTCTTCTTCAGAAGAATGGTTGGTTGAAACTGTTTGTTTTCAAAATTTTGGAGTTTGATAATACGTTTCGCGCAAAATAGTACTGTATTTGAATACAGTTTTAATGATTTAGCACACACAACATCGCAGAAAAGTGTTTTCAGCCTCCCTCATCGGCACTGGAGTTCGCGGAATCGCAGCTGCTCCGCCTGCGGCCGAGAAGAAGCCCGAGAAGACTAGCTTCGGAGACCTGAAGGACTCGGACCGTATTTTCACTAACTTGTACGGCCGTCATGACTACCGTCTCAAGGGAGCCATGTCCAGGGTCAGTTTCGATATACTGATCAGCTGTCAATAATTATCACCTGTCCAATGCATGTGATCAGGCGTTGATGTGAAATATGCTGTTCGTGAAATGATAACACTATCGGAGAAAGAGATAATGATTTAAAAAAATACATTCAGGGTGACTGGTATAAGACGAAGGAGATCATCCTGAAGGGCCAGGACTGGATTCTCAAGGAGATGAGCACCTCCGGTCTGCGCGGACGTGGAGGAGCCGGTTTCCCTTCTGGAATGAAGTGGGGATTCATGAAGAAGCCCTTCGATGGCCGGTGAGTCGTATGTTCTCATGAAAGTTCGAAAGTTCCATAACAACTGTTGTTGTTCTCACCGTAATTTGTTCAGCCCGAAGTACCTTGTTGTTAACGCTGACGAGGGAGAGCCCGGAACCTGCAAGGTTGGTATTGTGGGAGTTTTATTGGCGCATATAGATTCCTCGCTGAAATGTATTGTTACTTTGCAGGATCGCGAGATTATGCGTCACGACCCGCACAAGCTGATCGAAGGATGCCTCATCGCCGGAGTGGCCATGGGAGCTCGCGCCGCCTACATCTACATTCGCGGAGAGTTCTACAACGAGGCTGTCATCCTCCAGGAAGCCATCAAGGAGGCTTATAAGGTACGGATACATTTACGCGATCTGTGACCTCACCCTCCCCCTACCAGGCTGGATTTCTCGGCAAGGACTGCCTGGGCACTGGATACAACTTTGACGTGTTCGTCCACCGTGGAGCTGGAGCCTACATTTGCGGAGAGGAGACCGTGAGTTGATACATGTGTTCTTATTTCTATTATTTCAACACGATTTAAGCGAATTGCAGGCTCTGATCGAGTCGATCGAGGGTAAGCAGGGCAAGCCCCGTCTGAAGCCCCCATTCCCCGCTGACATCGGACTCTTCGGATGTCCCACCACTGTAAGTTGTTTTAATGTGTTATTTCAAATTGTGTCAATGCAAGTACAGGACGGATGTTATGCTAATATTTTTTGTGTGTGTTCACGACACTATGAGATTACAGGTGACCAACGTGGAGACTGTCGCGGTCGCCCCTACCATCTGCCGTCGTGGAGGAGAGTGGTTTGCTGGTTTCGGACGCGAGCGCAACCGTGGAACCAAAGTGAGATAACAATCTATGCTATTGCAAGTTCACATGGTTATTTAATGACCTTTAGTATGTAATTCTTAAAATAATACGGTATCATGATGACATGATGCGTATTTCAGCTGTTCTGCATCTCCGGCCAAGTGAACAACCCGTGCACTGTGGAGGAGGAGATGTCGATCCCTCTGAAGGAGCTGATCGAGAGGCACTGCGGTGGAGTTATCGGAGGATGGGACAACCTACTCGCCATCATCCCCGGAGGTTCCTCTGTCCCCCTGATGCCCAAGTGAGTAGATTCTATTCTGTTTGTTCATGTGCTCTTGGCCACGGTGTGTGTTGCAGGTCGGTGTGCGACACTGTTCTCATGGACTTCGATGCACTCGTGGCTGCTCAGTCTGGTCTGGGAACGGCCGCCGTGATTGTGATGAACAAGCAGACGGACATTGTCAAGTGCATCGCCCGCCTCTCGCTCTTCTACAAGCACGAGTCGTGCGGACAGGTGTGTCGAGTATTTTACTTTCTGTTTTTACTGTCGTTGATGGATTGACTTCGCTTATCTATTTCTCTCAAATGTTTTAGCATGTTATTATTTTGTACATTTGTCGACAGTTTTGTATTTTATATTGTTTCTGTTATAGTGCACTCCGTGCCGCGAGGGATGCGACTGGCTGAACAAGATGATGTGGCGCTTTGTCGACGGAAAGGTTTGTTGTTGTGTGTTGTACTACCGTTTATTCTAATTATTAGTATTTTTGAATTCTTCTCTTTATGTCGATTTTTGTAGGCGAAGGCTAGCGAGATCGACATGATGTGGGAGATCTCGAAGCAGATTGAGGGACACACCATCTGCGCTCTCGGAGACGCCGCCGCCTGGCCTGTCCAGGTGAGTAGGCAATTGATTGATTACATTCTTATTCTGTTTCAACGTTAATGTTCATGTGTGTTCTTTGCAGGGTCTGATCCGTCACTTCCGTCCGGAGCTGGAGCAGCGCATGGCTGACTTCCACGCCAAGGTGCTGCAGGAGGGAGGCATGAAGGCTGCCCACTAGACCACCCACCGAGAAGCACCCCTTTTAGTCAGAGAGTAACTATATGAAGTACGATTGTTTCAATGTGGTAGTGTAGAGTGATTGCGCCGCGCACGTGTATATGAAAATAAAAGCGAAAATACATTGGTGTTGCGATGTGATGTGATTGGATCATGGGATATCGGGGTCAGGACATTTCTGGATGGTAAGTGAGAGAGCGTGCCGGTTGCGGAGGGGGAGATGGATGGGGAGATAGAAACTGGGACAGTGAAAGGGGGCGGGAGTGGGAGGGGAGTCGGGAACGAATAGGATAGTCAGTCGTCTCGCCTGCTACGATGGAGGAGCCTCAGAAGAGGCGTAGTCTCCGGCCCGTCGCCCTCGCTTCTGTGGCCCTCGCGACCATCTCTGTTCTATCATGCGTCATCACTCTTCCTCTTGTGTACAACCATGTACAGAGCATCCAGAGCTACATGCAGAATGAGGTGGACTTCTGCAAGGTGAGTGGAATACCGTATGTGGTTGAGGATACAGGATCCTGTCTGGGACGTTGTTTGACAATGTCCTTTTCAGACACGCTCTCGCGATATGTGGAAGGAGATGGTGACGATGCAGTCTGCGGCTGGAGTGCCGATGCGTCCTTCTCGCAAGGCGCGCGCCGCCTCCTATGGAGCTAACCCCGTCGATGACTCTGCCGCACAGGCCGGCACTGGCGGTAGTTGCTGCACTTGCCAGGTCGGACCTCCCGGACCTCCCGGACCGCCCGGACGTGACGGACGCCCCGGAGCTCCCGGACGCCCTGGAAACCCCGGACCTCCTGGACGTGATGGTACTCTTCTCCCTGGACCTCCTCCCAAGCCGCCCTGCCAGAAGTGTCCGCCTGGGCCTCCTGGACCTGCCGGTCCTCCCGGACCCAAGGGACTGCCCGGACCGCAGGGAGACGCTGGAACGCCTGGACACGATGGAGTGCCCGGTCTGCCTGGACCTCCCGGACCGCCTGGACCTCAGGGACCGCCCGGAGTGCCTGGAGAGAAGGGACCCCCTGGAGAGCCTGGAAAGGTTATCAATGGAGCTCCTCCCGGTCCTCCCGGTCCTCCTGGGCCCCCTGGACCTCAGGGACCTCCCGGACCTCCTGGAAGGGATGGCCAGCCCGGAAAGGCCGGACCCCCCGGACCTCCCGGAGACCCTGGAGAGAAGGGAGCGGATGGACTGGGTGGACCTCGTGGATCGCCCGGACCCCGCGGACCTCCCGGACAGCCCGGCAGCTGCGATCACTGTCCCCCGCCGAGGACTGGACCTGGATACACTAGGCGTTAAATGTGATTGGTGTATGTCTAATAAATGGTTTATCGATCTGATGGGGTCACAGGTGAACATAAACAAAACAGTAGGTGAAGCGAGGCGAGCGATAGCATAAACAACGCGGCGTCATAGCGCTATGAGAGGTGTTGTGTGCTTGTTGTTACTGTTTTTGCTGGTTCGATGTGAGGAGAAAGCGAAGCGGCGGCTCCCGGACAGGCTCTTGAAGAGGGACAAGACGCCTCCGCCCGCGCCTATCGATATCAGGATGGGCATCGATATCTACCAGACAAAGATGGTGAGTGGATCAAGAGTGGTTGATTCGGGGGTTCATGGATCATGGTATTGTTAGAATCTGTGGTTTTCAGGATTTCGAGAGGGAGACGTTGGATATCTTTGCGGGAGTGGTGTTTGTGAGTGGGAGAAAAGGAGAAAAGAGGGGAAGAGAGAGATAGAGAGAGATAGAGAGAGAGAGAGAGAGAGAGAGAGAGAGAGAGAGAGAGAGAGAGAGAGGATGGGAGAGAGAGATGTTTAGGTGTGGACGGATCCGAAGAAGGCGTTCAGTGTGGATGAGAATGGTGGACATCCAGAGATCAATCTGGAAAGAGGGCTCGACTCATTTGAGTACAACATGTTTGTGAATTCGATGTGGGTACCGTTTATCCGGATGTATATGGATGTGACAAACTTCAGGTGAGGTCCTATTTCTATCGTGCTCTCTCTCTTTCTCTCTTTCTCTCTCTCTCTATCCCTATCTCTATCTCTCTATCTCTTCTTCACATTCACGGTGGCTGATTTCAGGAATATTAAGGGTACAATGGAAGAGAGAATTTTGTTGAGAAACAATGGACAGATCACATATTCTATAAGAGCGAGAATTAGTCTCGGATGTGCACAGGTATATATGAGAGAAGAGAGGAGAGTAACAGAGGAAGATATAAAGATGGGGGACATATTCAGGAGAGCTCCAATTATCCGTTCGACTCATATATTTGTTGGACTTATTTGAGCAACTATGATAGCAACACCACAACTACTATCAGTCGTGAGTGAATATTCAGTAACTTCTTCAACGATTTTTGAACATTAGCTCCTCGCTTCCGCAAAGACATTGCTACGACTGCATTCAATATCCTCTCCCCCGGGCACACAATCACGGAAGTGATCAATATGAAGAACGTGAGCGCCATGGCTTACCAAGAAGAGACCACTAAGTAAGTGTAGATCAGTAATACATGATTATTCTGAGTGATTCCAGATTGATCAAGACATATAGTTCGGAGGTGCTGCATCTCGGTATCCGTGTGAAAAGACACGATCCGAAGCTGCTATCAACGATAGTAGTGCCAGTGTATGGGTTAGTTTAGTAAACTCATTTTAAATTGATTCACTTTCAATTTAAGAATTATGTTCGCTGATCTGTTGCTGAACACCTTCGCCGCTGGATTCCTGATGCAGAGTGCGTTGCTGCCTGCGTATCTCATTCACTTCGAGGACCTCTCATTCACTAACACTGTCGACAACTGGCCGTTCATTGGTGATACAGATTCTGATCAAATGATTGATTGATTGATTGATTGATTGCAGCTCGTATTTTCTTCGCAAGACTACTGGCGTCTGTGATTTGCACGCTGAATCGCTACGCGGTGCCCCAAATCGATAAGGAGAAACGAAATGTGAAGTGGTACCACCAGATGATGCTCTTGATTGGAATCACATTTGTTTTTATTGTGATGTTTTCATTCTAATATATTTGTTTTACATAACAAAAATAAACAAATTCATTTGGTTTTGATTTGAGAGTACATGTTCCTACAGACGAATATTTTTCTGTTAGAAAAAATAGTTTTTGGTCCCGCAACGCAAACATTTCAATATTTCTCTGACTACCCCATTACTGTGGCTATCCCAAAGACGAATTTCCTATATTTTTATAAACCTTTTGCCTAAAATGTGTTTGTATGATGGCTTTCGTTGTGTTTTATGTTGTGTAAAAATCAGTATTTATGTTAATTATAGTAGTTCTGACTTGTAAATGATGTTATACATTGGTGATCATGAAGTATAATTTCTTTTGTGTTTTCTATTACTATGCATTGCGTTGTTGCTTGTGTTTTTATATTCGTTTTGTGTAGTTGTGTTTGTGATTTTTTTAATGTTCGTTGTTGTAGAACATGGGTCGCCGTCCGGCCAGGTGCTACCGCTACATTAAGAACAAGCCGTACCCCAAGTCGCGCTTCTGCCGTGGAGTGCCCGACGCCAAGATCAGGATCTACGATCTTGGAAAGAAAAAGGCCAGCGTCGATGAGTTCCCCGCTTGCGTCCACCTGATGTCCAACGAGCGTGAGAACCTCTCCTCTGAGGCTCTTGAGGCTGCCCGTATCTGCGCCAACAAGTACATGGTGAAGAACTGCGGTAAGGACGGATTCCACCTTCGTGTCCGCAAGCACCCCTTCCACGTCAACCGCATCAACAAGATGCTTTCGTGCGCTGGTGCTGATCGTCTTCAGACCGGAATGCGTGGAGCTTACGGAAAGCCCCAGGGACTTGTCGCCCGCGTTGCCATCGGAGACTTCATCTTCTCCTGCCGCGTTAAGGACCAGGTAATTTCACATTACTTTTTGTTCTATAACATTCTTATGGATAATTTAACTTTGTAGAACGTGCACCACGCGATCGAGTCCTTCCGCCGTTCCAAGTTCAAGTTCCCCGGACGTCAGTTCATCGTTGTCTCCAAGAAGTGGGGATTCACCCGCTACAACCGCGAGGACTACGAGCGCATGCGTGCTGAGGGACGCCTTCAGTACGACGGAGTCAACGTCAAGCTTGTCCGCGAGCACGGCCCCCTCTCCAAGTGGGTCAACAACCCCATCTAAATTGTTATTGTTGGCGCGATAAACCTCGTTGATATTCTATTGCATGTTTATATAAATTATTTATTTCATGAATTATATCATCAGTTAGGTTTAGTGTGTGTCTGTAGTTTTCTGTGTTACAGTAATATCCATCATGTATCTTGTCAGATCCCAAAACCAATGAGATGGACGAAAATGTGACTTCCGCAAAATTGGTTCAGTCACAAAACGTTGCTGAAAATCTGGAATGATTTGTTTGATCTCATCCCACACCACAATCATGCTTTATTATTGAAGTGCCTGGAAAATGATGATGGAGGGAGGGGTTGCAATAAGAGTACTAGATGTAGTTCTATGTAACGAACAATACGCGAGAAGATCCCAGAGAAGGGTCTTCTCGCCCGCATTGTCTTAGGACTTCATCTACGATCGCATTTCTTTGAGCAGGTTAAAATTTCTAATTTACTCGGCTAGCAACTTTTGTGTGTCAAATAAAATCGACAAGAAATATGTTTAATCATTTTTATTGAACACTCTTGAATAGTATTGGTTTTTAGAATTTCTCCAGCGCGAATCTCCAAAACTGATTGTTTTTGCTTGTCTCGTGAACTGAAGCCGACCGTCGGGAGCCATCGGGACATTCTATCGTGGAGGCAACTTACAAGGGTATTGGATGTAATGAGCTGCTATGCGAACTCACATTTCCGTATTTGTTCCTTCCACGTGTGGATGGAATGCCGGACATGATTATGTCGAGAACCTGAATTGGTGATGATTGGGAGAGAGATAGAAGGGTGTATACGATATACCTCTCCAGCGTTGTTTGCGGTATGAGTCGATTGGAACGACAATTCTACCTTGGACGATATCTCTCCCGATTGAAGACGCTGCAATGCGTCAATGAGTACGGTATAACCATTATGCTACGTTACCTTAATGAATCGATTGATTCCTGCGGGAGTGAAGCGAGTTCTGATAGTGTGTGATGAAATGTCGAGACGCGTTCCGCAAAACTGGTTCAACCACGAATCATCAATGGAAAGCGAGACATTGGCCTGGAACGTATCGCTGGTTTCCATTCCACTCACTGTCAGCTTACCTTTTCTGAATCACCGAATAGAGTAAGATCGAATTTCTGGAGACGAGAGATGTCAATGGAAGCGAAAAGTGAGTCTAAACAAGTAATTTCTCTACCTCTCTCTCTCGATCGTACCGGTGGGAATGACATGTAGCTGCATGTGCGGCCACATGTTACGACGATGACCCAACATTAGCGTCAGAAAGGCGGGAGTGCATAGAGAGAGTAGACACGGTAGCTGGTCTGATACATACGGTTCAATACACGTATAGGGTATCCCCCCGGTTCACGGTACGGCAGCCATCTCGCTGCATACTTTCTAGACATCATTTTATCGCATCTAATCGCGCTATCGGCCCGCGCAAGACCATTCGAACGCGCGAATCGCGCGCTTTGCGGTCTGAATTTAGGGAAATGAAGGTGATTTGCAATTCTAATGAAGCATAGTTTTTCACCCTCCAGAGCTAATAACTCTTTCCGGAGTTGATGAATTTTTCCAATTTTTGGATATGTGGTGTGAATCCACAGTTCCAATAGAAGTCTAGATTTCGATTTTTGAATTTTGATCTAGTTTTCTTGTTATCAATCGATAACCACGTTTTTGAGGCTATTCAATAGGTGAAATCTAGAAAACTTAATAACTCACTTCAAACCCATGCTACAGAACCCAGTTTGAGGGAGAAGGTTCTTTGATAGCGTCTGCACAGAACTCTAGTTTCCGATTTTTCGATTTCTTTCATTTTTGCCGTGTTTTCGGTGTAAAACCTCGAAATTTCTCCAATTTGCATAAAAAGCTCGTCACTTCGCCCATGTCTGGCCGACCGCCGATAATTCGCGTACCGTGAAAATGGGGGATACCCTATAGTGAATATCAAATCAAATCAAATCAAATCAAAGGTTTATCCAGGATCGCGTTTCATGAACATAAAGTACAAAGTACACATGCATGAGAGGTCTTAGTATAAGCGCTGGGAATATCGTACTCACCCAATGCTTGCTTTTCGTTGTATACAAAGTGCAGGTGCTCACAGTGGACGATGAAGGGCGCGATTGCGTGTATCTCCTCAGGCATCACTTGGTACTGCAATCAACGTTTTAGTTGGGTAGATGATTTCTATGTTTTTTTGTTTGTCAGTATAAACGAACAGTTGTTTGTGTAATACCATTTGCACGCTGACGAGTCGGGTGGTGGCGCAAATGTCTTGCAGATGAGTGGACAGACCGTCGGCGATGGAAGAGTGGCGCGAGTAATGGCTCCTCTTCCCTTTCGTCACACGCGCCCTCTTCGCATTTATCATGCTCGTCCTGGTAAATACTTCCTTTAAATAAATTTGTCTCCATGTTGATTGACAATATCCCTGTGAAGGCGACTGACTCGGCGAAACGAGAGGAGATCGAGACGGGATGCGATCTCCACCCACAGCTCTGCGGGTAGAGGGGAGGGCCTGATACAGACATATTATCTGACAAGAACGAACTATGCTTACCGCATCATCACGAATGGGCTTGGTTCGCTTGGTTAGCTTGGCGAGTGGGAGGGTGGTCGGATCGCGCGGCGCAGCTCGCTTCATAGAACGAGTCTCGATCGGCATTCTAGAATATACGTGAATGAAAATGAATATACGTAAATGGAAATGACAGTAAAAAAAATGCGTAATGCCGTAACGATGTGCTCGATTGTTATACCACTCCCTCTTCCCTCTTCATATAAGAAATGCCAACGGCAGCCAGTTGTCGCTGTCTACAATTTTCTATATAATTGAAGCCGATGATGAGAGACGTGATGGTATTGATCGTTCGTATTCGATCTAGTCGCTTGTTTTCGCCGGCGTGGAGCACGATCGGTCTTTTCGGAAGAGACTCCGAAACTAATGGGTTCGATGAGAATAGCAATAGGGAAACTCAGACGTGATTCACTAGCAACATAAAGAACGACAAAATATAAGCAGAGAACAAACATGTGAAGAAGTATATTTATTGAAAGGATTGCCATCATTTCACGTGCCACCATGCCTCGGGTCGGTCTGCTCTCGGTTCTAGGAATACTCGCAGGTTGCACTGCCATTTTGAACGTCGGAGTCGGAGAGTCCCATTTTCAGTCATACATCTCGCAACATCAATCAAACTGTCGGATATCTACGATGCAGCAAAGTGCGGCGTTTCGGAGGTCATTCGATCGCGTAACATGGACTCAGTGCGGTACAAGGTACAGTAACCATATAGCCCAAGGCTCATCACCGTATACCTGATCGATGCAAGGATACTCTCTGGTTAATCTTACAGTTGTCTAGATCATGGGTGGGGAAGCGGCCGACGCGGGAGATTTCCCATGGGCAGTGGAACTGGAGCTATCGACGAGAGGCGGCCGAATGGGTACGGTAGATTGAATATTGAAATCATCGTGAGCATGAGTACGGTAGAGTGGAAAGGAGTTACAATATAATGATATGCAATAATCGGAAAGGCTACCCTATAGTACACAATGTTGGTTTAGACAGAATACACGTGATCAAAATGAGCACTGGTCAAAATACTCATTGATAAGATAGAGCTAGGCAAAGTGTAGACGAAATGTTCGTCTCCCATTATGTACGAATGTACGAGTTATTATTCACACAAATGATGTAAATTCGAGTAGTAATTGCTACTTAATTTGTATAGCAAATGAACACAACATACACATCATCTCCTCGCATCAGAACCTAACGTGTATGTCAGTGTACGTCCCTCCCTGAAAAGCTACGGTATTAAAGGATTTATCCGGACAATGTAATCTTGCCTGATCTTCATGTTGGAGTCGCTTTTGTTCTCGTTAGTGAAACCTTCTTTTGAAAATGTATAAACTTGGAAAAATTGTTTGTATTTTAACAATTTTTCTGCGCAAACAGAAGTTTAAAACTCGTCTTCATTGAAGAGAACGAAAGCGACCCCATCCTGAAGATCAGGGAATAATACATTGTCCAGATACATCCTTTAAAACACCTCCAGTGGGATTATGTGGTGGCACTCTCGTCTCGAAAAGACACGTAATCACGGCTGCACACTGCTTCAAGGTGAACGACGAAGGGTTAGTGTAGAGGGAGGGAGGGAGCGAGACGAGAGATGAATCGAAGCGAGTGTAGACCTATGAGAAAGGTTGACGTGGACTCGTACATTCGACGCATGACCGTCCGATTCGGAGGTTCGTCTATTGTGTTATTGCAAATTGTGTCACCGTAATCCGAGAATCTTCAGGTATCTGTCTTCAGAAAGCACCCGGTGTCTGTTCAAATAGAAGTAATGTTTTGCAGAGAGCGGGAGTGAGAAGGTACATTACAAATGCTAATGATACAACTCATTTTAAGCGTTCACCTCGCCAACTTTTTTGGAGACTCCATACATGGGAACGATGTCGCAATCATCGAGGTAAGACAAAATTACTTTATTCATTCAGTTAAGTTACAGCTCGTTGATGACGTCATAACAACACATGTCTGTCTACCACTGCTGTACAATATGGACAAAGTAGATGTGAGTGACGATTTCTAGCTGTTCAATCAACTCCTCATCCAGGTTCTTCGCAACGCTCGTCTCACTGCGTATGGATTCGGATCGAACCGTGAGTCTGCTACTGTACTACTGTACAGGCTAATCGTGGCGAGACCCACTGCAGCCATCACCAAAGTCACCCTCAGCAATCGACTGCAGAAACTCGTATACGGAAACGCCATCGACAGGCAAGAGTGCGGACTCGTGGTATCGATTGATTATCGATTGATCAGAGATTTATCGATTGTTTCAGAAACATGAGAATGTCGCTGTGACAGACTATTTGTGCGTATGGGAGGGAAAGAGGCAGAATGTGTGCAGTGTAAGGAAAAGGAGGAGAGAGAGAGAGAGAGAGAGAGAGAGAGAGGGAGAGAGGGAGAGAGGGAGAGAGGGAGAGAGGGAGAGAGGGAGAGAGGGAGAGAGGGAGAGAGGGAGAGAGGGAGAGAGGGAGAAAGGGAGAGAGGGAGAGAGGGAGAGAGGGAGAGAGGGAGAGAGGGAGAGAGAGAGAGAGGGAGAGAGGGAGAGAGGGAGAGAGGGAGAGAGGGAGAGAGGGAGAGAGGGAGAGAGGGAGAAAGGGAGAGAGGGAGAGAGGGAGAGAGGGAGAGAGGGAGAGAGGGAGAGAGGGAGAGAGGGAGAGAGGGAGAGAGGGAGAGAGGGAGAGAGGGAGAGAGGGAGAGAGGGAGAGAGGGGGGGGGGGAGAGAGGGAGAGTCTTTTGCAGGGAGACTCTGGCAGTGGTCTGGTCGCATACGATGGAACTCGCGCGATTCTGGTTGGAGTAGTGTCGAAGGGAGTTGGTTGTGAGGACATGTTGGAGAAGGGACATGCACAGAATATACAGGTGAGAGGGAGGGAGAAAGGGGGAAGGAGGGAAGGAGAGAGAGAGAGAGAGAGAGAGAGAGAGAGAGAGAGAGAGAAAGAGAGAAAGAGAGAGAGGCTGACCGAAAGAGGGAAACTCCTTTTCAGATCTTCACTGACATCCGCTACCACAATGGCTTCATCTCCACAGTCATGGGAATCTACGAACACTACTTTGAATTTTGATTCATTTTTTTTTTGAATTGACGAGAACATCGTTACCATGAATGAGATTTATTTGAGCCTGGAATAAACTATCGTCTGATTATGTTGTTTATTTTCTTCTCGGACAGTCATAATGTAGCCGAAAGGCACATATAGAAGCATCGTACATCAAAAACGACACCGACATAAAAGCAAATACGATTATTACCCGTTTGATCTCATCACATTGCCTCTGGCAAGGATCAGACTAGCACTCACTATATTTATAAAGGGTGATCAGATGGAGTAATGGAACAGAGAGAAGCACGATCATTTTTGAACTGTTTTTATTAAATTGTGTGATATGTGATTTTCCATAATTTCATCTCATTCTTACAGTTTGACGCTCGTGTTCTCAACCATGAAGCGTTCTGCTTCAATTGACGAAAATGCGATGTCGGAGGGATCTGCGGTCAAGAGAGCGAAGGCTGAAGACAATACGGTGAGTGCTCGTCATAGTCTTTCATCATCTGGATCCCTTCAGCCTGTCCCTTCTCTGCCGACTGAGCTGTGGGTGGAGATCGTTTTCCGTCTCCCTCCCCTCGATCTTCTCTCCTTACGCCGAGTCAGCCGCCTACACAGCCAGATCGTCACCAACTACTCAGACAAACTCAATAAGATGGATGTCCAAGTCACGATTAGTAGAAATAAGGTGGGATAGAAAGATTGGTTTGATTGATTTGATCTTTTCAGGAGGGCCAGCTGTCAGTAAACACATTTTCTAAGGAACTCTATAAAAACAAGCGGAAACACGATCGGTGAGTGGGTTCGTATTATAACTGATGATCACTACTAGAACTTCAGAGACATTTCTCTGTCTGGATCCGAATCTCTCGCATCACTTCTCTTCAGTATATGCGATGTCGCGAAACCTACAAAATGCACACTGGTTAGCAAAATTATCGAATCATATAATAGTACAACTCTCGTTTTCAGTACCACCCGTTTGCAAGTGATGTGGAAGTGTTCGCTGCTTCTCCGCGCCTCGCAAACCGCCAGTCCTTTTCGATCACAACAAACGATCAGGACGTGATGGGTGGGCATCGGACCTTAATTAATACCAAATATCATGTTTGGTGTTTCAGATCTCCTTCCCGCTCTTCTCTCGACACAAACTCTGGCGGCGGTCAGTGTGCACCTCGGTCCAGGCTCGCCAGATGCGATCGACTGCCAGGGACCACACGAAGCCATTCCTACTGGTAGGCAGGGGAGTAGAACTAATATGTATAACATGTTTGCAGACGATCTCTTCCCGTCCATCGATCCTTCGCAGCTTGCTTACTTTTTTGGGCGTTCATCACTCTCTCTACTCCAGGCTCTCGATACGATCATGTCCGGCATTGATTCCGAAGATGCGCACTCGGGCGTTCGAGGAGCTCGAGAGGTGATCTTTTCTCCTGCTAGTCACGCTAAGGGCCCTTTTAAACTCCGCCGCCGCCGCACCGCTCGCCGCTCGCCGCCGAGACGAGTATTCTCACCGTGCACGCCGCTGGGGCACAGCCCGCCGCCGGGGCATTTTAGTACCGCCGCTGGGGCGAGTTGTACCGCCGCTGGGGCACGATGCGCAATTCGCGTGAACATATATTTGTTTTCGTTTCGAAACAGCTGTTAGATGATGTAGAGATGGGGAAGCGATGAGTGAGAGGATGTTTGAGATGCGACTGGATAGTTGAATGGAATGAATGGATAGTTGAACGCAAAGTATGACTCGAATGTTCGAAAACGATCGGGGCATTGCGGGATGTGGCAATCTGTTATGTATTGTTTCCGTACTCGGCGCTTTTTCCCGAAGTACACATTCACAAGGAAAAGAAGCACCCGAGCGAGCAACCGGCGTCTCTCCGGAGAGAGGACCCGCATACTGAAACGATACAGGTGTATAAAACGAACGATAGAAAATGCAAACAATACAAGTTCAAATAAAAGTTCAAACACAATTCCAACTGCTCGGACATTGGGTCAGCGGTGGCGGCGAAAATACTCTCAAGTATTATTGCCGCTGAAGATCGCTAGCGGTGAGCGGTCGCCGCAAGCGGTCGGCGGCGAGCGGTCAGCGGTCAGCGGTCAGCCGTGTTCGAGTATAAATGGGTGCGCGAGCGGCCAGCGGTGAGCGGCCGGCGGTGTCAATCGATATTTGTATCTTTTGCACTACGCCGCTAGCGGCGGCGGCGGAGTATAAAAGGGCCCTAATACAGAAACACGGGTCGGCCCGCTCATCGCCGCGCTCCTATATCGCTTGTCACAGTCGCGCGCCGCGCCGCGTGAGAATCTTCAAAGGCGGCATGCACTGACTTTGCACTTTGCAATGGCGGCCGCGCTGCGCGAGCTCATGCGACGCGTGCCACTCGCTGTGACAGCGGCGAGCGATCAGCGGGCCGAGCCGTGAGAAAGTGTTGCGAGACGAACATGTTACACAACACAGTAATAACACGTAGTGATTTAAGTAATCTCGATTTTACAGGCGGTGTACGGCGGAGAGTGCGAGTGGCTACTACTATACCATCTTCGTCAATCGAAAGCGGGGAGGAGAGGAGGGAGAGATGTGAGTGGATGGGGAATGCTGGTGAATCTCTCAGCCTCTGTCAGTTCCGGATAGCCACGCTTAGATGGCGGTTGTTCTTATAACGTGAAAAAATTTCGATGTGAACCACGAGACGTTTTTATAACAATTTTGTTTCAGGATCTTGGAGATGACTTCTGCGTGTTATATCGAACCATGATCGCTGAAATTGATGAATGTGAATTTTATGAATGAAATGTCCATGTATTCTGTGACGAATAATTTCTTCTTCTTGTTGTTATTTATAATAGATAAACAATTTATAATTTTTCTGTATAGATAAGATCCAAGGTCCAAGGGATTGGTGCTGTTATGCTAGTTAGTGACAATCCATCTATAACACACACTGTTTGGCGTGCAAAACACCAACTATTATCATTCCACCACCAACTACTCTTCAATGGCAAGTCGCCCCAATTTATTTTATATATTTTTTTAATCAGTGGGCACTACTTTGCGTTTTCCCTTGTTGGCAGCGGGCAGGCGTTGATATCCGAAGATAATAAACGCGCCCCGTCTATTATCGCTCTCGCTGTCTGGCGCGCGCTCTCCTTGCCGCGTTATCTTTCGTAGGTGACACAAACCCGGCGCGAATTTGGCGACGCCGCCAGTTAGAAGTGAGGCCGCGACGACGTGCGCTGGTTTTTAACCCAGTATCTCAAGGTACGCCTAGAGTTCTGACCTGAGTCCGCTCAGTGTCATGCACTGGTACTTTTTGGACAGCGCTCGACCGGGGTATCCGGGAGTGCAATTAATACGAAAAATTCAGTGATGCAGCTTGAAGGTAGTGTACCCTCTGAATCTGGGTGTATGCGTAGATATAACATGTCATTGTTTACGATTCAATGAGTATATTATGATAATGCAAATATACTTTCTGAAACAAATTAGTTTTAAAAAATCATTTGAAAATTGGAGTGAGAAATCGTAGAATCTAATAACTTTTAATCCGCTCGGGGGTATGTGCACAACTTGCACGAAGTTACACAATTTGACCACACTTTTGGCTGTTTCATTAAAGACAATTTATTTCCGTGTTTATATTGTTTCTTATGTCATTCTTATTTTGGATAACATTTTTAATATGTGTTTCTTTTACGATTTAGGCGGAAACAGCTGATAGAAAAATGATCTGCTAAGCACAGTAAGTTCTGTTAAAATCGTAACTCATATCGTTGCGTAAATATGCGTATCATGTTGGATTTAAATAAATTTTTGATAAATTTTAATTTCATTATTTTTCATCACAAACAACCACAAACGGCATAAAAACATTTCTAAAAGGCATTGATAACACATTCGTGATAATTTTTAATATGGGATTCAGAGGGTACACTACCTTTAAGCGTTCATACCTCACTCACCCACTGTTTCCGCGAATGTTTCCACAAATCGGATATAAAATTTATAGGTACTTATCGCTTGTGTTTTCACTCCATCCCTGATGAAGGCCAAGTGCCGAAACGTTGGATGAAATGTGACATTTTCCGTGGTTGTAGGCTGTGATATTAAATCTAATTTGAGTTTCGGTCATCGACAAGAATCCTTCCCGAGTAACTAGTGAGGCGGCGGGCAGTACCCTCATGTGGAAGCAGCTATGGCGCGAGGAGATACTACATAGTTGGCATGGAAGCAAAGGAAACCCCGGAGCTCTACACGTCAAGAATGGTACTCTAATGGTCCAGGATTGATTATCGATCAAGTATTTCCCGCCACTAACCCTTGTCAGCCTCCCTGTCTTCCCCGGCGTTAGCCTTTGTATCTAGTATCTTAGGCACTACTGTATGCTTCATATCATTATTATTGTGTAATCATATTCAGATATAACGATTCCGGATAAACAATTGATTGATTGATTGATTGAATATTTCATACACCACGCACATGAGGTCCCTACAACCATTGACAATTTATAGGATAACGTTTCATCATTACTCTTATGTTAGCAGACATATATAAACTCTATCACTAATTAGCCAGTCGTTTTCCACCGTGTCTCGCTTCTTGCCTCCCTGACAGTAACCCGATCTTCTCTCCGTGTGTGTTGGTTTTCGAGAGTCGTGCAGACGAGAAAAAGACACAAATGGACCGAGGAACATTCCGATGGTTCCTGCGAGACTGTTTATCATTTCTACATGCTTCTAGCGCTTCACATCACTGCCCTGATTTCTTGAATCAAGAGAACGCTTCACTGGTGGCACCTAAAAACTCCCAGCTGCAGCTTTCCGTTAAAGCAATATATTCGTTTCCCAGACAAGCCTCATTTGATAACAGCGAAAAACTCTCACGCATTTCATTCTACGCGTGATTGGATAGTTCTAACATGACAGTTATGAGTGCTTGGGAAAGGGATAGTTTACACACGGTCCGTGGCTCGCGTGAGTCCCTCGCTAGAAAAAGAGGCGGCTGGCCACCGACTGTTTCGGATTGTTTATTATAAAACACTGGCGGGGGCTCTTTGGTGCGAATAATCACAGCGCACACGACCTCTCTCTCTCTCTCTCTCTCTCTCTCCCTCCCTCTCTCTCTCTCCAGCACTTTCCGTTTATCTACACTGGTCAGAGTGCACTTGACACTAGTGCATTGATCTAGTGAATATGTTGTAAATATTTTGTTGTTTGTAACTCCCACTCTCCCACTGTCAACCTATCCGTTCACATTGATCCATCCACTTTTCCATGACCATTTGTGATTTGTCGAGCTCTTTCTGTCCCCCCTTGATAGTAGGCGGCCGATCCGAGACTGTAATTCAACCTTGCCCTTCTTGAATTATCACATTTGCAAAGTGTGTTCTCTCCTATATAATAGCCATGATAAATGCAACTTCTCGTTTTTGTCTCGGCTCAGGCAGCCTGTCTCCATTTTCCCATGGAGACCTATCGTTTTCCGTCAATATGTCTATATATTCTATATTCAACAGCTAAGTATTATTGTAAGTATTACTAAGTATTACGATTCCGAATTCCGTTGTTGCCATCGCAACAAGACCATGAATACTTTTCATCGGTCCGATTTAGAAATATCTTATTATCTAACTCTTACACATGCATTTCATCTGATCAACAGCACAGCTCTGCTTTCCTCATGTTTCTCTCTATCTCATCCATATAACTTTGATCAGTGCATTCTCGCTTTCCAGCCGTTTTCCCCGTTGACAGTTTGACCCGGTTATCGAGTCTGGATTTCCGAAATTCCGGGATGTCTATCTCCGCCCTCTCTCTCTCTCTTGACGTGTGTTTGTGTTTGCGTTCGCGCACTGCTGACATAATGCCCCGAGGCTATTTTTACACCTTTCTCTCTTGCCTGAGGGCGCATAGTGAGAGAGGGAGGGAGAGAGGGAGGGAGAGAGGGAGAGAGAGGGAGGGAGAGAATCGAATGGGGCTCACTTGACCCCCACTCATGGTCCGTCGCACGATTCCCTTCCACTTCCAGCCTGAAATCGACACCGTTTGTTGCGAAAATTTCGGAGCTGAGCTATTTTCTCCCTCGCAAAATCTGTTGTCACTTGTTGCAAACGAGCCGCAATTAATCGAGCGACGAAAAACATCGCGACCGCGTTTCATCCAGGAGAGAGAGAGAGAGAGAGAGAGAGAGAGAGAGAGAGGGAGGGAGGTAGAGAGTATGACAGGTGCTGGTGCATCTATTTCACACTCTTCCTCATTGTTGCGTTTCTCCAAAAATCATTGAAATTGCAGTTAATTGCGGATTTTTATAGCACTTTACTGCTTCGATCCACTCATAATCTTCTTCCTCCCTTCTCTCTACCTCTCTCTTTTCTCTCTCTCTCTCTCTCTCTCCCCCCCTCTCTCCCTCTCTCTCCCCTCTCTCACTCCCTCTCCTCCCTCCTTATCCCCTCCATCCTTGATCTTCTGCATACATGGAGAAAACCAGTTTTTCCTCTAGCATAGCGCGTGGAAAACATCTAGATACTGCCGAAATAGCCGCAGGGCATGAGTGGTCAGGCTCTCTCTCCATCTCTCTCTCCCTCTCTCTCCCCTCTCTCTCCCCCTCTTTCTCTCCTATCTATCTATTCCCACACACGAGTTTATGAATTCTAGACCGAACATCTATTGCCTGGAAAACTACGTAACAAACGTATCGATAAACCCGGCGCGTTTTCGGTTCATCACTCGAGCAGGTGCGATTTAATTGCATTCGCGATCGGAAGTCGCCGGATAACAAACTCGGTCATCCGTTCTTTTCTCTCCTTTCTCTTGCCCTGATCAGTGATTCACTGGACGGTCAGAGTGTGATTTATCTGTTATCATACGTGATGTGATTATCCTGTTGCATTGTAAGTATCTTCTTTCGCGTGTCTTTCTGGCTTCTTTAGACGTACTGTGTAATTTACCTTTTCCGTTTATTTATTTGTCAAGCTATGGTGTTCCACTAATTCTCATAAATAACAGATTATTATTTGATGATTACACTCCTTTGTTTCTTTTCGTGTTTCGAGGTTGTCAAAACAAAATGTGGTTCCATAACACTCAATGGTTGATTCATTTTGTTTGATTCACCTTGCATCATCAGTGCGCTGAACTTTTCCTCTATAAGTTTGTGTGTTGTATTCGCTATGTCTTTCATTCTCTCATAAATACTCAATCCCATGTGATGCTCTTCACGAATCGGAACATTATTCATTCGCTACGGTATACATTTCATTTCCTCTACCATACGTTTCAGATGTGGTTACCCCTCGTGGCCTGTTTCGCATTGGCTGCGGCCGAAATCGCAGACTATAAAACTGTACCTAAGGTGAGAAGAGGGAACAAGATGCTTTACTATACCATATAGAAAGAAGAGAGAGAGAGAGAGAGAGAGAGAGAGAGAGAGAGAGAGAAAGAAAGAAATAAAGAGAGAGAGGGGGGGGGGGGAGAGAGAGAGTCAGACAGGCAGACACCGTCCGCTTGCAGGGCAAGAACCCCACGCTGTACTCTTCTGAGGACCACGTGGTTCAGCTGGATGAGACGACCTTCAATGACACTGTCTTCTGCACAGAGGAGGACTGCAGCAGCTATCTCGTCGAGGTGCGCTCACATTCCTGATGAAATATATGTCACCCAAAACCCAATATTCAAAGTGATATGATCTCAATTTTTCTCTCTCATTTCATTCAAAACTTATCCCTTTATCCTCAAATCAAATCAAATCAAATCAAATCATTTATTCAGAATCGTCGTGAATATGGTGTTTGCAATAGTTTACGGCGCTGATCCTGCAATCGCCTTGTTCCAATCTTCGGGGTTTCCTCGTGCCAATTGATTCCACTCAGCTCCGATACGTCCTCCTCGCACAAGAACTTCCTTCAAGTCGTCGCACCAGAACACGTAGGGCGCTCCAACCCGCCTTGTCTTGTCTCTCGGGTACCACTCCGTCACCCTTCTTGACCATCTGTCATCGTTCGCCATCTTCCTCGCCCATGTCGTCTTCTTCTTCCATATAACCTCTCGTACATCCTCCAGTCCTGTCCTTCTCCGCACCTCCGTGTTGCGCACTCGATCCAACAGCGTCACTCCTATCATCGCCCTCTCCATCCTTCGTTGCACTCGTTGCAGCTTCTCCTTTTGCTCCACTTTCAGACACCATGTTTCTGCCGCGTACGTCCGGCTCGGCAGGATACAGACTTTCCATACATTCCTCTTCATAATCATATTCACATTCTTCCGCGTTAGAAAAGGCCTGTGCAGGTTGAATGCCGCCCATCCAGATCCTATTCTTCTTTGTAGCTCCTTCTCGTCCTTCTTCACTGACACCATTGAACCCAGGTACTTGAATTCGTCTGCTCGCTCCAGCAGCTCTCCTCTCAGTAGTAGGTCAGCACGAGGGCCATTCGATATGTAGACGGTCTTCTTCTTTGAAATGCGAAGTCCGATAGCAGAGCTTTCTCTTTCTATGTCGTCGAGCATCTTCTGAGCCATCGTCTTGCTTCTCGCCACCAGAATTAGATCATCTGCGTATCGTAGATGGCTCATCCTTTCTCCGTCGATGTCCAGTCCACATCTACTCCAGTCCACTCGTCGTAGCACATCCTCGAGAATAGCGTTGAATAGGGCCGGGCTGAGTACACAACCCTGTCGTACTCCTCGTTTCACTTCTACTTCAACAGCTTCACTGCCCACTTTGATCTTTGATTTCGCATTGCTGTAGATCATCTCAAGCAGCAAGCAGTCGTACCAGCTTCGGATTGATTCCCTGTCGATGAAGTGCATTCCAGACAGCGTTAAATTCAACAGAGTCGTATGCCTTTTCATAGTCCAGAAAGATCAGCACCAGGTTGAGGCGATAGGCGTAGCATTTGTTGATCAGCTCGCGGACGGTGTGTATATGTTCGATTGTGGAAAAGGTCCTCCTGAATCCCGCCTGCTCCACAGACTGTTCTGCATCCAGTGTCTTCTCCATTCGACCAAGCAGAATACGAGTAAACAGCTTGAACATTGTCGGAAGTACAGCAATCGGTCTGAAGTTGCACAGATCCAACAAGTCTCCACTCTTTGGCAACAGTGTTGTTAAAGAGTCAGCAAAAGTTTCCGGAAGCTCTTCGTTTTCGATTATCCCATTCAGCATTCGCGTGGTGATGTCTGCGATGGTTTCTGCGGGTATTCGTAACATAGCATTCGACACGTGGTCTATGCCCGGTGCATTCCTCTTGCGCATTCGAGACAGGTGATGTAGTACTTCATCCTTAAGGATGTGAGGCAAAGGCTCCTCGTCCAGCGGTTGTAGCAATGGGACTGCCACTCGGCTTCTGAAGAGCACGTTGTAGAATTCCTTGACTTCGTCTTCGAGTTCTCCCTGGTTGCTGGTGCACGTTCCGTTCGCTCTTCGTATCGTAGTCAAGGAGGGAGTGTGGGCCGGCTCAAAAAGTCTTCGCTTAGAAAGTGTCTCCTTGTACAGCTGCCACTTCTTCCTGTCTCTATCGTCTTGTAGAGAGATGCGCAGGGCTTTGTTCGTGTTGACTAGGGCTATTCTCGATCGGGAATCAGGCTTGTTTAGTAGTCGGCGCCGTTGATCGAACAGGTCCTTCGTTCTTGAAGACATCCATTCGCGTAGAGGTTCCTTGTGTGTTGCTGATTTGTAGGCGGTACATAGGCTATCCTTGATGTAGATGTATAGTTCAGACGGGGTTCCTGTTCTTTCTTTGTCGAACGTCGCTTCTAATCCAGCCCGATAAAGCGGCCAGTCGGTAACATCACGAGTTCTTTTCGTCTTCTGGACTTTTCGGAAGAGATTCAGATTGATCTCCATTCGTACTGGACGGTGATCACTCCAAAAGTTCAGGCGGTTGATTGTAGATACTTTCTTAAGGTAGCGCGTAGATCGAACCATGAAAAGATCATATTCATTTCTTTCGCCCGTCTTGGGATTCCTCCAAGTCCACTTTCGTCCAGGCCTCTGTTTGAAGTGCGAGTTGGCGATCTTCCATCCGTTGGCGGAGCAGAAGTCGACCAATATCTCTCCTCTCGCGTTTCGTGTACCATAGCCATAGTTGCCAAGACTTGGTTCCGATGGATGGCTGCGTAGACCGGGGGCAGCGTTAAGATCTCCACACCAGACGGTACATGTTCGTCTTCCTCCACTATTTCTCTGCGTGGACAAATGTTGTACCTCATCGAGAATAGCGTCGTACTCCGTCTGGGGAGCGGCATCCGTCGGCATATAACAACAGATCAATCGCAATGTAGATCCTCCTTTCGACATCTCCAGGACGGCGAGTCGTTCAGAAATTGCGTCGAACCGAGAAATAGCCGATATCAGCTCACGACGTACCAGGAATCCTACTCCTCTTCGCCCGCTCGATCCTCCACTATTCAGTAGCTGATGGCCAGAACGCGTCAGAGTTGTTCTCTGGTCGCCATCTCTCCACGTCTCCGTCAGCGCAAACACATCAAAGGAAATATTCGCGATGGCAGCTTCGAAGTCTTGTAGTCGGTCGTCGTTTCTCAATGAATGGCAGTTGAAAGTTACCAATCGAAGAGTGTTGCTTTGGTGGCGATTGCAGTGTTGCATAACGGCTTCTTCCTTGCAGCGGTTCTAGAAGCCGGACCTTCACGCGAGGCGACCGCACGAAGCGGGGATCACATGTCGAAATGTCTTTATCCTCAATATTTGATTATCACAATAACCACTCTGTGTATAGCAGACGGAAAATGAAAAAAGTTTCTGCTACTCTAGTAGTGAAACGTATCGTTCAGTTCTACTCTGACTGGTGCGGGCACTGTCGCAGCTTCGCGCCCATGTACAAGGCACTCGCCAATGACGTCAAGGGTACGCTCTCTCTCTCTCTCTCTCTCTCTCTCTCTCTCTCTCTCTCTCTCTCCCTCCCTTTCATTTTCCTTGTATTTCTCTTCCTGCGTCAGTTGACGTCGAATAACGTCATAAGATGACGTGCTTGCAGGCTGGTCTGACGTGGTGAAGGTGGCTGCTATGAACTGCGCTGATTCGGTGAACGAGGCTACTTGCAGGGCGAATGGAGTCGCATACTTCCCCTATATCAAGGTGGGCGTGACCAGTAATACAGGATAGAAGAGCACCTCTTGAGCTCGAACTCCTCGAACGCCCGGGTGCGCATCTTCGGAGTCAATGCCGGACGTGATCGTATTGATCGTTTCGAGAGCCTGGCATAGAGAGAGTGATTATGGAGAGAGAGGGAGAGAGAGATAGGAGCGAGAGAGAGAGAGAGAGAGAGAGAGAGAGGGAGGAAGGGAGAGAGAGTGCATCTGTCTCTCAAGTATACGAACTAGTGACGGGGAATCACGAGATGTAGAGATGTAGAGTGAACGAAATGTAAACTGAACACTGAATCATGCCATGCGGAGTCTCCCATAGGAAATGGATGTATAATGAATTTGATAAAACCGTGAAGAATAGAATAGATGTGAAACAATAAAACAATCATAAAATATCATCGAATCATGGAATTCAGTACTTCCCGCGCAACTCCTCCGACGCGTTCAACGCCTCCAAGCTCCGCCCCTATCACTCTTTGGCAGAGATGAGGGATCAGCTGACCAAGGTACGCTGTGACGTCATAGATTCAATACGTGGCACGTAGACGATACGAACTGAACACCTATAGACTCGATAAGAAATCATCACATTATATTTTGCCATTTGTTGGTTGTTTCCTGTTTTTCGCCTGGAACGTATTCCGAGTCTGCAGGTGGTGATGGACGACTACTCTGTGAATCGATTCGACGACTGGCCCTCGTTCGACTTCCTCGGAGAGTCAGTCACGTTATCGGATTGCACTCTTTTCATAGTTTGCACATCTCATGAGACTGTGTCTTGTTCTCTTTCCCTTCCACCCGTTTTTTCAAGTATGCCAGTTCACATACACCTTTCAGTATCATGCACTATGCCGAGCGGTAAGCAAGTGTGGTCTAGAACAGAGAATTCGAGTGCCGTTTCATGAAATTACCTTTATTAATGACGTCACACGGTACCAGCTGAATTATGACAACATTACGTCACCCTATGACGTCATCTCCCTATTTCAGTGTGATGACGTACACAGAGCTGTGGAACGGCTCGAATCCCAACGCTCAGCATCTCGCAATCGTCTTCGAGACACACTCCGCCAGTCTCACCGGAGCGCAGGTGATTGATTTATTCATTTATTATCTTTTGTTCGGTTAGATAGAATATGATACTCTTCAAATCACTCTCAGTTTCGTAGAAATCGGTTCCGAGGAGACTGAGAGCACCTGGAAACGTATCAAAGCCATTTTGTTTCAGCTGCTGCTGGATATTCACAAATACAGCGACACACTACTGGCCAGGAGGTGCCTCAAGGTATGAAGAGGTCTCCTCCTCCTCTCTCTCTCCTCTCTCTCTCTTTCTATCGCTCTCCTCTCTCCTCTCCCCTCTCTTTCCTCTCTCCTCTCTCTCTGCTCTCCCTCCCTCTGCTCTCTCTCTCTCTCTCTCTCTCTCTCTCTCTCTCTCTCTCTCTCTCTCTGCTCTCTCTTTCTCTCCCTCTGCTCTCTCTTTGCTCTCTTTGCTCTCTCTCTCTTTCTCTCTCTCCTCTCTCTCCTCTTCCTTTCTCCCTCTCCTCTCTCTCCTCTCTCTCCCTCTCCCTCTCCCTCTCTCCTCTCTCTCCTCTCTCCCCTCTCTCTCTTCTCTCTTTCTCTCTCTTCTCTCTTTCTCTCTCTTCTCTCTCCTCTTCCTTTCTCCCTCTCCTCTCTCTTCTCTGTCTCCTCTCTCCCCTCTCTCTCTCCTCTCTTTCTCTCTCTCCTCTCTCTCCTCTTCCTTTCTCCCTCTCCTCTCTCTCCTCTCTCTCCCTCTCCCTCTCTCTCTCTCCTCTCTCTCTCCTCTCTCTCCTCTCTCTCTCCTCTCTCTCTCTCTCTCTCTCTCTCTCTCTCTCTCACTGATCCCTCTCCAGAACCACCCTCTGGCGGATGCCCTCCACATCACGGACTTCCCTTCTCTCGCCATCTTCAAAAGAGGAGAGCGCATTCCCATCATGGTCACCGAGTGAGTCTATATATTTATATAAATATATATAAATATAAATATATATCGATTATAATAATTTTATAGGTATACAAAGTGAGTGGTGCATGGTTTGAATGATGGTCAATGATTGGTGAGAGCAGATGAGGTGAGTTTTCAGGCTTCGTCGTCTTCTGCTCACCGAAATCGAGCAGTTTTTGACAACGAGTGGACTGAAGAAGGAGGAGAACGAGGAAAAGGTAATCACTATGAAATCCCTCAGTTTGATACATCAAACTATGCATCCATAATACAGATTTTCTGTTCGATTATGGTAAAAATCGTAAAATCACATAAGTTTAACGTGTGATGTATAATTTAATCACGAACTGGACAACCAATGCACAAATGCATCGCATACTAAATTAATAGTACATACTTAGAAACTAATGTATCTTGTTTTTCAGAAAGATGAGACCATTGAGAAGAAACCTGACTCTGCCCTCCAGTCCATCCAATTCAGCAGTCGGAAGACAGTCAACAAGACAAGGCAGTGCGAAGACGATCCGGAGAGGTTTGTTTGTTTGTTTAATTGTTTACATATTCCTTACAGCTGCCGCGAACAGTACTTTGTCTCTGAGGTGGATATGCTGAAGGCGCTTCGATATGCCATCTATCGGTGAGTAAACAATGGAACAATACAACAACAACAACAACAACAACAACAACAACAACAACAACAACAACAACAACAACGCGTTGCAGTGAGACGCGTCGTACAGGAGATGCTCTCTCGGGAGGCAACCTGACGGCCATCCACTCTTTCCTGTCCACTCTCACTGACCACTTCCCCACCCAGACGACGCAGAATGGATCGGAGGTGAGCATTCGAATTGGTATTTACATTCAAGGATTGTGAATACCGTGTCGACGAATACTACTATACTGTTTCGAACGAGCCTCAAAAAAGCTGAAATTGATCAAACATAACTGCGACTTCGGTTTGAATGCCATCTGAAACGCACGCTTCATTCAGTTACACATTCTCGCAATAATCCCATCCTTATTAGAATAATAACTATCATAGAATACGTAAATACTAGCAATTGTTGACCACCTAACATGAACACTCATTATACAATAGATGAAACGTATGCTAACGATATGAAACTAAATACGTGCAATATCCGAAACGCGGCCCGTGTGTGTCAGGTCTCCCTGGACCGATCGAGCCGCGCGGTGCGAGTGTTCCACAGACTGCGCGACTTCATCGCCGAGAAGGTACGCACAAGGCTCTAATCATTTCTAAAACACAGTCATTTTCCGGATAACTGACTGTAAAGGTTGCACTAGTGCACCTACTCCAATTTTACGTGTTAGGATTCATCATTGTGTCAAAATATACTTTTTGATAAATGAAATACTTATCCTGACAGGGCGAAACGGCTATCGACGCGGACGAATGGCAGAGGGAGTTCCTGACTGCTGAGGTGCGAGCCCCCCCTCCTCTCTCTCTTTCTCTCTCTCTCTCTCTCTCTCACCCTCTTTTTCCAGGCCGAGGCAGGCCGTCCCTTCCCAGTCACCGCAGAGTGGGAGCATTGCAAGGGCAGCAGCAATCAGTACCGGTGGGTGGAGTACGGTAGAGAGAGTCGTGGCGGGACCTAATAACATTAGAAAATAGAGAACCATGACAAGGGAGAGATGGAGTGAATGAGAGAGAGTGAGAGTGAAAGAGTGAGAGTGAGAGTGAGAGTGAGAGTGAGAGTGAGAGTGAGAGTGAGAGTGAGAGTGAGAGTGAGAGTGAGAGTGAGAGTGAGAGTGAGAGTGAGAGTGAGAGTGAGAGTGAGAGTGAGAGTGAGAGTGAGAGTGAGAGTGAGAGTGAGAGTGAGAGTGAGAGTGAGAGTGAGAGTGAGAGTGAGAGTGAGAGTGAGAGTGAGAGTGAGAGTGAGAGTGAGAGTGAGAGTGAGAGTGAGAGTGAGAGTGAGAGTGAGAGAAAAAGAGAGAGAGAAAGAGAGAGAGAGAGAAAGAGAGAGAGAGAGAGTGAGAGTGAGAGTGAGAGAGAGAGAGAGAGAGAGTGAGAGAGAGAGAGAGTCCCTTTCCAGCGGCTACACGTGTGGTCTATGGTCCGTTTTCCACACCCTCACTGTCAATGCATACAAGCAGAGCGAGGACGGGGGTCGGTTGTTTTCAGATTGAAAAAGATTCATCTCTCTCATTCATCTTGATTGCAGTGCTTTCATTTGAATTCTTAGTGTATCTGCTCAGAGCTGTCGCCAATTTGATTAATCTATCAGCATACAACAATTATTATGTGGGAAATATATTATGTGGGCACCTTTCTCTATTATTACTTACAACTTATTATCTATAGTGCGTATAATACACTTGTATTAACGTCTGCAAAAATAATTTCATCTACATGAGAGTGGTGAAACATATCGTACACTTTCATTGAGGGCGGCGCGCAGCGCCGCCCGTTTGTCTTGATCTTTGACGCGCGCAGCGCGTCATGAACTTATGTTTGCAGTTTCGATCCAGCCGCTGTCTCTCCTACAGTCGATACGCGATTGGGTCGGAAACTTCTTCGGGTGCATGCACTGCAGGTAACTACCTCTCTCTCTCTCTCTCTCTCTCTCTCTCTCTCTCGTCTCTCTCTCCCTATCTCTCTCATCTTTGTTGTCGTTTATTGTGTAACGACATAACAGTATTTCACTCATTTTGTGTGCTTACGTTTCGTCAAATGTTTGAAAACAGCTGCCACTAATCTGCAATAATTCCTCGAGTCGTTTATCTTCCAAATTTCTAGGGACCACTTCCTGAAGATGACCGGGCAGACGTACAAGATGGAGGCACATGTGAGAAGAGATAGAGAGAGAGAGAGAGGGAGGGAGGGAGAGAGAAAGAAGGTTCACCTGGCTCCTAGGTTCGTGATCCGGAGGACATCTACATGTACCTGTACCGCGCTCACAACATCGTTAATGCCCGTCTGAAGGGCAGAGACACAGAGGACCCGCAGTTCCCCAAGTCAGTCTCCCCCTCTCTATCTCTCTCTCTCTGTCTCTGTATCTCTCTATCTCCCTCTCTTTCTCTTTCTCTTTCTCTCTCTTTCTGTCCTCATCTTTGTCTCTTTCTCCCCCTCTTTTTGATTGATTTTGTTCTTTCATTTCTCTTTCCCTCTCACTCTCTCTCATTCCTTTCCCTGAACCACGTATTCGTGCCGGGACCGGGCCGTTTTCAGGTACCAGTTCCCTGCGGACTTCCTGTGTACCAACTGCACTGTCGATGGAAAGGACGACGACCTTCATGTGAGCTGTTTATTTTGAAAACTATTTTTCTTAGCTAACAATTAACAAAAAGCACGAATTGGAGACATTAGGTTTTGTTGTTCGACTTCAAACGTATATGGTGAAGCAACCCAAACAGTATTGTATCGGTGAAGAACATTTGAAAACGTGAACGAAGTTTTCTCCTTTTCTAATTGCCCATCGCAAGGGAGTTCCGAATTCATTGTCAAGTTGAAGCGTATACATATTCATATTCTATTTTCAGAGTTTCCTATTGAATTACTACACGAACATCAAGCCAGCCCCCGTTGATTTGATGGATACTCTGGAGAGGAGAATACGGGCGGTGTGAAACAATCGCGGCGAGACCCAGCCATCCTATGAATCGCCAACCCACAAGTGCAACGCCCGGTGTGATGAGAGCCTTATATTCCCTTCATTCTTTTCACTTTTATAGACTCACTCGTTAGTATTGCAAATAGACCAAACTTGCCCATATCCTTCAAGAGAATGGACCGAAAACATATAATTAAATTGTAATAATGAATGCATAAAATCACTGATTCTATCACCGATACTCGCTCGACATTATATGATAAATGTTATATTGTTCTATTCATGTATGTGAACAATTTTGTCTATTCACTCACGGGCAGCTTGTGCACCCGTCTTGGCGGATTCTCATGAAACCATGGCCATTTGCACAGTTTTTCATGCTGATTCCGAATATGAGCATAAATTTTCTGGAATAGTAGTTTGAAATTTTTTTGACACTCACCGAATAGGCTACCCATCGAAAAGACCTGTCAACAACAGCAGCGTGGCCGAATGGATAGTGAGTTGGAAAGTTAGAAATGACCATCGATGCGATGCCGCTATGCGGCAATAGTTTTTGCCGGTTCTTTTTTCATCACATGTCCCATTGCCCTGACTTGTCTCATTTATATTTGTGCAAATCTGAAATTGGGAGGTGAAGGAACTTGTCGGCAGAGAACACATAGGAAATGGAGTAGATAGTATTATTCGACGCTCAACGCCAGTATGTGATTATTTTACGGGAATACATGTGAAAACTGAAAACTAGAAATGTTTTAAAGTTTTTTTTATAAGTCAGGTAAATGTGACATGTGCTGAAAAAGAGAAACGGCAAAAACTACTTATTGCCGCAGAGCGGCATCGCATCGATATTGCATCGATAGTCATTCCTAACTTTCCAACTCACTATCCATTCGGTGCTGTTGTTGACAGGTCATTTCAATGGGTAGCCTATTCGGTAGATAACAAATTTTTTTCAAACTAATTTTCCGGAAAAGTTATGCTCATATTCGGAATCAGCAAGAAAAACTGTGCATATGGCCATGTTTTCATACGAATCCGCCAAGACGGGTGCGCAAGCTGCCTGCAGAAAGGTCACAGATTTCAGATTTATTTTGTGTGGGTTTTTTTTTTACTTTGTGTGGGTTTTCGATTACTTTGTGTGGGTTTTCGACATTTGTAATGTACTTACTCTAAAAGAATAACCATGTACAAGCTCGTAACTGCTATGCATACTTTCTTATAGAACCCTTTTTACTACCCCTTTGAAGCAATTTTCTATACCAGTGGAGTTTACTAGTATTCCCAACCTTTTCCGTAAACGTACACTTTTGACACAACGGGTGTTGAAATGATGAGTGGCAGAGTGAAATCGGATCTGGTTGTTGTCAACTTATGGCCATAGGGACACACACAGCATAACAGACAGACAAGGGCAGGATACTCGATTGTTTATAGAGATGAGCGCATCATTTGAGGACAGAGGCCGTCATTGACGCCAGACGCCCGCTCCTGTTCCTGCCACCCCAATTAGCGAATACATAGATTTATTCATTTGATCATTGATTTATTGATTCCTCATTTCTCATTCTTTTAATAATAACTGAGTTTGCCCTAGAGTTCTCCGTTGAGTTCGCTATTTTGAAAAATGTTTTTTGTTGAGTTTAATTGTTGAGTTTAGTGAGACTAATCTATTCTCATGAGCCATAAAAAGATGAGTCCTTCTTTTCTCATCCTCTCTTTTCCACACTGCTCCTCTGACTGTCATTTAATTCATTATTCTTATACGGAGCGACGATAATCTTCTAATAAGAGGGCGGACAACTCTGTTCTCCTCTCTCTCTCTCTCTCTCTCTCTCTCTCTCTCTCTCTCTCTCTCTCTCTCTCTCTCAAAAACTGAGCACCCGCTGATCTTTCCAATCCCGACTCCCTGCATCCCGATATCCCTTCTTGTGACGCTCGTCCCGGAATCCTCTTATCTTCCAGATTCCGCTGCTGGTAATCCAGAAATACCTCCCGATCCCTCTCCGAGTTTCTTCATTTCTCTTATTACTACGACTCTATATATCCATAAACTTCTACACTATTCCCATTTGTTGTTCTCTTCATCGTATTTCTCACGATGTTTGTTTTGTACATATAATGCATGTTTTCATTATCACTTATGTTTTATATCCAGCCACCCACTCGATAACTGGAGACGCGCCGCGTAGACCCGGCATTTTCATCTTCTACACTTCTACTTTGAGAAAGCAGGTGAGCGAATCTTTAATTATACTGCTGTCGTATTCATACCATAAGTCTGACTCACCTTTCCTGTCATACAGCAACGTAAACTATATCAACAATCAATGTCCGAGTGCTACAGCAACCCCTAACGCGCTTTCCCAAGTGTGTCAGAGTACAGTACCCCCTACCGTACCGTTGCAGTCTCCCGCCCGATGGAGGCCCCCCGCCGCGTGTGTCAGCCGAGGGTGGCCGTGCCGATCTTCGTCCTCGTCGTACTCCTCGCAGTCGCTGCACTCGTCGTCATCTTCTACGTGAGGTGAATCCACTGGGCAACGGGCTGATCGGGTGATAAGGGACTGAGACTATGGTAGTTGTGTGTTGTGAGTTGTGTTAGCTTTGCCGGCTGTTCTACTCGCTAGTGATAATCATGTGAGGTCACTGCTGGCGGAGAGCTGAACCTAGTAGTTTTCTCTAGGTTAACACCGCCAGTTCGATTGATGAACGAGAGACGTTTCAAAAGCGGTTGACAATACGTCGCGAAGGTTTTTTAAATGTTTTTTTTAACAATAGTTTCAAGTAATACAACCGTCGACCTAGCCAATAAGGGGACTGACCTGAGGCTCTCGAGTACAAATCGCTAGCTGCTTACAAGGGGTCCATCAATTAATGCAATAATTTGGATCAGATGACGTCACAGACTTCTCACTAGAGGCTCACGAAAGTTGTGAGGGTGGTCGTCACTCCACCGTGACTAGCGGTACATCATTGGCCGCCGAGAGGATTGAAATTGAACTCGGGACTTTCCGCATGATAGCTTTGCGCACATCCACTGCGCTAGCCACCCCATCAATGTCAAGCCAGTATGAAAGTATTCCTACACTGATTTTGTCCGATAAAATGGGCAGTGTGAAAAATCACAATAACACAGTTACCAGCACTCGATCATTCACATTGTGTTACCAGCACTCGATCATTCACATTGTTCCGAGTGCGAAGGTGGTCTTACCCCACTCACTCTGTCCAGTTTAAGGACGCCCGGCGGGTCAGTGCTGGGACAGCTCGGAGGAGGGGGAGGGGGAGGGAACGAGACGGGACATGGAGAACACGGGCAGCACGAGGAGCAGCACCACAACGGACTCGTGAGCGCCATTTATGCCTTATTAGTCCTTCTGTAGCGATCAGCCTCAAGGGGCTTCTGACTGTTTCTTCTACTGTCTCGCATCTTTTCGTGTGACATTGTATAGTGGCATTAGGAGATGCATTCGAACTTGTATCGGCAACATGCACTCGATCTCTCCCTTCTCGCAGGATTCCACTGGCTACACGGGCACCAAGTCTCCTCCACAGGATGGGAAAGCAGAGGGAGGAGGTCACACCAACCATGTCACTGAGAGAACGCCGGTCAGTCATCCCATCTACATCTCTTGTGCAACTGTCTCACTGACTTGCATGATGAATGTGTTGTAGCCGACGACCGGCCACGCCCCGTTGGAGCAGCTGCTCACCACTCCGCCCCCGGCGAGTCCATATATGGAGGGGGAGGAGACACTGCTGACTGGGGAACATGTATGTGTGAAAAGGGATACACGTGTGAATAGTTGTATTCATTAGTGGTTATCACATACACACAAAACACATCAAACAGTATAAATGACAAGAACAAGGTACATCAACAGTTTGGAACCAGGGTGTCAAAACGGCACTGATGTGTGATTGCAGACCGCTGCCACCACTGTGACCACCACAGAAACCCCGGCCACCACTCCAGAGACCACGGACGCTCCTGTGGACACCATAGAAG
This sequence comes from Rhabditoides inermis, assembly GCA_963966185.1. NCBI lineage: Eukaryota > Metazoa > Nematoda > Chromadorea > Rhabditida > Rhabditidae > Rhabditoides > Rhabditoides inermis. The sequence goes on from CAWZYM010000145.1 coordinate 174,914, forward strand.
CATCGGGAGAAGCCGAGGAGATACCTCTGGTTAGTAGAAGAGGGAGAGATGGAGATGGAGATGGAGATGGAGATGGAGATGGAGATGGAGATGGAGATGGAGATGGAGATGGAGATGGAGATGGAGATGGAGAGAGAGAGAGAGAGAGAGAGAGAGAGATGCCCCTGCAGGTGCGTGCTCCCTCGCAGCGGAGTGTGGCGGAGGAGGAGACTGCGGAGCTGAGCTTTGGTGAAAAAATCATTCAGGCTGCGCACGCGCTCATTTGAACAAATTCTTGTCTAGCCTCCTTCATACTCCTCAACAGACACCTCCTCGAACTTCATCAACTCATATTGTACCTGACAGTTGCTACAATTACTTCCTCTACATTTGTTGAACCTTTATTCGATTGCGAACTCAATGACAATCACAGATATTTATTCACTCAGATATTGTAACCAATAAAACTAATGTTTTATCATAATTTATAATATGTTCATCAAAAAGTTCATGTGATGTTTTTTTATCTGTTTTGCTATTTTTGGCGTTCATTGAAGAGGACATAAATCTGTGTACATCTACTGAAGTTACGACAAGATATCGGCCTCGAGAAACAAGTATCACTATCTCTATGCTAATTGCTAATCAGAATCAGAGTCAGCATTACAATGAAATGCATGATTTCAATAAGACAAATAAAATATGAAAACTGTCTCGAGTGCGAGATACTAGAAAGTATGTGTTACAGAAATGTTATCGATTAAACAAACAATCAATCATTTATCCAGAATCGCTATATGTTGACTATACAACAAGTGCATACGGTAGACCACAAGTACAAGGGCTAAGCGCTTGGGAAACACTGTTTAGCAAGAGGGGGAGAAATGTTATCTGTCAAGTTATGTATTGTACTGCGTAGACAAAAAAACGCAAGCTTAGTTAGAAAATTGTAACTGATGTAATTCTACAAACATGTTCAAAAAGTGTGAGTGAATTCTCTGCACTTTTACACACAACAGATCACATTAGGTGCTCGGCGCAGAGTGAGAGTAAGAGTGAGAGTAAGGGAGTCATGAAGTAATTATATATATATTAAACTCGGCAAAAACATTTTTTTAGATGTTCTGTAGTCGTTTAGATGTTCTGTAGTCGTAGATACAGTCGTAGATACCTAGATTTTAAAAGAAAAAAATAGTGTGTTTTAGTGCATAGTGTACGCGCGCATGTCGTAAAAGCAACTGAAGCAGCACAACAACTTTCGCGCCAAGTTTATTTTTTTTACAATTTCACTTACACACTAGTGATAAATAGATGTATATATCTATTATTGTTCCGTGTTCTCATTTCCGTAATACAGCTTCTTCGATGACCTTTTCGCTCCAACAAACGCGCTCACTCCGTGAGATTGCGCTGCTTCCTGTCTGTCATTTTTTGTCACCTTTCCTTGTTCTGACCACCCGCGTAGCTCAACTTACATGGCCGGGTAATTGTATGCTTATTTAATAAGTGCCACTTTTACAAACTACGCGCTGTTGCATCACTTGCAAAACACGGCACGTGTGTTGATGTTGTTTTGTGCTAGTAGATGTATGTTTCAAGTTTCAACCCTTTTTCCCGTACATTCCGTCATTCGTTCAATCAATATCCAATATATGATATGCCTTTGCGTGGATAATGATACTCGTTGGAGTTGTTTTAGTGGCTGATTTGCTTGCAGAGCATGTCGGAGTGCTCATCTCCATGTAGCAGTGGATCCCCTCTATCAGTCTCGTCCGCTTCACCGAACTCACTCGCCGGTCGCCTTTCGCCCACGGATCAGCACACCCAACACACTGTTCAAGTGAGTATTGCGATCATCCTTCCATTCCACGTTGTCGCCCTTTTCGTGTGCTCAAAGCTCAAACTCACTTAATATCTACTAAAGAATCAATGAGCTCAATTGATCAATACCTGATCACTCCTCTTTTAAAAGATCAGTAATCAATGCAAATCAATCAATCACTATTGAATGTCGATCCCTCCAGACCCCTCCCTCGAATGGCCAGGGCCCGGTGTACGTCACCAAGTACGTGCGCTTCTGCGAGCGGTGCGCGTGTGAGCAGTGCAGGCAGACGAGTGGGTTGTTTGTTTGTTTGTTTGTTTGTTTGTTTGTTTAACTACCTTCCTCAATCAAAACCAGCAAATGACCATCTTGTGAGTAGACGAATCAGAAATATCGGTTTTAAAATTAGGTTGTTCTATTCTTTGTCAATTTGAACATACCTTATCTCTGCAGACTGCGGCTCTTTATGAGTTTGTGGTGTGGTGCTTGTGCTTCTTGCGACTGTCTGAGCTGCCCACTTTGTTGTTCCCCTCCCCTCTCTCCCGTCGTTCCCATCCACCCGGAGATAACGACTTGAAACATAACCTCGCGGGTTGTCCCGTAGACCTACTAGTATGGATACAGATAAGATACAGTATTCGGGAAGCTATCTCGCCACTCATAACTGCCTAATCTCTCAATGTGTATGTGTGAGTGTGCGGTAGGTCGGCAAAAACGTATGGGGGCATCTCCCCTCTGTTATTACCGCTTCTTCTTGTTTCCGTCGTGGCACAGTGCGTGCGCTGATAGAGCAGCCCTCATTGTATACACTCCAAACCACCCATGTGTCCATGTATGCAAATGAGTCCTCGCGGACTTTCACCCCCGGCATCAGTCGCTCGCTTTTTGCCTTGCTCGCTTGCCGTGTGTCCGTGTGTGCATAATAAGTGATTGATTGATGCGAGTTATCAGCTCGGTGCCTCTGCAACTCTCACTCCCCCTCTCTTTCATTGCCCCTATCAGTACACCGTCTTCACTAGCACTCTACCTCACACTCACTCCGCCCTGATTGATTGATTCATTGATCCGGTAATCCCGGGTGTATCAATGCGCTGTCAATTGTTTCACTTCCGGCGATGAGTTATTGATTGATTAATTATTAATTGATTGATTGGTTGCAGGACGTGCGATGGCGAGCGGTGCGGTGGGGCCACAGTACGCCTCTCACGACGGCAGCTTTGAAGGTACGCTGATGTGAGCGAGCCGTGTCTGATGCTCTCGCAATCGCGTGCTCTCTCGCCGCACTCTCACCCCTCGCCAGGTGCAAAGGGCAAAATTTTCGACAGTTTCTGCACAGTCTCGCGACCGGCGTTGCCAATTTTACACTAATTAGGAAAGTGAGATGTGGGGTGTTGAGAAGGGAAGAGAAGGGAAGGGAAGAGTGTGAGAAATGGTCATGCAATATGATGGGTGGGGAACGAGACACGGCAACGTTTTCTTTTCTCTCCTTGTGTCTCACTCTCACTATTCCAACAAAGTTCAATTTTGGCGATTGATTAGTGTGGCGGTGGGGTGCTCTGCACTGTTATTCTTTACACATTTTCGGATTGTGAAAAGCGTGAGTGTTGGTTGCAACTTGCGACCCGTGGATGGTGGGTTTCCCGCGCACTGCCCGCGTAATCAGCTGTTTGTTGCTGACCTATTGTGCGCTGCGCTCGCTTTTCCCACGCTATCCCACTGTTACAGTCGGGCTGCGCTAATGTATTCACTGCCTGCTTCTCCGGGTTTCATCCATCCATACTAGCTGCATTTGCATATCGATTGATTGATTTTACAGTGTGGTGCATATTTGCGATGTGTCGGTTTACAACCTCTGCTCTCTCACCTCTTCCTCCAGAATCGGGACTGTCGTGTTTGCAGTGCTTATTCATATTCATTTTACGATTTATTTGAGCTCCGCTTCGGCAGAGAGAGAGAGGAGAGAGAGAGAGAGAAGGAGAGAGAGAGAGAGGGAGAGAGAGAAAGAGAGGGAGAGAGAGAGGGAGAGAGTCTCTCGGCGTGTCAGCTCGCATATCATAGCTGGCTCACCTTTCTGAGTCTGGGTTCCATCCTTAGAAACCGAGTTCCTTTTTGCTCTTGTAACTTCCACTGCATTGCTGACATTGATTACAAATTGCCTCAGTGTCGATTGTAGATCAGGTTGATCTCATGTATGAGATTTCTCTTACATTACTGATTGAAGTTGAATCCGGTGTGATTCTAACAAAGATACAGATTTAAACGATTGTAATTTATATGTTTAGCTTTTTTGAATGAATTGGAGTATTGGAGTCTGGTCTTACTTTTCAGGATCTTATTAGACATTTATCGGTAGTCACTACAATGCGTATTAACATAATTTTCACATCCGTATCGTTTCATATCTTATTGAAACACAATTTTAATTGAAGTACAACAATTGCATTCATTTTACAGTACTCACTTATCTTACCGTATCCCCTATTTCAGACTCGTTCTCGTTTCACTCAAACGACAGTCTGAGTGGACCAGGAGCAGGCGGCTATTACTACCAGGATCAGCCGCAGTACTCGGCTCCGCCCCCTTTCGCCCCGCCCACCACGGAGGACGCGTGTGTGCCGCAGCCACAGAGAGTAGGAGGAGGAGAGCAGTCCCTGCTCCCACAGATTGGAGCCATCATGGAACCCAAGAAGGAGATGGACTACGGTGTGTTGGGATTACTGTATTTCGAAAATAACACATTTGAATCACGCACAATTAAAACGAACTTGAATGAAGTTGCTATTGGTTACGACATTTCGTTGAAAAGGGAATGTAATAGTTAAGAGATGGACGATGTGTGGGGATTACTTATTTGAACTGGAGAACTGCAATATTGAATGAGTTTGCGGTTGGTTCCTGTGGGTTGAGCTTGAAACATAAGATTAAAGGTTTATGGAGGTGAAATAATATGAAGTATTATATTAAGTATCATTGGTCTTATTAGAAAAACCGAATATTCATGAGTTATTGATATTTGGTAATCATTGAGAAATCTGGTGTACCATCATGATTTTCCGTTTGCAGACTACGCGAAGCACACGTACTCGTCGCTCTACTCTCCCCAGTCGCAGTACCTGGGAGGAGGAGGAGGAGGGAGGGGAGGGACGGCCACGGAGGAGACTTACTGCACCAAGTGTGTTGGTGACGAGCAGAGAAGATACTGTAGAGATGTAGGGGAGGAAGACAGAGAACGATTGCATATAACATATCATATATAGATGATGTATACAGTTGTGCTTGAGCCTGCAACCGATGCAGTACCTCCCTCCCTCGCCCATGTACTCTTCTGGCCTGGACCAGCCCCTCCTGCCTCCTGCCGCCCTCGATGCGATCAGCCCGCCAACCAGCCAGGTAGCTCGTTCGCTCTCTCACTCGGCAGAGAGCACTGCCGTTTTCCGGTGAACATTATGGAGTCACTCATAATCACCTAAAAAGTATGATCGTAGTTTTTGTGTCGGATGGACTTCTTGTTTACAGAGTAGTCTACAGCCGATTAGTGGGTGTATGTTTCATTCACTCCACTAGTCACCTCTGATATTCTTTATCGTAATCCGTTAATTGTGTTTTTTTCGTATCAGAGTAGATGTTGAGTGTATATTTTCGAAAGAGTATGTTCTAACTACCAAAACACATGGCGAGGCAAAATGTATGGATTGATGTATTGATTGCTTTGAGATGAGCCAGCATGTGATGTCGTCGTACTACGCGGCTGGGCCGACGGCGGTGGCGGGGGCAGCCGGCACAATGGGCGGGGGCATGTTCGTGCCACAGGTACGTCATCGGATAAGCTCTTATATCTTGTGTTTATCATGGAAACAATCAGAGAGAGAGAGAGAGAGAGAGAGAGAGAGAGAGAGAGTCATGGTTGCAGAGTGCCTACCATCTATCCTCTCCGTACTCGCTCGATCCGTCGCCGCCGCCGCAGGACCCGCGCGTGTTGGATGGGCTGGCGGGGAGAGGGGGAGGGGGAGGGCCGGTGAAGGGCACACAGGGAGGGGCACACGCACACCAGAAGAAGAGGATTCAGGTGGGTAACGGTCGACAGGAAATCATCGTGCTACCGTTGTGGTACCATTGTGGTACCGTTGTGGTATCACTGTGGTACCGTCTGGTATTCAGACTAGCGACTAGCGCCACCAGCTATGGTGAACGGTGTCTAGTTGCAGGCGGTGTCGTGTCACTCGAACTCGCAGTGTGTCAACTGCCAGACGAGGGAGACGAGTCTGTGGAGAAGGAACCACAAGGGGGACATCGAGTGCAAGTCAGTACCCTTTCGTATTCATCTCGCATTGTACCATTCACCTATACACAACAGCTCTGTTGCAGAGAATCGTAGTCAATGTAAGGGGATGTGTGAGCAAGGTCGTGTCGTGTATTTTTTATATTTTTCTTTGATTTCGGTAGAGAATGGTTTTTCGCGGATGTCGCATTGTGATTAGAAGGAAGACGAGAGAGTTATGGATTGCTTGAAACGTAGTAATCACGTACACTTGATTATGTTTCAAATTAGCTCACTCAGCGGCGTCGTATCTGAATCTAATACTAGAACAAACAAAGAAACAATGTTTTTCAACAGAAAGAAAACTCGTGGGAAAGTGGCAAACTATCATAAACCGAGGAGGCAATTAATGAAATGATGTATAATATTATTCTGGGAGATCGAAGTGTCGTCGAAATATGCGACAATGTCGTGAGACTGAAAGTGTATGGAAATTTTGAAATGATATATTATGAATGTAATATAAAGTTTGTAATGCAACCATACATGTCATATATAATGTGGTGTGATTGCAGCGCGTGCAACCTGTACCAGCGCAAGAACAACCGCGCCCGTCCGCTCACCCTCAAGAAGACTGGAATCATGAAGAGGAATCGGAAGCCGCGCTGCGAATCACCCTTCCGCGCCTGACCTCCGTCCACCCAGAACGGCCAACCTCCTACTGTACCTTCCCGAATACGGCACTGGGATACGGTACTGTATGCACGGTACCTTCGTGTTCGTCTACTGTCACTTCACCTGGAAAGGTATTTGCACCTCATTTAGTTTTGCACCATACACTTTACGTCAGAATTACTTTATGTTGTTGTAATATGTTTTTTTGTCTTTGCATAGCATTATTGCGTTGATTGAGTGAGCGTGAGAGCCATATATATTCGCGTTTATTGATGCACATTCATTCATTTCCCTTCTATGTCCGCGCATTACCGTGTTCCCTCCCCAACATTGGCATAAGCCAAACCTCATAATTGCTCAATACTCGATGTTTGTTGTTTTGTGTATAGTCGATTAGCCGAGGCGACAACCCCATGATTGCAGTACAGTATACGTTGTGTTCATTCGCTTGTTTTTTTGTATAGATGTATTTCCTTTTCCATAATGATTTAGACATTTTCCGCCCCCGCATTTCCCACATCCAGCATATCTACGCACGCATTCATATTGTTTATTTTGGAATAATAAATTATGTCTATGTCTCAGTGGTTCATTCGCCTCAAGATCCGTGCTCGTGGTTTGAAATCAGTAGATGAGCGTATTGCAGTCGGAAGCTATACATTCAGATCGGCTAGTACGCCAATTACGTTTACGTTGATCCATGTTTGTAACTTCACTGAATGTGAGTGTCGAATTACTGGTACCAAAATCAACCGAGAAAATTCAAAGGCACAAATAGACGACAAATTATTATGACAAAGAAGAAGAAAACAGATGTGACATAATGAGTTCCCCGTCGTTCGGACCCTTGCCCCTACCACAATGCCACAGCAACTTCTTATCCCACCCGTTCTTCAATTAACAGAACACTTTGAACTATTACTGAATGCGTTTATCACTTGAGTCATCGTTACTTGGAGTTACAACGTTAACACACACAAAATATCCAAAAAAAAATCAATTCTAACAATAGGGATCATGATAGGAGAGCATGAAAACGTATGGAAATGTATAAAGTGGTTTGAACGATCCAAAAACGGAGAGAAGACATGTGTGATAGGCGTGTGAATCGGTGTATAAAGTTGTGGCTGTGAGTTTGAGACAAGGTGTGATGAATATTGGGTGATTCCGTGGTACAATCAGAGAATATGATAGACAATGCTGCGATGCGAGGGAGACAAAACGGGATCATCATTAGCACAACTTCTAACCAATACATTGAAACGGCCAAATAGGGAAAGAGACAAAAACGAGAGAGAAGATTCAAAAAAATCGGATCACATGCTGTATTGACGTGTTCATTGATGCTAGATCGGATGAGAATTGAGACACAAACGTATGGGAAACGCACTATAGAGCATTGAGACGATCGAGGGGCAAAGACTCAAGCGGCAGACATAGAGAGGGTGTGTGGAGGGTGGTGGTATATCAAAGTAGATAACGTATGATCGATTGCTAACTAGTAGTTGGAGTTTGTTGGGTTGGATACGATGTACTGGCTGTGAGGGGGCGGAGGGAGGGAGAGGTGGGTGGAGAGTCAGGCGGCCATCACAAGGCCAGGGCCGTCGGTGTGCAAAAGGGGCGACGGTCAGCCGGCCAGTAGGGCAACACACACGCACCGCTCGCCCCGTCCGCCCCCCACACGCATGTGCTACTGCTGCTGCTGCTGCTAGTACTCTACTCTACGCAAAGTACATGACCTGGTTGGCATCCGGGTGCACCTGCACCGCCCGAGCCATGTTCGACAGGGTCGTGTCCTCCGACGTGCCCGACGGCTGCGAACCCTCTCCACTGTCGTGCTCCCGGTCCACAAGGTGGTACCGCGCACGGAACGCCACCAGGTGGGCATAGTACGCCGGAGCCGGAATCGACACCGACCGAGTGCAGCGCACATACGTGTGGCACATCTGAAAGCAGTCATGTCATCACACAGTACATCCAGAGTATGGCTGCGAGCCGCCTACCTGGTAGGTGAGCTGCTGGAGCTCGTCGGCCGTTAGTCCGTTGTCGTCCCACAGCACGTGGTAGTGGCTGGGACGGCTCGTGCCCTGGATTCCCGCGTGCGAGCACAGGTAGAAGTCGAACTCGGTCGGGTGAGTGATTCCCACGTCGACCGTCGTGCCGGGAGGAATGTTGAACGCCTTGCCGACCTACAAGGGAAGAATAAGTCAGTAACCAGATGAACCTTCAGAAATCAGAAGGACCACCACGCACCTGGTCCTTCTTGTCGCAGGCAAAGAGACGGGTGTGGTGCCTCTTCTGGACGGCGATGAAGGTGATTCCGGGCTGGTAGCCGCGCTCGAGCATCATGCACGCCTCGCGCATTGCACGCAGCTCGTATTGCAGCACCTGTAATGCGAGGACATAGACTCACTCTTCTCTTCCTTTTCCTCTACTTACGTTAAAGAACTGTCCCTCGGAGACTCCGTCCCTGTAGACGACAATGCGGGTGGGCTTGAAGCGGGTGTTGCGGTAGAACTGCACGAGCAGCTCCCGCACCATGTACGTCAGGTCAGAGATAATCTCCTGACGGTGCTGCTGCACACGCACTGTCGCCGCATATCTACAACACAACAGTTAGTACAGTACTCCACACTATCGTATCTCTCTCCACCTTACCTGCTGGGATGGGCGTCCATGGATCCGACGACGGCGGCGATTGAGGGCTTGCGCGAGTCTCCGGCCGGCGGGTGAGTGATGTCGCATCCGAGGAAGATGACGGGCTCGTTGAAGATGCGCGGGCGGACGGCCGGCAGCAGGATCGAATTCACTCCGCCCAGCTTCACGTTCATCTTCAGACACAGGTTCGACAGCGTCTGCGGCGTCGTCTTGATCACGTTCTTGGCCTGCACGCACTGCGTGGCAATGCCCAGGACAGTGTCTCCAACGCGCTTCACCTCGGCTGAAAGACAACAGTGAGTACAGTAGCTAACAAGTACAGAGTAGTCGCCAGCTACCGTATCCCATACTTACCGTACACGGGCGTCTTTCCGGGCAGGACCACGCACACGAGCTGAATGCCCGAGAACGTCTGCTTGAGGTACTTGAACATCGGCTCCACTTGGTCCACACCCACAGCGTACCTGCAACGAGAGAGTTAGAATACAATGTACAGTACTCCCATCCACCGTATCCCATATACTCACTTGCAGAAGCAGGGCTGTCCGATGATGGGCATGCCAGCATCGTTCGAGATGCGCTGTAGCTGGGCGGTGAAGTTTCGCAGGTCGTTCTCCTTGACGTGTTGCTGCTGCGCGAAGCACGCGATCGCCCACACCTGCAATGCAACGAGTCAGGTTGAATGGATGTTTGCCTGTCTGTCCGTCTTTTCTTATATATACACGCACCTTGACTTCGATTCCGGTGTGGAACTGCTTTCCGCGCATGTCCCACACTCCCTGGTTGGGCAGAGCAGTCGCCTTCGTGCGACCTCCATACAGAAGCTTCGGAGCGGACAGCACGCGTCCCTTCACCTACAAACACACGATTTGTTAATATCCGAAAACACGTAGAAGAACAAATTGATAAAAAGAATTAACCAATGAACATACAATAAAAGTGAAACATATTTCACCAATTTCATACTAACAAGGCCAAAACCGTCGTGAACATACCTCAGTCATGGCGGGGTTGATGGCGATGCCAAACTCGTGCGCAAACGGATCGGCGCTGAACTCGGCCTTGCGCACCAGGTTCGAGATCTCACGTTCCCTCTCGGGGGCAGAACGCGCTGTCGCCTTGATCATGGTACTGGTCTGCGTGTCGGTGAGCTTCTTGATGCAGCGCTGTCCGGCCACAATGTTGCACACCTCAGGAGGGAGGTACGTGTGCTTCTGCTCCTGACCGACCTGCAATAGGTATGGTCATCTCCACTCTCTCCATGCTTCGACTTACCTGGAGACAGGGCAGGTGCGGGTACTTGAGCTGGATCCTGTACTTGTCAAAGAAGTACTTGGCCACGGTGCACTCGATCGTTTGTCCGCTCTCCAGCTGGAGGGGGAAGGTCTGCGTCTGCGCCGGCCGGCGGGTCACGTTGCACACGCGGTACTTGCGCCGCATCTGTCCGCAGTGAGTGATCTCTATCTTGAGTCCGCGAATCTCCTTGGTGAACTTGACTCGCTGCGCGTCAGAGAGGGCGCGTCTCTCGGCCAGCGCTTGCACCGGCAGCTCCAGCACCTCCGCGATGAACTCTATCACCGGCATCGAGCGGTAGAACGCCGTCGCCGACACTGCAACAACAACACTTCTTGATCAATTCCTGATGATTTCAACCAAAATGGTCCGCTGCTCGGATCCATAACTTACCGTCAATGTTGAGCATCATCTTCCACTGGCTGGGACGGACCGACTGGTGGAATCCGAACCACACCTCTCTGCCGCCGCCGAGCTTCGACTCGGTGTGGTACTGACCGTGCTGCGGCGGCTGGTGCTGCGGCAGCAGCGGGGGCGAGAAGAACGAGCGGCCCACCGGAGTGTACCTAGAAACAGCCACATAGAACCGTATTTTCCATCTACAGTCTACAGTACTGTACTCACTTGAGGCTGGGGAGGTGGCGGAGGATGACGTCCATAGCCTGGACGGCCTCAAAGGGCACCTGTCGGATGCGACCCTCCATCGCGTCTTCCAGCACAGACAGAGACACCTGGCCCGCCCACTTGATAGCCACCGTGAACTGCCGCTCCACGGCAGAGTCGCCGGGTAGGGTCACCTGAATGGGGACATTAACATGATGAATACAAAAAAAGACACATCCAGTTCAATCACACTCACCTCGAACTCCATGCGCTCCCTTCCGATCGGCAGCTGCTCCCTCGTGTACATGTTCCTCTTTCCGTCGTACACCGGGCGGATGTTGGCAAAGTACTTGCCGTACGAGCGGATCATCGTCGCTATGATCTCACTGAAAGGCAGAAATACAACACAAGACAATCCACAATGACATAAACAGACAAATCCCTTTTTAAGGAACATATATAAAATTATAAAGGTGTACTGACCGGTTGACCCTGCGGGGGCATTTGTCTGGCTGGACGTCGACCTGGTAGTGCTGAATGGTACCTCCCGGGATGCGCACCGCGAAGTGGTTGGCACGCAGCAGGATGCTCCTGCCCTCCACTCCGTGATTCGGACGACGCGGACACGCAAATTGCACACCAGTACCCGACACGCTGCAACACGGGAAATAGTTTCAGTGGTCAGATGCGGGTTCGATACATTTGAACGCTTTCTGTAAAATGAATGCTCACTTGGCCATGCCGCCTCCGGGCTGGATGGGCTGGACGGCTCCAGTGGCCCCGAGAGGGGGCGAGTCGCCGCCACCCGCGCCTCCCTGGCCCACAGGACCCCCGGGGGCCAGAGAGCCCGACGCACGCGGCTCGTATGAGGCACCTGAAACACCACGAATAACGAATATCGAGTCAGTAATTTTTCAAGACAACAACCTTGAAAACTAGCAGATCAAAAATGAATAATTATCCTGGTGCGTCAAATTGACAAACAACCTATACCTCCAGCGCCTCCGCTAAGACCGAGTGGCTGAGCGCCAGTGGACGAGAACAGATCCTGAAAACACAACATATACGTTCAATTGCAACACATTTATCAGAACAACAAGCAGACTAGATAATTTGAGCTGGAACGACGAAAAATCAATAATCACTCGGCTGAACCCCCACTACTAGGCGGCCTAGAATCTGTCCTATATAGGCGACTAAAATCTTTGAACTAGGCACCTATACGAATAACCGTAGTGCACTATGTAGGAGAGATTCTAGGCGACTATATAGGAGGGAACTAGGCGACTATGTAGGAGAAGTTTTTTTCTTCCAATTTTCAAAACAGTTTTAAAATGACGTAATTTTGTTCAAAAATAAGAATACAATTGTACAAAAGAATTATCATCAGCAGTACAATATCTTGGCCACGACAAGATTTGAACTTACGATCTACCATTTATCACATGTTTACTACTCTGCACTCTTACCACTGCGCTATCCGGGCACCACGGCGGGAACGTCTCTTTTGAGAACACAATCCCGCAGCAAGAAATATACGTTAAGCACTTTCATGACTCTGTTTTTTTGATCAAGAACATGCGTGAATACTCAAAACCTAAAGCGCAACAGCATGCGCACTCCTTTGATGACATTTATATTGATTTGATAAAGATAATACAATCATGTTTTCTTCCTACATAGTCGACTATCTAGTCAACTATGTAGGCGAAACAAGCAGCTGTCCTATATAGTCGACTAGCTAGTCGCCTAGTTTCCAAAATCCATTCTAGTCTCCTACTAGGACGGGGGCCAGATTCTAGTTTCCTAGTAGGACGGTCCAGGCTAGATGTCAATGTGCGTACCTGTGTGGGCGCGAACTGCTGGGGCATCATGCCCATGCCTCCCATGAACATTCCTGCGCCGCCGCCACCCACGGAACCGCCGTTCGACACAGAGTCAGCACCAAACGAGAACGAGTCTGCAACATAAAAAAAGTCATGATCAGAACAAAACACGACATATTGATCAGTCTGATCTACCCACCGAGCATGTTCATAACGGCAGTCTGCTGCTGGTCGATTCCAGTGGCAGCCATCGTCGTGTGAAAGGCGGTAGCGAGACCTGACAAACACTTCTTATTCAACTGCCTCGGCAGATCGGCGACTCACCTTACGCTTGAGCAAAGTAGCGAGGAAGTGGGGGAAAAGAGGAGGCGAGAGACGAGATCACTAGTAACTGGCTAGATGTACGGGATTCGCACCAGAGCGCGAATATCACAGATCACAATAGTCTTGGCTGGTGATTCGAGGCTCCGGCGACACTCACTGAGACATCGACAGTCCTGCAACAATAAAACAATCAAAATGAGAAATTTGCATACGCGCAGATTAATACAAGGCGGTAGCGAGGGGTCAAGCGCACTGGTGAGTACACAAATGGCGATAGTGAGGCGGGGCGGATCGGGAGGTCAGCGAGAGCCTGCTCCCAGACCCAAACTCGCGCCACATGATTATGGCAAATTGAGGGGATGCTCGAGGGCGACACCCCCGGCAGATGAGCAGACCGAAATCGCGCGCGTGCCATGGCATTTCAGGAATGAGAACGCGAGATCAAAGACTGTCTGCCGACTTGATACTACAACCGCAGACTGTGAATTTACGACAGGTACAAACCAGAATGATCCAATTTTTTAGGATTACCATAAGCGTTCAATGTCACACACAGACAGCTGTTCGATCACTGGCAGCGTTCGGATCCAATATTCGCCTTCGCCTGCCATAGTCTCAGCAGTGCGCGCGGTCGGCACACACCGGTTCGGACAGTGGCAGCAGTAGCGACTACGCGCAACAGCCCCACGGCCATCGATCGATAGCCAATGGATGTGGGCAGAGAATGCGGTGGAGCAAAACTGCATCATATTGCGATTGCAGATATTGTGAAGTGAGGAGTGAGAAAAAAGAGAACAAAAAGAAAGATCGGGTGCAGAACTGCGCAATGCCACCATACACTTGACACAAGGTCATTTGCATGCGAGGCAGTATATTCAACGAAAATTGAGCGAGGTGAGTGCAAAAAAATACGATCAAAATGTGAAAATATCAGGATTTCGCAGACTGCAGCGTTTCGAAACAGGTATGACAAATCGGCGACGACGTGGGCGAAGCGAACGGCAACAACACAGATTCTAGGCGGTGCATCGAGGCGAGGCGAGTATGTGTGTGGTGGTGAGAGCCGCGTCGCGACCGCTCGCGCCCCGCGTACCACGCTGTGTCGGGGCCGGCGCGTCGATATACAAGCGAGCAGGCAGTGTGCAAACCGAGAGACGGCAGAGAGCAGACGCCGACGAGGGAGGACAGGTGGGGAGAGGGCGCAGTGAGTGAGATCGGACGAGATGCGTGGGGGTTGGAGAGAGCGGTAAGACACAGCAACAGAGCCAGTCTCTCTATCTGCATCGCTCGCGCATAGCGAGGATGGTAGGGGCCGAATAAAGGAGCTACGCGCGCGATGGCGGCGAGAGACTTCAAAGAATAGGGCGGCCGTGTAGTCCTACAGTGCACGGCTCAGCGCGATCGGTGAGACGATAGTAATGAGAGTCGGAATTGCATGGATAGTGAGCGCTAATTCAAATCGAATTGACATGAAAATAATTTTTTTTTTTGGAATATTAGACAAGCAAGGCTATGATTCACAGGGGAACAATTAGACCTGGAGAAAATTAATATCATATATTGATTTGGGAGCATAATACGTTTCATGAATGGAAAATCGAAATTAAAAAGGCGGGAAAAAAACTTTGGAAAACAACGAAAAAGTAAACAAATTTGAACGGCTGCCAGCCGCGCCGCAGCCGCTACGCACCAAACGATCCCAACACGAAGAGAATTCTTTTCTCCCGCCGAAACTCCTATTCGATCGATACTGATCTACCAAATCAGCTGATCGCTAATTTTATGCATTAGAATGGCGATTTTCAACTTCTACCTTTTCAACAAGGACGGCGCATGTATCTGCTACAAAGAGTGGCGACGGGAGAAACACGCTGGCATGCCAAAAGCCGAGGTGGGTGTTTTTGTGTATGCAAATTATTGTTTTTTTTTCTTTTAGTTTATTAAATTCACATTTAGGAGTACAAGCTCATGTTCGGTATGCTCATCTCCCTGCGTTCGTTCGCGGAGAGATTGTCGACTAAGGATGGGTTAGTCGACCGTTTATGTCGTTGTGTTTTGCAAATGATCAAAGAGGATCTAGTGTTTTACACCTGTGAACTATCGATTAATTACTTTTTGTTCAGAGTGCAGCTGGTGCGTCACTTCAAGACGTCCACGTACAAGCTCAACTACATGGAGACTGCGACGGGGCTGAAGATGGTGCTCAACACGGACCCCAACGCCAACGGGGTGCCCGAGCTGATGCGACAAATGTACCAGGTGGATCGATGAAATCAATGTTGGCTCAACCAATCTGAGATTCCATGCCTTGTTATCAACATATAAGATGGAGCATCTCGAAACGTATCAATGCTGTACCGTCTCTTTCAGGTCTACGTGGATACTGTGGTGAAGAACCCGTTGATCGACACATCTGTCGAGATCACCTCCGACCTCTTCCTCTCCAAACTCGACGAGTGCGCCCAGCGAAGCGCCATCTACTGAACACAACTCCACGGGTCCCGCCACGAAAACACTGTGATAATTCATAGACATAATTTATTGTTTCAAAATAAACTGTATATAAATCAGTGTGGAAGAAGTTTATTCAGATACGGTATAATGATACTTTGTTTTATTGAAGCAAGGAAGAAATATGTGCACAAAACACACGAAATGAGAGGGTCTACAAGGATACTTCGTCATAGCATAAAAAAAGGTATTTGCCTTTTTTGATAGTTTTTTTTCGTTTTGCAGTAGCAGATGCCGCAGCAATAATTATACCGTTTGTAGATGATTTTTAGTTCGCGATGAAACGTACAATATAATAAGCTCGCACTTAGCTCAGGATTTTTCGTTGAAAACATTATCGTGGATTTTGAACATACAGTATACTGAACGAAATGCGCAGCATCTTGTTTTTGCCGTTCATATCTCTATTCCACTGATCCTCTCACATGATCGCATGGCGCAGTGGTAACGCTCTCGCTTATCAAGCAGCGGTTCGAGGGTTCGATCTAGGGTATCCTCGCAAAAAATTGTCAAATTGAAAACATCATCCCAAAGGGTTTTGATCGTTGTCTAACCACCCTAATGTCTCTCGTCAAAAGATTGGAACTCATTTGCGGGCCCACTATAATCATAGTCATTTCCTTACCGCCAGGCCATGTTTTTTGCTCATAGGAAGTTTTCAACATAAACATCAACAAATTCTTGATAAGCGCATCACAGCATATTGGGAATACGAAATCTCCAGTTTTGTTCGTGCTTCGCAATTATTCTCTACACTTGCATTGTTCCCACGGAGCAGTGTGGTGTGTGGCAGGTATGGTGCGCGGTCTTCTTCTACTGGCATGTCTTCTCGCCTGCTCACTCGCACATCCCAATCAGTGCAGTCGATTCAAGGGCTATGACCGACGCATGTGCGAGTGAGTCCTCTCTCTCTCTCTCTCTCTCTCTCTCTCTCTCTCTATCCCTCCCTCTCTCCCTGTCTCCCTCCTTCCATCTCCCCTCTGCAGGCTGCAGGAGCGCGAGACTCGGTGTGAGCCGGAGCGTGCTCGGAGCATCGAGGGCTGGCGTGCCTGCTACCGCGGTGACTTCCTGACAGGGGAGTCCCGATCGACAGTCTGTTCCAAGATCCACTCGCGCAACGCGGAGGCCGCCAAGAGATGCACACTCGGATGATGAGTACCAGAATCGTTTTGCATATTCACGTTATTGTTGTTCGGGATAAACTATTCAGGGGTTATGGTAATTGCCACGCATAAAGTTCCCGCCATTTCTCCAGTTCAAATAACCCTTTTTTTGCCATCCGTGCGCAAAAGCGACTTTTCACCGGTAGCGCGCAAGCTTCGCAATTTGAAATAGACGAAAGCAATCCTTGATCGATGTCCTAGTCATCCAACATGATCCAAATCTCGTAAATTGTTTGCCACAGCGTATACAACATGCTTGCGCACAAATTGTGCTCCTGGAGAATTGGAGAGGACTTTATCTAAACGTAACGCCAATAAACATGTGTATTCAGCAAGCATTACTTCCACCCAGACACTTAACGGGAATTCTTCTTTCTTAGTTTATCGAAATTGAAGCATCGGTAGCAGCATCAATGAGCACGATCGAAGTCAGATACTGTGTCTTCTGATTGTAATCTGATAATGAATTACAAAAACAAATATCAAACATTTCTATAATTTTTTGAATAAAAAATTGTTTGTTTTTGGAGCAAACAAACTCGATATCTTGATCGCGCACCATTTTAGGCGTCTTTGCCCAACACATACTTTTGCGGCATTTATCGCTCGTTTTCGGGGCACTCCTAGGACTCAGAAAGAAAGAATTAGACAAATGAGAGAAAAAGTTAGGTGATTGGGCGTTTACTAATTTGTTATTATGATTTCTGTATTCGCTAGTGTATTTTCTCATGAATCAGATTAAGATTCTACGATCTGTGAAGAAAGAAAGAGAAAGAGATAGAGATAGAGAGAGAGAGAGAGAGAGAGAGAGAGAGAGAGGGGAAGAGACCCGTTTTTGTGAATCATCCCTCATCGAAACTCATAGAATTCCCCCGCTGGCTGCGCTACAATTAGTGCGCGCCTCCGCTAAGTGCTGCGAGAGAGAGAGAGAGAGAGAGAGAGAGAGAGAGAGAGAGAGAGAGAGAGAGAGAGAGAGAGAGAGAGAGAGAGAGAGAGAGGAGCGACAGTCCATTGAATGTCCTCGGATCAGTGTAGTTCCCATTAATCCGAGTGATTTGTCCTTGCCTCGCGTCTGGAACACGTATATTTGCCGGGCGGATCTCCCCTCAAAATCACTCGGTGGCCACTTGAAACGCCTCTTCTTATTGCCTCCGGACGAAAACGGCATTTTGAGTGAGAGTGGTTCGCGTATTCATTTCATTCATCTTCCACTGCCGAGCCAATTCGGGCCCGCCGCCACTCCACTCCCTCACTTTCCCCCCAATCATGTGGCTCTTTCTACTGTATTTTGCTACAGTGTCAACAGCGACAGCAAAACGGTAGGGATACTGTGAGAACAATCAAAAATTATTCGATACTCGATATCGCAGGTGCGACCTCGGTGCATCCGATGTGCTCTTTGTGCTCTCCGCACCGTATACCATGCTGACTGACGATTTCGAGGAGGTGAGATACAGTATTCAACTACTAACTCACACTTACTAACTTACTCCTTATCGACTTCAAAGTTCAAAGTTTTACTATAACAGCTTTGCAACTGCAACTCTTTCCTCCTATGCTGGACATCTACAGACGTTGGTGTGATCATGAAAGACCATCAGTAGTGAAGTGTCGTAACAAGCCATCCTTGCAGGTGAAGCAGTTCTCATCTGGATTCGTCGACGGACTCGAAATCGGCAGGGACGAGAAGGCGAGTGGTCCATTTGTCGTGAAAACATTCCAATTCACCTCTGTCTTTGTTTGTAAATTTTTTCGGTGTGAGAGAGCATGAAGTTACAAAGAAGTCGGTATTTTTCCCATTAGACAAAAAATGAGGAATACCACAATCAACCACATATAGGAAAACCACAACAAACGACAACATTTATGAAATACTAACTTTTAGTCATCTCGAGCTGGAGTGATTCTGTTCGACCCCTACCATGTACCCGAGTACCGTATCCGGTTATCGAGTTACGGTAGAAGGAGCGACCTCGTGAGAGCGATAGGAGCGGTGAAGGTAAGAACGGCATGCATTTTTATTTCTTCCTACGCTCTCTTCTTTCCCCGCTCATTCTTTCGCTACTCTCTCTCCCACTCCCCCCTTTCTCTCGGACAGAGAAACATAGTAGAGGGAGAAGGGAGCAGTAGCATATGACCATCGCCTCCTCCATTCCAGAAGCGTCCGTGTGGTACGTGGTGCAATGTTGACGCGCATCTCAGTCCAGTCAATGTGGGTGGTTTATATGATCTACTGAACATCAGGGCGAGTCGTTGAAAGAAACAGTGGCGACTTATTTCTGCCACAACCTGCCACAACTCCTCATTTTCACACGAGCAAAACATTTGGCAGCAACCGGAATCGAACCCGCGAAGCTCGGGGGCCAGAACGCAGCGCACATGCACTGAGCCATGAAACAAGTGGAAGAGCGTCGTTCATTTGCGCTTATGTCTCCGACCCGAATGAGCAGTATTGAAGCGTTGGCGGGTAATTCAAACTTTCGTCTGCATCCGAATGTGTTAGGTTAATATATATTTTTTTGCGAATGTGTTAGGTTAATATATTTTTTAATAATACTCCGAGTCAAAAATATGTCGCCACTGTTCCTTTAAGTTCAAGTCATTTTTTTTCTTTTCATTCGAAATCGGAAAACGATTACCGTTTACCGGACTGGAATTCTCGAGGGATCATAGTGACAGTGAAACGTATAACTAGTATCAGTATGGTAGTATGTATCGTCCGTGATATTGTCTCTCCTAAGATGTACTCTTAAGTGCTGTGTGAAACGTATCTGTCTCGAAACTCGAAACATGTCTGAATATCTTTTCAGGCAGTCCACTTCGCTCTTGAGGTGTTTCGTAACGAGACAAGCGAGAAGAGGATGAGGAAGGTACGGTATCACAGAGATGATCATGCAATCTGCAATCCGCACTCTAATTACAATATTCAAAGTACAGTTCACCTGTTCAGATCGTTCTGGTGACGTTCGGGAAGCCAGTGGATGCGGACATCACAGCAGTGACTGTCATCATGCAGGTACGTGCCGTACGTATCCCGCCCCTCGTACTCTTCGTGCCGTACGAGAGGCTTGCGATTTTTATTTTGGTGACGGTCATATTTTTGCAGGCGGATCCCAGACTGAAGATCGTGCAGATAGTGGTGGCGAATGGTGAGTTGATGCAGAGAAACGTTCTGTGACGTCACGTGGCGAACCAGTCGTGCGGACGTGGTGCCAATGTGATAAAGTGGAGAATTCAGCTTTCTTGCAGATCTGACCGATCCGAAGGACCCGTACTACACCTACCTGCATGCGTATTACCAGCCGTATGAGAGGTAATGCATGTATAGTACACAACTTACAAAGCAATATAATAGACCACATGTTTGAATACTAAAATTTTCTGCTCGTTACGTTTCTTTCGTATAGCTTAAAAATGAAGTCCTCAAAATCTATCAATCACAGTCTTTTTTGAGGAGGTCGAAAAATGTAATCAATGTTCCAGATATCTCACCCGTCTGCACCAGATGTTCCCCAACATGAGCCTGCCCAGAGTGCAGCAGGTATTGATATATTGATTTATTGATTATTTACCGATTAGGATTTCAACGCGCACTTCCGCCTGCCTTTCGTGAAGGACGCCAGCAAGCAGGGTCTGGTGCTGGTACAGAGGTGGGGGAGGATTATTGATTTATTGATTACTCTTGATGGTTACACAAGGTCACATGAAGTTGAATCACATAATAGATAGGATATATTTATTAAAATGTATTTTCGTCCAATGTAATTTTCCAGTTTCGACTTTCTCTGTTCGGTGAAGCGCGAGGTGTGCTTCCACTCATTCGCCTGCCCCGTCTGCGAGCAGGTATCGATTGATTTTGATTATTGATTACATTTTGATTTATCAATTTCCCAGTCTCTTCCCACTGCGCCGCAATCGCCAGTCTCCCAGGTCTACACCACGCCAGCGCCCGAACAGTTCCTTGCGAGGTAGATCAATTAGTAGTTATTCAATAATTGATTATCTAATTGATTATTGATTATCATTGTTACCTGATTATCGATTTTTACAGATCGTCTAAGAACAAGACCAAAGTGACCGTGACGAAAACTTCTGATGCGGACTATGAATACGAGATCATAGGAGATCCGCCGGGATGTGAGTCGATAAATCAATATCCTGAAAGTTGATTCAATCGATGAACTTGTATTCGCAGTATCGATCAATCCGACGCCACTGAAAGACGATGTGAAAGGGAGGACGACTACAGTTAAACCGACGACTGAAGTGGACAATAGTGATTTGATACAAAACGAGGTTAGAGATGAATCTCTCTCTCTCTCTCTCTCTCTCTCTCTCTCTCTCTCTCTCCTTCTCTCTCTCTCTCCCTCTCTCCCTTTCTCTGTACAGTATTTTTTGTAGGACTACGTCTACGAGGATTCGAAAGTGGACGGCGGAAGTGATAAGAAAGAGAAGAAGAAAAGAAGGCATGCGAGAGATGTGCACAGGATAAGACAGGTGTTTATATATTATTATTTTTGTTATTGTCTCTAATTAATTCACAACGTTTTCATACGCAGTAATTTACGGTTTATTGCAGTACGCGATAGAACCGAGCTATGCGTAACGGGACTAGCTACTGACTAAGACGGCGTTTTTTGAAGATGTGAGAGAGGTAAATGAGAAGAAATGAAAGTGCGCTGTCGTCAAAAGACACTCCACTAACTAAAACGTCGTTTTAACCTTTCTTAAGAAAGCAGTACTGAAAGGTATATTATGCAATATGAAAACAAATCAGTCCGGACGGCCGAGATGGTTCATTTGATGATATGTTTTCAAAGATTGGACTACGAAACTTACGATGTCGCTGACGCGAACGAAGTTGTGACTAATGCAGTACTGAAACTCAAAATCGTGAAACATGTCATGGATAGAGAGACTCGGACTGCAGAGAGGAATTGATAGAGCTATTGATCGCCCTGATCGGTTGACCCTGTGACTCACTACGACAGCCTCACTTTGTTTGAAGCCCGCCGCCATTGCCTTGTCTCGGCATCGTGTACCCCGCGATGATGTGCCAGACGGGTTGTATAGGTCAATTTTGAAGATATGTCTACTTAAATAAGGGTAATTCGGCCCGCCGAATACGATTCCGTTGAGAGAAAACAATTCGGTCTCCTTTACTATGTATAGTAGCCAATTATTGACGAATTTCGCTGAAAATTGGCGGAGACGTGAGAAGGTGTGAATTGAATAGAAGGCTCATGTTCAATCTCATATCATGAAAAGCAAAGATAAGCCCGCGGCGAGCTCCAGAAGAGTGTCCCGGAGAGAGAAATCGCCTCTAATTGAACGCGGCGGGGCGAGAGAGCAAGCGCGGCAGACAGGAAAGGGTGGCGATTGCAAAATAGTTGAGCCAGCGAACGCAAATGATGGGAGGTGCTGGCGAGAAGATGACCTTCTGACTGCCTCAGGCGAGCCACCGTGACTGCCGAAAAAGGCCGCGATGTGTTGGCGCGCTGCCAAAAACGTCTCCTTTGATCAAGCGTTCGCGCTCCGACCAAAATGGTCAAACGTTTCCATATATAGCGACTCTAGCGCGCACCCGCCTTAACGCGCAGACAGAGCGAATATGCGCGCCCCGGCTCTAGACGCTCTCGCTGTCTGGGCGCGCTCTGCTTGCTGCGTTATCTTTCGTAGGTGACACAAACCCGGCGCAGATTGGGCGAGGCCGCCAGTTGAGAGTGGGGCCGCGACGGTGCGCGCTGGTTTTTAACCCAGTATCTCAAGGTACGCCTAGAGTTCTGACCTGAGTTCGCTCAGTGTCATACACTGGTACTTTTTGGACAGCGCTCGACCGGGGTATCCGGGAGTGCAACAAATGTGGGTAATTCTGTAGTTCTGTAAGCCTGATGATTCCTGATATTCAGAATACATGGTGAACGTTTGACGAGTTACGTTCCAGCGTCTCCGGCGGCAGGCCTACGATCCGTTCCCGATCCAGAGACAGTCGCAATGCACCTGTCAGGTATATCCCCAAAAAACACCTGGCATCACTGACACAACCTTTTCAGCAAGCAGTGGTCGTGCAGCACTCCACCGAACAACTGCCGCCGCGCAAAGTCGATGTGAGTGCACTCAACTCATCAGCACATAAAATACTCTGTTTTATCTGCCGTGACATAACGTAGAGTACATGAATATATGAACATAGCGAAGCAGGCGGGAAAAGGGGAGAAAAGGTGTTGTAATGATGAGACAAAAATTACAATAAACCAATAGTAGACAGAAATGTACTCATCCGCTTCCTTCAGTGCTCGTCCCTGTCACCCGGCCTGCCTCCTCCTCCCGAGTGCTCTACTCGGGAGCAACAACAGGGACAGACGGGGGCGGCATACCAGACAGCGCCACAAGCAGTGCAACAGGGACTCGCCGCGCCGTATGTGGTCAGGCCCCATCTCTCTCTCTCTCTCTCTCTCTCTCTCTCTCTCTCTCTCTCTCTCTCTCGCTCTCTCGCTCTCTCTCTCTCTCTCTTTCTCTCTCTCTCTCTCTCTATCTATCTCTCTCTCTCTCTCTCTCTCTCTCTCTCTCTCTCTCTCGCTCTCTTTGAAGTGATCCAGTCGTTCATATTCCAGATGTATTGTTCAGGTGGAGCAGGGAGGAGCAGTGCAACAAGGAGGAGGAGGAGAGGGGTGTGGCGGAAGAGGGGCCGGGGGACCGAGCTGTCCCTACCAGCAGATCGCTCAGGTGAGGCATGCTTCCTGAAACAACTGCCATCCGTTTCACCGCAATCGTTTAAACGATTTCAAATCGGTGTCACTAATGGTTTCTGCAGTCTTGTTGTTGTTCGTGAAATACGCTTATAAATTACATAGCCAAGATAATTCATTCAGGTCTACCAAACACCGTATCCCGCATACCCCGGCTATCCTGGATACGTACAGGCTCAGACGGTGGGTAACACAATCTTTCTGTCACAATCTCTCATCTCTCTCTCTCTCTCTCTTCTCTCGTGAAGACATTGATAGTGCAGGTTCCGTGTGAGGGTTGCACGGCCGCCTATCCAGGCTACCAGCCAGCTTATCCGGGCTATCAGTACCCCTATCAGTACTCTCAGGATGTGCGCACTGGATGGGAGGTGAGTGGATGGAGGTTACTTTCATATACGTGCTTTCGCAGGCCTACCAACCGCAGCAGTCCGAACAGTACGTGCAAGCACAACAGCCACAGGCACCACAGCAACTCCCCTCACTGCCCGCGCTATCGGCTCTCAGGTGAGAGAGATCCTAGGGGTTGCATTCTATGAGCGGTACCAAGCATATTAACACAAGCGAGAGAGAGAGAGAGAGAGAGAGAGAGAGAGAGAGGGGGGGGGAGTGGTGAGTTGCTTGCAGCTCTAACCACGACGGTGTGGCGACAACGACGCCTCTCACTCCGAGGGAGGAGGCCGCCATCGATCAGCAGGCATTCGAGGCAGTACGCAGTCAGTAATAACACTGTTACGATAATTGTAATAACAATCTTACTGTTACATTAATGTTGTAATGTAAAAAATAATACAACAAGACACACTCAAATGGAGAAGGCCACCGGTGTTCCATGGTTCCATCCATGGCTGTCGATGAGTTGAGTCGACGAGTCCATTCCAGGCTCTCTCCCGGTGCTGCACTCTAAGCAGAAAACCATCGAACCGCCGGGCACCGAACTGCCTGGTACACATTGACTAGCTATATCTGATTGTCATAAAAAATGATCCTTTGCAGCCTCCTCTGGCGGTGGATATCGCGCGTTCGGGGTGCGAGGAGGGGACGAGAGCAGCGTGCGACCGAGTGAGCTATTATATAATTAATTAATAATTCGAATTATTTAATTATTAAAAAAAGCGAAGTCCTCAATAATTGTATTCCAGTCGCTTCGTTCTCGAATGGCCTCCTCTCCTCGCTTTCGATGTTCACTCCTCGACCGCCGGAGATCAATCGATTCCTGCAGGGATTCTCGTCTGTGGGAGGGCTGGGAGAGAGACTCGATGCTGGTAGGACTGATACTATCTCTCTCTCTCTCTCTCTCTCTCTCTCTCTCTCTCTCTCTCACTTTCTCAGAAAGCATAACAGAGCAACTAGAGGCTCACGAAAGTTGTGAGGGTGATCGTCACTCCACCGTGACTAGCGGTACATCATTGGCCACCGAGAGGATTTAACCCGGAATAGCTGCGCGCACATCCACTGCGCTAGCCACCCCATATACAGAAAGAGAGAGAGAGAGAGAGAGAGAGAGAGAGAAGGAGAGAGAAGGAAAGGGAGAGAAATGGAGAAAGAGAGAGCTTTCCCTCCAGCCGCCCCCGCTTCCCTCGCCCGCTCCCGCTCTTCTCTCTCTCAGTCCACTGTCCCCGACTGGGTTCCCAAGGACTTCGTTCCTCCAGTGGAGAAGAAAAAGTGAGTCAACAACTTTCGCTTCGATAATAATATACCGTTCGCTTTTTCCAAAATAGCAAGTGTGTCATGAGATGATATTTGTTGATGAACTGCCTAGGATTGCAGCATATTGTGGAATCGGTGTATGTACGTTATTTCACCGGCTTGTGAAACGTATGTGAGCAAATACTTCACAGATCTTCCCAATCGGTGACTGTGTCGAAAGACATGCCGGACTGGGTGCCAGCCAACTTCAAACCACCAAAGGAGAAGGCCAGGAAGGAAGGTGGGGGAGTATACGCTCTCTATTTCTATTTCATCGTCAGACACAATTGACACTACTTTTTTGTTGAAAAGAACTTGCGTAAACAGATGAACTTTGTCTTATCCCAATGCAGCAAAAGCACATACATAAAGCGTTTACAAATACTAACAGACAGATTCTTCTTATTCTTCTTATTCTTCTTATTCTTCTTATTCTTCTTATTCTTCTTATTCTTCTTCTTTTCCCCGCGGCGTGCGGTCGGGTCCTCATTTTGCCCCACCGCCGCCAAATGTTCGGTCATCGACAAGAATCCTTCCCGAGTAACCAGTGAGACGGCGGGAAGTGCTCTCATGTGGAAGCAGCTATGGCGCGAGGAGATACTGATTGGCATGGAAGCAAAGGAAAACCCGGAGCTCACACGTCAAGAATGGTACTCTAATGGTCCAGGAAGGATTATCGATCAAGTATTGTCTTTCCACCACTAACCTTGTTAGCCGACCTGTCTTTCCCCGGCGTTAGCCTATTATGTATCTAGCATTTTAGGCACTACTGTATGCTTCAAATCATTATGATTGTGTTGTCATATTAAGATATAACGGTTCCGGATAAACGATTGATTGATTGAAATACTAACACAAACCTGCGCATTCGGAAAAATTCTGTTGTTAACTAAAAAAAGTCAAGTGTTTCGATGACAATGCCATTATCGCAGAGCCCGCCGTCCATCTGGCTTCCGATGACGTGTTCTCGAAGTCGGCTGTGCTCATGTTCAACGAAGACGGACAGGTGAGTACGTTCACCTAGACCACCTCGAAATTATCTACGGTGAATCGTGGTCGCCGAAAATATGAGGATGGATGCGCATGAGTTGTGTCCGACTATCTGATCTTGTGCGTGTATGTGAATCCTCCACTGTGTATCATCCACTCCCCCTTTCAGTCTCCTTCCACGGATCAGCAACAACTCGTGGCAAACGTCGACACTGCGGCCGGTGAGTTTCTTCTCTTCAAGAAACAAAATGAGAGAGGAGTATCGCGAATGCAGTCAAATCTTGAATGGTTGTATTTCGGACAATGAATCTTATCAATGCTATAATTGCATTTGAAAATGTATATACATACGAGCAATACGTTTCTCATTTCCCAGAAAGATAAAAAAAAACTTCAACGTTGGTTAAAGGGAGTGTACCCTCTGAATTTCGAAGTTGAGTTAGTACCGGAATGTGAAAATATATCAAAAATTATGCACTTTTGTCAATGGGACCATATACAGGAAATGGCGGGAGAATGGAGAAACCATCATCGACCGTGCACGTTTGTGCACATTTCTGCACACTTTTTGCTAGAAAGAGCGTACTCGAGCGCAAATTACAGAAGTTTTAAGGCGACTTAAGCATATGGGAATGTACATTATGTATGACATATGTTCACATCATATGTTCTAACTCAACTTCGAAAATCAGAGGGTACACTCCCTTTAAATAAGGTAACTTTTCATGACATCAACTAAAAAAATACAGCTTCCCGCTCCGTTCGACTCCAGCCACCCACTATCCCACCACTGACTGGGAATGAGGAGGAGGTGAGAGAGAGAGAGAGGGAGGGAGGGAGGGAGGGAGGGAGGGAGGGAGGGAGGGAGGGAGGGAGGGAGGGAGGGAGGAGGGAGGGAGGGAGGGAGGGAGGGAGGGAGGGAGGGAGGGAGGGAGGGAGGGAGGGAGAGAGAGAGGGAGAGAGGGAGAGAGGGAGAGAGGGAGAGAGGGAGAGAGGGAGAGAGGGAGAGAGGGAGAGAGGGAGAGAGGGAGAGAGGGAGAGAGGGAGAGAGGGAGAGAGGGAGAGAGGGAGAGAGGGAGAGAGGGAGAGAGAGAGAGAGAGAGAGAGAGAGAGAGAGAGGTCCGTTTCAGGCAGAGAAGACCCGTCGACACCTATCCAAGATGGGATTGTTCACTCCCTGGAAGGCTCGAGCGGCAGTGCAGAGAAGGTGAGAAAGGAATACATAGAATTTCTTCTTCCAGTTTTCAATTAAATACAGTTCAGCATCGGTGGCTCAGTGATAGTAGTCTTCCTTCTCTTGAGTCGGGGTGATACTTGTACCTTTACCAGTTTCCAACTGCTTGGTCCTCGCAGGTCTCCCCTCCCCTCCTCCTCGCTCCGCCCCCGTGCCAAGACCTTCTCCACGGAGCAGCTCCAATCAGCGCACTACAGGGAGGTGCTCCAGGGATGCACTCTCAAGGTATCACGTGTATGGTTGCATTACAAACTTTATATTACATTCATACTATATCATTTCGAACTTTCCATACACTTTCAGTCTCACGACATTGTCGCATACTTCGACGACACTTCGATGATGCACGAGCGAGACTTTGAGATCATGAAGGTGGGCGGAGCGAGAGAGGGCGGGGCGTGAGAAGCAGAGCTTACCCATTGCCATTCAGGCACTACTGCAACAGCTCTATCGCCAATTCGAAACCGACACGAAGACATGCCAGAATGTGAGTGTGTATGGTAGTGTGGGCGTGGCCTAAATGGGCGTGGCTTGTAGTTCTCGCGTCTCGGCCTGGTGCAGAACAAAAGGAACGGACAGGTGCAGACGCTGACCCACTTGGATGAGCAGCACGTGGCAATGCAGAAAATGGCACAGGTGGGAGGAGCGAGAGGGGCGTGGTCTAACATGTCGTTTATAGATCGCTCGAATGCAGTTTGGTGGATGTCCGATAGGGCATGAGGAGTGCGCTATGGCACTCCCTAATGTGAGTTCAGATTACATTTTTGGTATTTTGTTATTTTGTTTTGGGGTATTTCACAGCGTACCGAAAAGTAGTCAAGTGTTTAGATAACAATACCATTCGCTCACGGCCCGGATAGTTGCACAACGCGCCCCACAGAGAG
Source organism: Rhabditoides inermis (assembly GCA_963966185.1). NCBI lineage: Eukaryota > Metazoa > Nematoda > Chromadorea > Rhabditida > Rhabditidae > Rhabditoides > Rhabditoides inermis. Next base: position 203,569 of record CAWZYM010000145.1, read on the forward strand.
AGAGAGAGAGAGCGGCTCGCGCACAGGCCGCTTTGCGAGTGAATGGGCGCATAGCGATTTCAGTGAAGAAATTATCGCGCTTTAGCACTTGCTGATTCGCAGTGGAGCTGGCGCGTCGCGTGTTTGCGGAGCGGTCAGTGCGAGCGCCACTGTCCACTGTGCAACTATCCGAACCGTGTCGCTAGAACACAGCAATTGTTTCAAAAAGTCTAATATGTTCATAATTTGGTAAAACTGATTTTATGGTTGATAATCAAAACCACAACAAAAACATTGCAAATGACAATTTTCAGGCCATTGTTCTGTCCACAAACCTTCTTACGCAAGATGCAACGGATCGAGAAAAGGTAGAACATTCACAACTCATTTGTTGTATATGTGTTTTGTATATCTTACTCGCATTTGGAATTTGTACACAATGTCTGTACTGACTTATAAGAACTTCAGGATCAGGAAGCTTCACTAACACAGTGTTTTAATACGTAATCTTGTTCAGATCATCCTCATTGTCACTAGCCGCAGTGGAAAGCAGCTCAAAAGCATAGGGTACGTTTCTTCTCGAACATTATTTGAGCCAGATTTTGACTACACTATCTATACAGGGATAGTTTCTTCATCATGAGTTTGCGTTCTTTGTCACGAACAAGAAAAATGTAACGAAACAATCTTTGCAAATGAATATTAAACATAAATACATATTCAAACATCTCACAGCTTCAACACGAAAGAAGCGCTCGACTATGCTGACAAGAACGGAGTGAAAATTGCGATGATCGGAATAGGAGATATCAATGGTAAGAAAGATCTCTCCCCCTCTCTCTGTCTCTCTCTCCCTCCCTCTCTCTCTCCCTCCCTCCCCCCACCTCTCTCTCTCTCTCTCTCCCTCTATCCCAATAATCAACCCCTTCTATTTCAGAGATGCAACTGCGCCGCGCCCTTCCATCCGCTCTTGTGTGGACGCCGCGACTAGATAAGAGGTATTTGTTGATTCATCGATTGATTGGTTCGATTATATTGATTGCTCGCAGGTCGAACGCTTCTCAGTCCGAGTTGATGTGTCGCGATTTGACCCGAAGTGTGTCCAAGGCCGAGAAAGAGGCTGTATGTCCGTGGAAGCCAGTGCCTCTCTGATTGTTTGTATTGTTTCATTTGTAATTTGTACATACACGTTGTCTCCATCGTTGCAATTTTATCTAATGTTTTGTGTGGTTTTAATTATCTGATTGTGAATAAAGTTCTCTTACGCACGACCGGAGTGAATTGGGAAGATATTCGTTGTTCTATTTCCAAACCCTTCACTCTTTCACATAACTATTTTTTACCAGTTGCACCTATATATATGTGGCAAGTTGATTGACACGTGAGACAGAGATGAAAAGGCATATTATTCTCGACATTTCGTGATTCCATTTCATCTATTGACAAAGTCATATTTTCCCATTTTTTTCAGACCGCATCCATGTCGTTATTCAAATCACCAACATCTTGAAAATGCGCTTTATTGATATAAGTCGGTATCATTTGTGATTTTCGAGAGTATCGCTACAGTGCTATTTTCAACCATATCCGGGACCTTTCATCGCCCTCTTCATCATTATAGCAGAATTCAAAAAATACCTAACAAACGATGTGATCGGCGAAATTCGGATGGGAAATTTTGGTTGTCAAAATAAGATCGGGCAAAGAAAAAAGTTGTTCATCAAATCTGCAAATATTGCGATGACAGAAATCGAGGAACTTCATTGGCATAGTTTCGGCGAATTTAGCGACGGCAGAATTCGCTGTTCTTTGCGTTTGGTACAAAAATTCAGCAAATTCTGCCGTCGCTAAATTCGCTGAAATAGAGTCAACGAAAGATCAGCGAATTCTGCCGTCGCCAAATTCGCCGATCTTGTGAAGCAGATTTTATCGGCATTCATATTTTTCGAAAAACTTTTGCATCACGAAATTCGCAACACGTGTTTTCCAGAATGCAAAATTTTCTATCTTATGGAAAGTGCTAAATTTTCTTCGCATATTTGTTAGAATGCAATGATTTGACAATAATGTGCATTACAACTTTTTCATGGAACTTAAAGGAACAGTGGCGACTTAATTCTGCAACTAGCTCTCTTGAACGCGCATTAAATGTTTTGCACTAGTGCAAAACATTTGCCGTAGACAGGACTCGAACCGGCGAGGTCTGTGCCACTACGGCGCACACACGCATTGAGCCACATAGTAAGTGAACGAGCTTCCTTCGTCTGGGATTGTGTCTTCTATTGCCAGTTCTGCAGTATTGAAGAGTTCAACGGAATAGAAGTCGTGGCGGGACCAATTTTAAGTTTGAAAAAAAATGTTGCAACAGCGAGTTGCAACATTTGAAAGCAACGGATAATCGTTGTTCTTTCTCACAAATCGATTGAGATTTGGGTTAATATGATTCTTTCTATCATTCCGAGTCAAAAATAAGTCGCCAGTGTACCTTTAATTTTCATCGCGTACTAATCGAATTTCCTCAATGAAGCGAAGTGCTCAAAATGCTCGAAAAACACAAATGATACCGACTTATATAAAGTGATGATGTTGTGTTGTTCTATGGTCCTCCGACAGACCAGGGGTGGAGAGGAGGGCGGGCGAGGGCAGAACTCTTGCAATACGGAAGAGGGGAGAGGGGAGAGGGGGGAGAGGGGAGAGGGGAGAGGGGAGAGGGGAGAGGGGAGAGGGGAGAGGGGAGAGGGGAGAGGGGAGAGGGGAGAGGGAGAGGGGAGAGGGGAGAGGGGAGAGGGGAGAGGGGAGAGGGGAGAGGGAGAGGGGAGAGGGAGAGGGGAGAGGGGAGAGGGGAGGGGAGAGGGGAGAGGGGAGAGGGGAGAGGGGAGAGGGGAGAGGGAGAGGGAGAGGGGAGAGGGGAGAGGGGAGAGGGGAGAGGGGAGAGGGGAGAGGGAGAGGGGAGAGGGGAGAGGGGAGAGGGAGAGGGGAGAGGGGAGAGGGGAGAGGGGAGAGGGGAGAGGGGAGAGGGGAGAGGGGAGAGGGGAGAGGGGAGAGGGGAGAGGGGAGAGGGGAGAGGGGAGAGGGGAGAGGGGAGAGGGGAGAGAAAAACAAAACTTTAACAATGTTTATTTTAAGTTTCATAATAGGAACACAAGCATAACACAAATATGTACATACACGCAACACGCAATACTTTTCAATCATCGCAATACTTTTTTCAATCATCGCAATACGCAACACGCAATACTTTTCAATCACAAAATTGCTCAGGGAATGGAGAGATTGTCTGTGGAAGGCATAGATCCGGTGATGGTATCGCCAGAATCCGAAACACACTCTGCGTCACAGAAGAATGTACTGGACAGGTATCTGACCACGCCATCTGCACAGGAAGCGCGCACGTCGGTGGGCACCACGGATTCACATCGTCATCTTGAATGATACAAGTTAGATTGAGCAAAGAAGAGGTAGTGATAAATGATAAGGAACTCACCAGAAGGCAGCTCGAACGCGGGCGCAGAGGAGGCGGAATACCTCGGCGTGGCCACAGTGGCAGTCTCACAGTGCGTGTTGCGTATTGCGATGATTGAAAAAAGTATTGCGATGATTGAAAAGTATTGCGTGTTGCGTGTATGTACATATAGGGGAGAGGGGAGAGGGGAGAGGGGAGAGGGGAGAGGGGAGAGGGGAGAGGGGAGAGGGGAGAGGGGAGAGAAAAACAAAACTTTAACAATGTTTATTTTAAGTTTCATAATAGGAACACAAGCATAACACAAATATGTACATACACGCAACACGCAATACTTTTCAATCATCGCAATACTTTTTTCAATCATCGCAATACGCAACACGCAATACTTTTCAATCACAAAATTGCTCAGGGAATGGAGAGATTGTCTGTGGAAGGCATAGATCCGGTGATGGTATCGCCAGAATCCGAAACACACTCTGCGTCACAGAAGAATGTACTGGACAGGTATCTGACCACGCCATCTGCACAGGAAGCGCGCACGTCGGTGGGCACCACGGATTCACATCGTCATCTTGAATGATACAAGTTAGATTGAGCAAAGAAGAGGTAGTGATAAATGATAAGGAACTCACCAGAAGGCAGCTCGAACGCGGGCGCAGAGGAGGCGGAATACCTCGGCGTGGCCACAGTGGCAGTCTCACAGTCGTCCTGCATCCACTCACCAATGATCACATCGAATATCATGGCTGACGACCTGCCTCCTCGCCTTTGCTTCTTCCTTATATACTCCCCAACAGCTCCTGATGTGCTTATCCTCTTCCCACAACGGATTTGAGCTGTGCGACAGTTGAGGGGCGTTTGATCCCGCGCCGACGCAGCAACCCTCGGATTAGCTGTCTTCGACTCGGGTTGGGCGGATGTTAGATCTCATTTCCGAGAGTGATCTCTCATACAGTACGCTGGAATTAGTTGTTCACAGAACTGCTTAGGCTGAGTGGAGTGTATCCATGAATCTTTCGTGAGCTTGTGTGCTTTTGTGTGCGATTATAGCATTATGGTACATCGTTTTTCTGCTTTTTAGAAAGAGCTTACTATTTCCTGTTTATCTATTTTGGTGAGATATAATACTTTAAGTCACCATAAGTCACCACAGTGTACCGACGCATTCGGCGAAATTTATATATTGTGGGAAGCTCGCTACTTTCACTTTTTTTGATGAAAATATAATACTTTCTTATCAATAGTCATCTGATGAAACATTTCTGAAAGCAACGATGCGCTCATTTTGTACACAGCAGCGCGACGCGGCGGTCGAATCTAGGTGCGTGGGCGTTATCGAATTATCGATTGATCATCGATCGAAGTATCGATTGATTATCGAATGTCAGATGAGCGTGCGCACCGCCTACACACCGCCCAAGATCGCTCTTCGGCAGGGCGAGAAAGACTTCAAACTCAAGGTGCTCGTCTCTCTCTCTCTCCCCCTCTCTCTCCTTCTCTTTTCTCCTGTCTCTCTCCCTTGTCCTCTATTTTTATCCAGTCTTCACTCTCTCGGTTCATCATCCTTGTTGTCCGTAATCGATAATCAATCTCAAATCAATCGATAATCAATCGATACTCTCTCAGGTGGAGCCGGATTCGTCGGTGCAGTTCAAGTGGCGTCCGGGGGAGGAGGTGAAGGTGGAGGTGAAGATAAAGAACACTGGAAGCAGGAGGGAGACCTACAAGGTAGACACCTCTCTCTCCCCCTCTCCTCTCTCTCTATCTCCCTCTCTCTCCTTCTCTCTCTTCTCTCTCTCTCTCTCTCTCTCTCTCTCTCTCTCTCTCTCTCTCTCTCTCTCTCTCTCTCTCTCTCTCTCTCTCTCTCTCTTAGAAAGGGAGGGACACATGCATTGCTGACTGTGTTTTGTTCACGTGTACTTTGTGCTTTGTAGATAAAGTGCACGGACAACGACATGTTCAAGATCCGGCCTCCCGTCGGATTCATCAAGCCCGGCGACACAGCCACTGTCAATGTTACCCTGGTGCGTCTGTCTGTCTGTCTGTTTCTCTCTCCCTCTCCCTCTCTATCTTTCTCTTACTCGTGCACTCCGGTGAGTTAAAAAGGTAACTGCGACAGTGTACGGTAGGGTGATGTTTTCGTGTCGGGACCCCGCTCGTTCAGAACTGTCGCGTGCAGCCGGAGCCCGGCCGTCACCTGCTCGCCTTCTACCACTCGCAGACCGATATCGAGGGGAAGACGGCCAAACAGGTGTGGATCTCTCTCTCTTTCTATCTCTTTCTCTTTCTCTTTCTCTTTCTCTTTCTCTTTCTTTCTCTTTCTCTTTCTCTTTCTCTTTCTCTTTCTCTTTCTCTTTCTCTTTCTCTTTCTCTTTCTCTTTCTCTTTCTCTTTCTCTTTCTCTTTCTCTTTCTCTTTCTCTTTCTCTTTCTCTTTCTCTTTCTCTTTCTCTTTCTCTCTCTCTCTCTGTCTCTATCTCTGTCTCTCACTTCTCACTTTATTTCCTCTTTTCAGCTGTGGCAGCGGGCCGCTGAAGCTCATCTCATCGCGGACGGTGTGCTGCGCCTCCCGGTCGTCCTCGATGTCTGCTCTCTCTCTCTCTCTCTCTCTCTCTCTCTCTCTCTCACTCACTCCCGCCCCCTCTCTCTATTTTATCTCTCAATATGGCTAGTAGTGATAGAGATGATCTAGTTATCGATTGCTTATCGATTGTTCAGATGTTCGATGCTGCCTCTGCTGCTGCAGCGGAGAAAGAGAAGGGAGGAGGAGGGGAGGAGAAGGAGAAGAAGAACAAGTCCTCCTACGAGAAGCCCCCCGAGAAGCAGGAGTGATACTGTGTATCCACGAGAAACGTATCGTGTTGGCCTGAAACGTATGTGTATTGATGGTATTGTAAGAATAAAGGTTGAGCAGGTTGTTTGTATAACAACTGTATTCGGGTAGAAATCCGATAAAATTATTATTGAGGTATTGAGACGGCGCATATCAATGATGTGAAACGTATCGTATTGATTTGAAGAAAGTTATTTGCATTTTCTTACAAAATGTGCGGTGCGGAAAAGTGATGTGAACATTTAAATCTCGGGTTAATAACGCCATGGTCTCAGTTTCGACTTTGGGTCATACCGCTGCAATGCCTTTGAACTTTGAACGTTAGCTTTGTTCCTTGTTGCATTTTGTCACAATGTATGTGGTGTAGAGATGAGAGGTGATTGAGAGAGAGAGAGAGAGAGAGAGAGAGGAGGTTTCACTTTCTTTCGCGCGAGTCACACTTCCTCACCCTGACTGGAAATAGCTATTACGCCATATAAGCCGTATAATTGAGTGCTCTCTCGCCGCCCTCTCGCGTCTGCGTCTCTCCGATCCAGTCATCTCTCGTCCCTTTCCTCTCTGCGCCGTCCGCGCTTCTTGTTTCCGTAAAAGCATCGTTCGCTAATAGTAAACAGTAGTAGTGGTATTCGGCAGTGCTACTCACACCCCGGTCATTTTCACTTTCGACTACTCGCCCCGAATGTTTCGACTGGTACTCCTTCACTTTCTATTCTCATCGATTTTCGCCAACGAAGCAGGTTCAACAATCGTCTAGAATTCACTTTAATGAAGAAAAAAAATGTACAGTATAATTTCGTTTACTAAACAATATTTTCAGGTACGAACACTACATCGGAGTTCCCTGTACCCTCATCAAGACTCCTCGTCGATACAGGTTCGAGTGCTTTGTACTTTATCTGACGTCATTTTGCTGCATGTCTCGCAACCCTTGTACGCGTAAGAGTAGGACCGATCCTCTCACGTCGGATTTTCAAACCACCGACAGATACTCAAATCCAACAGACAATTCAACCCAACTACAGAGATGTCCAGCCAAACGGCCCTACTAGACTATAAGCTCTATACTACACAGTTGAGAGAGGGCCTCGCGTCCGTTTTGACGAGGCTATTTTTGTTTGTAGCAACCTGATCAGTGTCCTCTTCAGCCAACTCCACTCAGTCCGACTCTCCCGTGAAGAGACAGGTGCGCATCGGGGACTACTACTTCGCCCAAACAGTCGCCTCCGTCGAGAGGAGGAGCACTCCCGCCGATGCACGCGACACCGTGTATGACGACAACGTGGGTGGTCCTTTCGAGTCAATCAATAAATCAATACTCACAATCAGCACATTGTGAACGACGCCCCGCGGGAGGCGATGACTGCGAATGAGATCCGGGAGTATTATGAGAACGATAAGAACATGAAGGTAAGAACACGAAGATAAGAACGCATACAAATATAAAATATTTGTATGTAAGTGTAATCCAAACTATCAACGAACTAATATTGTGAGATTCTGGGTGAAATAGTTTTTGATTAGAAGTTGAAACGTGAGATAACTCCGATGTCATAGTGTAGTGGAGAGAGAATTTGTCCTTGAGCACTGCCTGAAACATATGACATATCTGCTATATAACAACGTTATTCAAATGAGGTACTTCAAATGAGAGATGCGAGATGCGATTTCATCAGTTTCTAACATGATGACATGAACTCTTAAAATTCGGAATTTAGTATAGTTCTATGCTCGCAATAAGTGGCGCGCGGTGGGGTAGATCAGAGAAAGACGGAGAGTCAGCTTTCTGCAATACCGCGCAAAACAAGAGAGGCAGACGGTTATGGCACCGTATTTCGAACTGCAAGCACGAGGTAGATCGAAAACTATCGCTCTGGCGCCGAGTATACATGATCCTTTTCAGTGGTCCGAGTGGCAGAAGCTGATTCCGGAAGTGGAAGGACCGCCGACGGATCCACGACAGGCGAGCTCTCTCCTTTCACAACTAGTACAGAATGAAAATCTCTGTTGACGACAATATTTCGAGGACAACCAACACACTTGCAAAATAGAAACATTATGAAAAAGCCTGGTCTACAGGTCCACCAGCCTGCTCGCTCGCCTGCTAGGGACCAGCCGCCGAGCGATCTGGACCACTTCTTCCCGGCTGAGAAGAACGGACTCATATACAAGATGATGGGCGATCTGAGGGAGCTGGTGCATGAGGTACATATGTACATATATAATGAAGGAAGAGGGTCCATGCATGACGTAGGTGATGGTGCTATTCATGCAACATGGTAAATATATAAAAGAAGAAGGAAAGTGTGTTGTTCAATGAGAAACGGAAGGACGTTGCAGGTGAACTCTGTGAAAGTGTTGATGAATCGTCTTCTGAAGAAGGCATACTTCACAGAGAAGGCGCGCGCGCTGTTCTCCCGACAGAGAAGGAAGGCAAGTATTGTGTGTGTTTGTTATTCAAATTACACTTTACTAGTTCTTGTACTGTATGTACCGAAAGCATATGAAACCTTTTTTTGTTTTGTTTGCGCTACACTTGTATTATTCGCAGCAAAAGTGAAGGAAACACAACAGACCGATTCCAGACGAAGTTGTCGAAGTCTAAGAAACCGAAGATCATTCGGGCAGCGCGGCCGAGAAAGGAAGAGAAGAACAAATCTAAGAAATCGGATCGAAGCGAGCGGGAGAGGAAGAGGCTGGTGGCGAGGTGACACACTCGTAGTTCATTCTCTTTCTCTACCCCTAGAAAGGAAGAGAAGTTACTATCGCAAGTTACTATCAAGTTACTATCACTTTGTTTTATGTGTTATTTCATCTCTTTTCACTACGACACACTGTAACGGTAACGACAGAGGAATGTGCTGCTTTCATACCGTATGATACGGGAATTGTGAAAAAATGGTACCAAAAATATTTGTTTCGATTCAGACAGCGCTTCGATTCTTCCGAGAGCAGAGAATCATTCGATTTCGGGAGGGTGAACATCAGGGCAAGGTAGAGAGAGAGAGAGAGAGAGAGAGAGAGAGAGAGAGAGAGAGAGAGAGGGAGAGAGGAACGGGGGAGGGGAGGGAGATGGAGAGAGAGCTGGAGAAAGAAAGTAAAACAGAGAAAAAAAACTGATTTAGGAAACCCCGCTCCTACAACGAATTAGCCGAAGACGTGCGACACTGATTCGAGATTTCATTATTGTATTTATTTTCGATTTCGTGATTTTGCTCTATAATATTGTGAAAACAGAGAAAATCAAACGAAATTAGTGTAATTCATTGACTCATTGATGTTAGTGGTGCGAAAATGAATAGACACAACACAATAGATGGTTGATATGGTTACGTTTACAAAACACCATTTTTTTGTCTGTACCGAAATTGAGTCGAATTACTTAATAAGAGAGGTAGGATTTCTGTCGGTTTACATGAAATGAAGTAGACTGATCAGCAATGAGAGTAGAAATGGAAGTGCATTCGATGGGCTCATGGAGAGTACTGAAAAGAAATGTGAAATGTACTAGAAAGAAGAAGAGAGCGAGAGAAAAGAAAGAGGAGAAGTTTGAGAAAGAGCGAAAATAAATGCCTACCGCATTGACACATGAACCCAGTCGATCTCTGGTAGTCGTCAGTGGAAGCGGGAAGTATGCGGCGTTGCTGAAAGTGAAACTATTTATATGTTTTATGTGCAACGTTCAATGAACGGCAGGATTTCCTCCCACTGTTACATACAAAAAGCCCAGACTCCCTCGCGGTAAATGTTAGTAGTCGTCTCATTGTCAGTCTGGGTAGTGAACCCACACTCCCTCGACAACCCAGACCATTGGCGGACGAAGGGAAGAGAGTTGCTGCTGGTCAGGAACTTTTTTTCGAACTGTTACATTTTTCAAAATCGATTCATGTTTGCTGCGGGTGTAAACAGTGAACAGTGAAAAGAGTCGTGAGAAAAAAGTAATAAGTAATAAGCGTACGAAGAGTACGTACACTTGCTTCGTACATGCCCTCGGTCTTCGTACAGTCTGGTTCACTGAGAGTCGTGTTTATGGGAGTGGAGGCGCCGTTGTAACCCAGCCATCTAAACAGTTTTTATTATTTATTTCTAAGTATATTTTACAGAAATGGCATGCTAAAAATACCTCCAGTCAGAACAATTGTCTCGATGCAGCCCGGTGAAAAAGGTGTCGTATCGCTGAAGTTGTGTTTTGTAGTGTGAACAAATTTATTTGTTCATACCGCTGCAAGGCCTTTAGCAAAGTAATCCTCCAGTAGACTGAAGTTTTCAAACGCCTGAATATTTACAATTTTATTCAAAATTATAGCAGTATGCATAAAAGACTTAAAAACTAACCGCCACTCTACAGTCGACAGTAAGATTGAAATGATCGAAGGGCTGCTGACACAGTTCCGGGATTTTGGAGTATTCCGTGGCTGGAATTTGCAGAACATTTTTGTATTTCTCTATATCTAAAACACTGTACATTAATTACCTGCTAGAGAAAAGAAACTGGCGCAGACATTAGTGTCGTTGTCATACAATGTGTGAGTAAATTTTTCCGGAAGATTGAAAGCGTCGCTGTCGCGGTCATTGGAACCGCGATGGCGCGCGGCCCCGCCCCCGCCACTCTCTGGACAGGACAGGAGTCTTGCTCCCTCCTCCCCCGAGGAGAGTGACTCTCTCTCATCCTCTCTCGCCCCCCCAGCCCACCATGTTAATAAAAGTGATTGGTGCTCATATTCGTGTATCGTGTATTTGAGTAGTGTGGACATTTCGGGAATGTGATAAGACCTAGTGGTGGTTGGAGTGAAGGGGGTGAGGGAGGGGGATAGGCTGTTGTGGTACGTACGGGTGTTGCACTGTCGTGCCAGCCAGGGTGGACTGGTAGGAATTAGGATCATCTTGTGTCGTGTTTTAATCCACTGAACCGCCGGATCGCACATGGTGCAAACGGCCAAATTCCATTCTTTCTGGTCGCTTTCCGCGTTGCTCCCGATGAGCATTCTACACTTCACCGATCGCTCTTTAGCGTCTTTTGATCTTTCCTCAACAGCGCGTGTGCCGTTATCGAATATTGTGCGATCGCTTTATTCTAATTTTGATTTGATACAGTGGTAGTATGTCTAATTCTCGTTTCACCGACGGGTGATTATCCTCTGCGCTAATTATTGCGGTTATTTGACGTCACTCGTGTATGTTCTGATTTCATTTTATCGTGTCGCGATTGTTACATACCTCTCGCATGCACCTAAAATTCTTGAATCGCAGCACCGTTTGAATTTGAAATCAGCCCACTCACACGCATGCTTACATGCACAGGCACGTGTCGAGCGGCCGACTTGTTCACCAATCTCGCACTGCCGCCGCAACGCCGGCAGGGTAAAACCACACGGGAGTGGTCAGGCCCAAGGGAGGGAGTGTCACGCACACTCACAACACAAGCACTGCTTGCCTATCTTTGCACAGTGAAAGCGCATGAGGACACGAGAGACGGAGCACACAGCGGTGTGTGCAACTAAACTAGCTAGTCTAACTCTAATATCACAATTCTGACCCGTCTGGCACATCGCAGACACACCGTGCACTGAGCAGAACGCACGGCTAGGGGTCGGGGTAGGTGAGGGCCGGATCCGGCCGGTTCGAGCCGTACCCCACAGGTAGATGACGTCGGCGAGTGGCACGCCGAGTCACCGGACGACCGAGGAGCGTCGTTGCAGGTAAGCTACCGACACTAGACTACTACCACCCGCACTGGTTGTTTGCGCATTCAAGGTAATTTGTGCGCGCGGGTACTGTATCCCAGAGAGACGCGCTCTCTAGGCGCACCTCTGGCGGCACGCGTCGTTTGTAGGGTGACAGTTGCACTGCGCAGCTGTAATCCGAGAGCGCAATTGACAGGGATGGTGACCTCTACAGCCGGGATCGAAAGCCCCGGAGGGTCATCTTACAACAACAGGCTTGGTGTATCGGATAGAGCGGACTGCATTGTAACGCATTGTCAGCCGCACTCACAGCGTCTATTCTTCCGACTGCATATCGAGAAACGACTCCTGCGAGATCTACGGAGCCTCATCGAACAACGGCAGCCGAGCAGGAGACTGTGAGTCCGTTCCAATCACTTTCCTGTATACTCCCCGAACTCTGTTCCACCACAGACAGGGGTACGATATTTCGTGTTATTGTTGATTTTCTACAGACAGTGAGAAGAGTGTAACACCAACAAAAGGCAACCAGCTCGCAAATCTGTTTGAGCGTCGGGCCACGATTGATTTCTTTCGCATTACGGTAACCAGCTCGCTGAATTAGTTTGAGCGTCGGACCGATTGATTTCTTTCGCCATTACGGTAACCAGCTCGCTGAATTAGTTTGAGCGTCGGACCGATTGATTTCTTTCGCTGTTACGGTAACCAGCTCGCTGAATTAGTTTGAGCGTCGGACCGATTGATTTCTTTCGCTGTTACGGTAACCAGCTCGCTGAATTAGTTGGAGCGTCGGACCGATTTATTTCTCTCATTTCAAAAACATCCACACGTGAGAAAGTACAGAGGCAGAGACAGAGACAGAGACACAGGCATGGCTCCCGCCTTCGAGTCCGGGTTGATTGCGTCTAATCGCAGGATTGAAAGGGTGAAGAAAGAGATTGTGAAACTGACGAAAAAGTATGGCAAACCCGCGACGCCTGCCACGCTAAGGAAAATGCAGACGACGCTAACTGCGATCGTGACTGCGACTGTCGCACTCGACGCCCAGTGCCGAGGTGTATGGGAGTGCGTAACTGGCGCAGAGTTGATCATGAAAGAAACGGAAGAGTCGCGCATCGCCTACAAACACGAATGGCAGGTGCTGAAAAACGAATTCGTTCTGATGGTCAGCAAGGCAACGAGTGTGGTAGCTAAAATGAGAAGGAGAATTGACGAGTTGAACTCGATGGTGGCTGCCATCGACCCCACTGCCAATCCCGTCGAGAAGCCCAAGTTTCTTGAGGAAATCACTCCTGATGAGGCGCTTCTCACGGATGCCAGTGAGGAATCGGGAGACGGCGAGTCAGAAGACTCGGAAGAACGCACTCCCATGGCGGCCACGGTCATTCGCAGAACAGCTGCGGCGAGAACGGCTGCGAGCCAACAGCTGGCAGCCACGCCAGCGAACGCGCGCGCGTCTCTGCCCAGCGCCCGCGCAGCCAACACGAGTCCCCCCGTGAGGCCCCCGAGGCGCACTGACCCCGCGGGCGACAGCGGGCGCCAGATCGATCTAGCGGTGATACTGGCGAAGAGCAACAAACTAGAAATCCCCATATTCGCAGGAGAGTATGCAGAGTGGAATCGCTACTGGGCATTGTTCTCGGAGCTTGTACACAAGCGCGCGGCAGAGAACGTGGTAAAAATGACGGCATTGACCAACTCGCTCGCCGGGCCAGCGCTGGCGGCGATCCGCAGATTCCCTCCGTCAGGAGAGAAGTACGCAGAGGCCGTGGCGCACTTGCGCAAGATCTACGCGCGGCCCGAGAGACAGACTCAAGTCATTCTCGATAAGATCGATGCGATGAAACCAGCGCGGTCGAAGAAGCCGGCGGACTTGCGAGCCGTCCACGACGAGCTCGTGGCGCTGGTGGCGGCACTGTCGGAACTGACGAACACACAGAACCCGCACCTCTACCTGACGGTGAAGAGGAAGTTTCCTGAAATCGTGTGGGATAAACTGGAAACAAGTGAAGAGCTCTTTGACAAGGACGATGTCGAGCAGTTGCTGAACTCCATCGGACAGGTGATCTACCGCCTCGAGGAGAAGGCGTTCGAGAGAAGTGAGTACAGGGCTGATCGGGAGGCAGATTCGATCGTGCTCACAACGGCGCACGCAACGAGCGCGCCCAGCAGGGGCGATTCGTGTCGCTATTGTTCTATGAGCAACCACACCTCCGGTGACTGCAAGAAGTACCGCACACCTGAAGACAGGAAGAAGCGAGTGAACGAACTCAGACTGTGTTACAACTGTTTGAGCGAATCGCACAGGGCAAAACAGTGTAAATCCGGCAAGTGCAAGACGTGCCAGCGCTCTCATCACAGCTCACTGTGCAGCGGCAGTGACAAGAAGCTCAACAAGTACAGTGAAGGAGAAGCGAAAAACAAAAAGAAAGGTCTCTGGAAAAGGTTCTCGGTCAACCATGTGTCGTCAAGTGCTGGCAGGCTGATGGTGGTGCAAGCAAAGGTGCTGTCGCAAACCGGAAAAGCTGTGTCAATCGATGTACTACTCGACAGCGGAGCCGAGAGATCGTTCATTGACGCTTTTCAATGTTGCCGTCTACTGTGTTAGTGCGCACCATGTTCACAGACGCTGCCACGAAGCTGACCGAGCTACTCTCACACTTTCCGACCACCATCAGCCCGAAGACGGTGGAGATGACCATCGCTCCGGAAGGGAGAGAAACCCTGCTGGCAGGGTCGACCACGTGCCAAAAGACATCCGCGCCGAGGAGGATGCTCGGCTGGCGCGTCTCCTGGGTGAACTTCTCCATTCCCAACTTTTTCAGCTGGTTCAGATCTTTCTTGTTCAGCTGCGAGCTGCGAACAGGGTTTGTGATACCCTTCTTGGTGTATAGCATGCACTCCATCTTGTCTCCGCTGGGGAGAAGGAATGTGGTCGGGCGGAGCGAGGACTTCTCTTTCACTGCTCCGCCGCCGAACACTTGTAGGTGGAGCATGGTCTCGTTGAGCGACTGCAGACCCAACTCGTCTGCCAGATCTCCGTTGAGAGAGCCCTAGAGAACATGGAGGAGTCGACTTTCATTTCGCGTCGTTCTGCCACCAACACACAACCAGAAGGATGCGCTGGTTTCAACTGAACGCAAGAGTGCGGGGATCGAACCCGCGAACGTCGGTGCGAAGACCGCGCTCGCAAGCCACTAGGCCAATCGCTCTTGTTGATCACTGGATGACAATGCGCACCGGGTGCGGGCTGTATGAAAAGTGCGTGTATTGCACATTCAGAACATGTCTCCCGCACATTGTTCCAGTTCTTATCAGTTCATTATCAGAGATCTGTCATACTCGCTTTCACGTGACCCGTTCCATTGTGATAGCGGGTCAGTAAACTTGAACATGTACTAGTAGAAAGTAGCAAGAACTCAAACTTCAGGCAGCTTCAGACCTCCTCTCCAGGCTATTGTCGAGGCCTACATCTCCAGCAACTTTCATACCCTTCACCCTTACCATTCTCCCACTCAACCTCATCAAAAAGATATGGGGAATAGGAAATAAGTGTTACCCATAATATCTTGATTGCTTTTGCAAAACAAGGTCGTTATATGAATGTGTTGCGGATGTGGTTTCAGAATTGTTTGTGAACGATATAAAAGAAACAGTAGCTCTGTGTTTCAAGCATTCATTTTGGTCCTTTTTATCCAGAAAGTCTCCGTGGCAACCAAATAAAATGTTTCAAACATATGTTCCGACGCACTCATTGCATTTCCCACGCTCCCACGCAATCATTCACTTACTCGACTCATTTTTCTTCAGAATGAGTGCAACTTTTCCTTTTCTGTTCACTTTTACGATTCTTGTTGTTTCATGCACAGGAAAGAACACTGATTTCGCAACATTTTCAAAAGTAAGCTTTGTTTTGTTTCTATTTATATTTCATGGTCGCAGTATTGCGACTGTGCGATCCGGCGGTTCAGTGGATTAAAACACGACACAAGATGATCCTAATTCCTACCAGTCCACCCTGGCTGGCACGACAGTGCAACACCCGTACGTACCACAACAGCCTATCCCCCTCCCTCACCCCCTTCACTCCAACCACCACTAGGTCTTATCACATTCCCGAAATGTCCACACTACTCAAATACACGATACACGAATATGAGCACCAATCACTTTTATTAACATGGTGGGCTGGGGGGCGAGAGAGGATGAGAGAGAGTCACTCTCCTCGGGGGAGGAGGGAGCAAGACTCCTGTCCTGTCCAGAGAGTGGCGGGGGCGGGGCCGCGCGCCATCGCGGTTCCAATGACCGCGACACTCCCGCGGCGGCAGATGACGTCGGCGGCCAGCGGGGTGGGCAGGAACAGGAAGACGCGGAGAACATCGGAGCGGACGGGCGACGGCGGATCCTCGGGCGGCAGCTGCTGGGCGACTCCTGGGTGGGCGGGTGACTCCAAAGATCTGCTTCTCCGGGATTCCTCGATGAATGATGTCGGCTCCTCGTCTCGCTGTCTCCGCGCATCCTTCTTCACGTCATTGTCTATTCTCTCTACATCTTTTCTCCTCTCGCTTTTTAGCCAACGCAGATGGTATCATGATAATCGGTGGAGTCGGGTGGCACAAAGACATTATGAGATAAACATACCGTCTTCCTTGCATCGACACATGTCTCGCACCATTCCATGTCGATTCGCGGACTCGTGTGGTTCATTCTGTGTTTCACCCTGGCTTTCTGCGAAGGAATTCAGCTAATTCAAATGCTCAACTGTCCCACTTGCGACGTCCAGACCGATATCTGCGTGGCCTTCCACCAGTGAGTAAATCATTACATACTATCACCATAGTGCGTATTTACATGTCTCTCTCTATCAGGTATCCGCGCTACTATGACTGCGTGCGTCTCGATGCTATTCTTTTTTTTTTCTTTCGCAGTATCATATCTATCGTAAAATCCAACAGATCTGTAAACAGTCATTTATTTCGCAACAGAATCAGACCAATATAGCACCGCACCTCTCTCTCTCGATCAAAGGATCAGCGCGACAAGTGCAACAGCAGACACCATAAAGCGTGCAGACGCGATGCCGGCGGCGGCGGAGGATCCCATCGAAGGCGAATCGATGGGAAGATGAGAGATACAGTGGTCATCATCCCGCTGAGCGTACAACGCCTCCCACAGCCAGCACGGAATAGCATCGAGACGCACGCAGTCATAGTAGCGCGGATACCTGATAGAGAGAGACATGTAAATACGCACTATGGTGATAGTATGTAATGATTTACTCACTGGTGGAAGGCCACGCAGATATCGGTCTGGACGTCGCAAGTGGGACAGTTGAGCATTTGAATTAGCTGAATTCCTTCGCAGAAAGCCAGGGTGAAACACAGAATGAACCACACGAGTCCGCGAATCGACATGGAATGGTGCGAGACATGTGTCGATGCAAGGAAGACGGTATGTTTATCTCATAATGTCTTTGTGCCACCCGACTCCACCGATTATCATGATACCATCTGCGTTGGCTAAAAAGCGAGAGGAGAAAAGATGTAGAGAGAATAGACAATGACGTGAAGAAGGATGCGCGGAGACAGCGAGACGAGGAGCCGACATCATTCATCGAGGAATCCCGGAGAAGCAGATCTTTGGAGTCACCCGCCCACCCAGGAGTCGCCCAGCAGCTGCCGCCCGAGGATCCGCCGTCGCCCGTCCGCTCCGATGTTCTCCGCGTCTTCCTGTTCCTGCCCACCCCGCTGGCCGCCGACGTCATCTGCCGCCGCGGGAGTGTCGCGGTCATTGGAACCGCGATGGCGCGCGGCCCCGCCCCCGCCACTCTCTGGACAGGACAGGAGTCTTGCTCCCTCCTCCCCCGAGGAGAGTGACTCTCTCTCATCCTCTCTCGCCCCCCAGCCCACCATGTTAATAAAAGTGATTGGTGCTCATATTCGTGTATCGTGTATTTGAGTAGTGTGGACATTTCGGGAATGTGATAAGACCTAGTGGTGGTTGGAGTGAAGGGGGTGAGGGAGGGGGATAGGCTGTTGTGGTACGTACGGGTGTTGCACTGTCGTGCCAGCCAGGGTGGACTGGTAGGAATTAGGATCATCTTGTGTCGTGTTTTAATCCACTGAACCGCCGGATCGCACAGTCGCAATACTGCGACCATGAAATATAAATAGAAACAAAACAAAGCTTACTTTTGAAAATGTTGCGAAATCAGTGTTCTTTCCTGTGCATGAAACAACAAGAATCGTAAAAGTGAACAGAAAAGGAAAAGTTGCACTCATTCTGAAGAAAAATGAGTCGAGTAAGTGAATGATTGCGTGGGAGCGTGGGAAATGCAATGAGTGCGTCGGAACATATGTTTGAAACATTTTATTTGGTTGCCACGGAGACTTTCTGGATAAAAAGGACCAAAATGAATGCTTGAAACACAGAGCTACTGTTTCTTTTATATCGTTCACAAACAATTCTGAAACCACATCCGCAACACATTCATATAACGACCTTGTTTTGCAAAAGCAATCAAGATATTATGGGTAACACTTATTTCCTATTCCCCATATCTTTTTGATGAGGTTGAGTGGGAGAATGGTAAGGGTGAAGGGTATGAAAGTTGCTGGAGATGTAGGCCTCGACAATAGCCTGGAGAGGAGGTCTGAAGCTGCCTGAAGTTTGAGTTCTTGCTACTTTCTACTAGTACATGTTCAAGTTTACTGACCCGCTATCACAATGGAACGGGTCACGTGAAAGCGAGTATGACAGATCTCTGATAATGAACTGATAAGAACTGGAACAATGTGCGGGAGACATGTTCTGAATGTGCAATACACGCACTTTTCATACAGCCCGCACCCGGTGCGCATTGTCATCCAGTGATCAACAAGAGCGATTGGCCTAGTGGCTTGCGAGCGCGGTCTTCGCACCGACGTTCGCGGGTTCGATCCCCGCACTCTTGCGTTCAGTTGAAACCAGCGCATCCTTCTGGTTGTGTGTTGGTGGCAGAACGACGCGAAATGAAAGTCGACTCCTCCATGTTCTCTAGGGCTCTCTCAAGGGTACCCCGTGAGCCGGCGACATTTTTGTTGTTGCAAAATATGCTATTTTCTGTGTAAACGAGCCAGTGATTCGCTCTTCTCTCTCACTGTCCGGTCTGCGCGTGATGCATGTTTGATGTCCAGTTGTTTTGCCTGGGGCAACACACCTGCCTTTGTCACCCTGTCTCTCTTCCCTCTCGCCTCGAATATCGATCGATCCGGTGAGCGCGGGAGAGAGTGGGAGAGGCGTGTGACAAGCGACGCGTGCTGCCGCCGCCATCTGCACTTTCTTTATTCGACTCGTTCGTTTTACTACCTACCCTTCTTTGGCTAGTTGTTTTGTTGTTGCGTCCCGTGACTATTGTCATA
The DNA here is from genome assembly GCA_963966185.1 of Rhabditoides inermis. Taxonomy (NCBI): domain Eukaryota; kingdom Metazoa; phylum Nematoda; class Chromadorea; order Rhabditida; family Rhabditidae; genus Rhabditoides; species Rhabditoides inermis. The sequence goes on from CAWZYM010000145.1 coordinate 222,923, forward strand.
TCTAGTTCGTTATCATTTTTAATTCCGATTTGCACTCACTTCGCTTCGCTAACAAGTCTTGCTTGTGAAAGTTGTGAGTCACAAGGTTGATCGATTGATCTCTTCCCTCTCTTTCTCTCCCGTCAGCTGATTGTCGGTCCACCTCTCTCACTGTCGCGCAGCTGTGCAGACTAGAAATGTAAACATACAACATATGTGGGTAGCATGTTTGCACGATCTACCGTTTTGTATTTTTGCGACTGTATCATTGCCACCCACCTACAGCGGCTTGCTTTTGTTCTTCCAGAAAAGTGCTTACTCATGTATATTTTGAATCCCGTTTTTTTGAAATCATTCACCCGCGAATATTCTCTCACGTCGTAGACTCCGGTATCACTCTCAATTATACTCACGTTCAAGTATTTTTTTTTTAATATTTGGCGCTAATCAGATCGAACTGATAATGATTCACATGTTTTCACTTTCGCAATGTCGTAGTACTCAACCTCTGATTCTACTCTCCTTCTCACTAACATCTTACTTATCATTGATATTATTCACTATGTTCATAACCGCTGTTCAAGCCCTTACTCTCTCTCTGTCCACTGCTGCGCGTTATTTATTATTTCCACTGATTTCATTCTGTCGGATTTTCTGAATAACTCCTCTTTCAGTATGTCGAAGCCGTGTGACTCAGACACGAGGGCGCTGCTGTCGTCTCCCTCGCCCTCCTCCTCCCCCTCCCTCTCCTCCTCCCTCGCATCCCTCCCGCCAACCAGCAACATACAAGTCGAAGCTGCCAAGGGTGCGTCTGCATTCTTAAAGCTGCCTTCTCTTTACTCCCGAAATGCCTTTTCCAACTACTTCAAATTACAGATTTTTCGTGTCAGCAATTGCTCAATAGCTAGCAACTAGTAAGCCTACGGTTGCGATCATTTTCAAATTACATCTACTCATTTCGATCAGTTCTTTTGAGTCACTTTCACTGGTGGGAGCATTTTTTCGAAAATGGTTAGAAAAACTGTTTGATGCTTTGCAGAGCGCGACACCGGCCCCGTGCCCTCGCACTCCTGCGTCGCTCCCTCGCGCCCCCTCCGCCCCCGACCCACACAGATGGTGTGCCCATACTGCCAGGTCGGTGCGCATGTCGCTCCGTGTGTCTGTACCTACTGCCACGTGTGCTTGTCCGTCTGTCCGTTTGTCTGTATGTCCGTTTCTCTGTCTGTATGCTGTATGTATAATGTATGTCCGTGTGTGGTGTTCGTACGTCTATATTCATGTCTGTCTTCCTCTCTCTATCCCTGACAAAGGATACAGTTCCCGTTTCCCGCACTGCTATGTAGATATGACTTTCTATCATTCTCTCTCTCTCTCTCTCTCTCTCTCTCTCTCTCTCTCTTTCTCTTTCTCTTTCTCATGCCCCCATGTGTACGATTGACGCTACCCTCCATTTATGTAACGTTTAATTGTTGAGAGTAGGCGCCCTCCCTCTCTATCGATCTCCATCCCTCCCTCTCTATCCCTCCGTTTTCTCTCCGTGCTGTTCGCAGCGCTTCCAAGTCACCTCTCTGATGCAATAGATTAATGTTAGCCCGTTTGCAGACTTCTGTGATCTCGGATATCCGTCACCTGTTGCGGGACTGTTTCCTCGCCTCCCACCACTGTCCCGCGTGTGGCGGCAACATCACCCGACACCCGCACTGCTGAAACGTATACGGATGTCGGAAACGTATGAGTAGGGGTGAAACGTAGCGTTATTAGTTGTATAGATTTTTACATGAGATACCAGGGCTATGAGTCGTTTTTGTTTGATGTGATTTGTGATTCATAATTATAAGTAACATTTTGTTCCACTCACTTTTAGCTACTCTTTTGTATACGTGTGTATGCGGGTTAGATTTGTTTTATCGACTTATTGTGTGATTCGAGATAAATGTGTGTTATGTGAGACGTGGTGATCCGATTGAATAGGAGATAATACGTGATTGCAGTTGGCAGTTCTCTCAAGATCTGTGACAACACTACAACGGATTCCATCACTTTTGAACTAGACGTCTCATACATCCAGTAAACCTGAAACTTCAAAAGACGGGCCGCGCCACGTTATCACAATAGCCATAAAACGGCATATTAATTAAATCAATGCGAAATTCCAGCGGGCGTCAACTCTTTCACCCCTCACCTATCGCATGGGTGTGGCATTCGCATCATTTTATCACAATCTCCTAACGCCGGAGCCTAATCACTCAATCCGTCCCGTCCCGGCTCCATAAAATGAGATAGAATCAGCGCGCGCAGTGCGATAAAGCCTCCGCCTCGCGTTTTGTACAGTGGTGGAGGGTGATAAGCGACTCGCTCGGTCCACTCGCTGCCACACCCAAACTCCCGGAATCACGCGCCATTCTCCTGACGCCGCCATGTTACTGTATTCGAACTATGTATTTGCGTATTTAGTAGAGGTCAGACTCAACGTTTGCTGGCAAAAGACCTCCAGAAATGTCTCAGAACGGTCCTGTACCATCAGAAAGATCCTCAGAAAGATCTCAGAACGCGCCCCCCTCAGAAAGATCCTCAGAAAGTGCATTTTTGTAACAGAAAGCGGATTTTTGTTTTTGATACATGATTGAGTCTGACGTCGCCTTTTGTAACTGCCGTGTTTCCTTAGATTCGATATAGCATAGTCGATGATGATTTGTATATGCGCATTTTCCCCCGTTCAGAGGACAAAGGCATGTCACGGTGGAGCCTGCTGCTGGCTCTCGCCGCACTTGTCGCAGGTAAGTCATTTATCGATTTATCGATTTTGATTGATTATCGATTAATTTATCAGGCGCTTCGGCGGATTGCAAGTGCGTGAACAACAAGCAGACGTATGACCCCATCAGCAACCCGCTGATCGCGTTCTTCAAGTGAGAGGGGGGGGGGAGAGAGAGAGAGAGAGAGAGAGAGAGAGAGAGAGAGAGAGGGAGAGAGAGGGAGAGAGAGAGGGAGAAGGATAGGAGAGAGAGGGAGAGGAGAGAGGGAGAGGAGAGAGAGGGAGAGATTCGCCTCGCAGCCCGACGGTGGATGGAACGACGACTGGCACTCCTTGCTCCATGCCTTGTACTTACACAGCCACCTTCCCCGGCGGAGGATTCACCGGGCTGCAGGTCGGACAATCATACTGAATACCTCTCGCTCTCTCTTTCTCTTTCTCTCTCGCTCTCTCCCTCCCTCTCACTCTCAACTGACGAGTGGACTGGCTTGTCTAGAGTGTCGTGTTGCAGATCGCTTCGTACTCCGCCAACGGCACCGTCATCACCTTCTCCGAGGGCGGGACCACGATCGCTGCGTGAGTCTTGTTCACACTACAAGGTCTCTATCTCTGTTCAGCTTCAACTCAACGACGACGACGGACCAGAACAAGTTTCCGTACAACTACAAGTCCTTCACCGACACCCTCAAAATCGAGGCGCAGCCCGGAGACGTCGGTGTGTCAATCAGTTCGTACCAATTACTACACCTCACATGTCACATCTCATTCTCTAGCCTGTACAGTGCTCATGAGTTGATATTTTAGACGGGCCTTTTACAACTCGTGCGATATGAAGAACATGTACAACATGACAATACAGAAAGCAAACACAACATAATGATCATGAAATGGATGAGATTCATATTGTATAGCGTGGATCGTGAGACTGGGGAGTTGATAGCTGGAGAGTTGGGAAGTCGGAAGATGGTGATGCGTGTGTGTTTGCAGTGGGTCGGTACGTGATCGTGGCGCGCTTTTCGCCCAACCTGCGCACCACCGACGCCCCCACCACCACCACACCCGCACCAGTCACCACGCCCTACCATGGTGAGTGCCCCGCACACTTTCCCTCTATCCTGCTATGTAACTAAAAGAGTATAAATGAAGAGAGGATTTCAAAATCGATATTCATTACGCTAATCAATCATTAATATTTCCATAAAGCTGTCTTATCAGAGAGTTTGGCGAGAAGGGGTCCTATCGGACACGTCTCTCTCACGACTCTGTTACAGTTGTCCGACTACAGAAGTGATGAGATAGTAAGCAATGCTCTCAACAGGTGACTTCGGCCAGAACCCCGCCCTCATTTCCCTCGATCTGGCCGTCTTCGTCGATTCGAGCACCGGAAACGGAAACGACATGTTCCTGAAGGTAAGTACTAGCGACCGATGTGCACATCAAAACATCGAGACGTTGAGCATCAGTGTAGGGCAGATTTAATCCAAACTTGGATCAATCGTGGATTAATCTAAATCCTAGTTCTAAATCTATATATTGTTGTAAATCTAATTCTATATATTGTTGTAATCAAAATTCAAAATCCAATTTAGATTAGGATTTTGCCCAACGCTAATGAGCATTTTGGCCGTGTCTGTGTTTTTTCGGTTAAAAAGAGAGAAGAGTATTTTTATCTGATATGTTTTTTCCAGGCGAAGCAATTTGCACAGACTGTGGTGAAGAACCTCGAAGTGGTCACCCAGGACGACAAGGTATTCATACCTCCCTCCCTCCCTGACAACTCCTAATTCTTGCTTCTCAGGATCTCGGAACCCGTCTGTCTCTTATCACCATGATTCCCATCCCCGCCGCCGGAGGGTGAGTGAGAAGACACGCCCACTGTAACCACGCAAATCGTCGCTGACCAATAGCCACGATTTGATCAATATTTACTTTTATCAATCATGATTCCTGACATCACGAAGGGAGAGGACCACGTAATTAGATGTTATGCGCTCAAGCTCCGCCCCTCTGACTCCGCCCCTTCTTAGACTATCTGGTGCTCCGTGGCATCTGTCCCAAGCCGACTTCAACAACGGACTCAATGGAATCGCCGCGTTTCCCGGACCTGCCGCTTACTTTAAACCGTGAGTGGAGAGAGAGAGAAAAAGAGAGAGAGAAGGGAAGAGAAAGAGAAGGGAAGAGAAAGGGAGAGAGAGGGGAGAGAGAGATAGATCGGGAGAGAGATCGGGCGAGAGAGAGGGGGAGGGAGGAAGGAAGAGAAGAAGAGAGAGAGGAAGGGAGAGAAAAGGAGAGAGAAGGAGAAAGAGAGATAGGGTGAAACAGAGAGGGAGAGCGGGAGAGGTAAAATATATTGAATCAGAGATGGAGGGAGAGAGAGAGAGAGGGAGAGAGAGAGAGAGGGAGAGAGAGGGAGAGAGAGAGAAAGAGAGGGAGGGGCGGGGAGATACATGTTCCACTTCAGTGCCACCGACTCCATCTTGAACACCGCCTTCAGCCTCGTGAGTGAACTCACAAAAAAGGGCTTGAACGTAATTAGATGTTATTTAGACGTAATTAGATGATAACTTTCTGATTGAGAAAATAATCTAGAAAACAGTTACGAAACAGTTCTTAAATAGTTACGAAACAGTTCTTAAATCGTTTTACAATGCGATGAGGAAAGACATTTATAGGTAATAGATTCTATTTCCAGAAGGCCAACAACACGTTCGCTCCGAGGAAAAACGCGCAGCGCGTAGCCCTCTATGTCGTCACATCGGCGTGCGTCCAACTCTCTCTCTCTCTTTCTCTCTCTCTCTCTCTCTCTCTCTCTCTTCCTAATCTCTTTTTGTGCAGTCCTGCCGACCAGTCGAAGTGGAATATGACGGACTTCGTGCCGTCTGACGTGCACGTTGTTGTGGTGGGAGTGGGACTAACGGACGCCCAGCAGAAGTACTACACGTGGGTCACACTCGTGCAATGTTGTAGCCAACAGAATAGCGATAACTTGTGGTGGTCTACACGTGAGTGAGAGAAGGTTGAAGCACACGGAACCATGCGCGCAACTGATCTTCCATAGTAAAAGTGTTTTGTGGGCGAATCACGTCCGTTAATTACTAATCATGCTTCAAATGAGGCTAACGATAACCAACATACAACGTGTATGGAGGGATTTTATCGATTTTTTCTCAGCAACCAGGATGTGACCAAGTCTGACTTCTACTTAAAGTTTAATCAATTCGATGGATAGCGTGAGTGACAATTCTTCAGTAACTTGACCGTCGCGAATAACACGAAGGGCGAGGGCCTCACCTACTTCAACTACAACGCCCCCTCAGACGCCAACGTCAACCCCGAGGTGGTCCGGTTCGTGAAGACGGTCATCTTCGACGGAACACAGAGTGGGTGGCCGGTCAATCAACGTCTCACCATAGTCTTGGACAGAGACACAACACAAATGGCAACCCCGCTTTTGCAGCTTGTCCCCAGGACCCCTCATCCATCACCCTCTCTTCGGATGGCGCGCACATTCAGAGTCCCCTCAACTACGGAGGACCCGCCCATGAAACGACAGTTTGGAGCAGCAACTTCCAGCGGTCAGCCAGCGACTCGCAACACAGAAACGAATCCCCTCTTTTCCAGCTACTGCAACTACATCAACCAGGACTTTGTCATTTCCAATCCCGCCACCACGCAGGTACGTGCCAATACATATGTACCTGTGCAAAATACTACCTAATTTTGTGAACAAGTAAAAGCACTTCATTACTGAACAAACAAAAAAAGCGAACGGAACGTGATAGAAGTAGATGCTCTAAAAAGTGATAAAAGATATAACACTATATTTGATTGTTTCCAGATCCAGTTCACAGTGTTCTATGAGCTGGAGGTTGAGAAGGACTACCTTAGGTTCTATGATATGAGCAGCGGAAGCCCGGTCGAGGTGGTCAGGTGAGTGTTCTCCCTCCCCCTCCTCTCTACCCCCCCCTCTCTCTCACACACTTATTTCTTTAGTCTGACCGGAATGGACGTGACTGGCTCCAGTTTCACTATTCCCTCCAACAACGTCAAGGTCACCTTCTCCACTGACAACCAGAACGTGAGTCGCTCCGCCCACTTTTGCCCCGCCCTCCTCGTTCTGACCGTACTCGCTTTCAGGTGTTCGGAGGATTCCACATTGACGTCGCCCAGGCCGGCGTTCCCGTCACTACCGCCAAGCCGCCCACCGACTAAGCCCATCGAAGCCCCTCCCCTTTCCAAAAGACTTTATGTGCCCATTATGTATGTGCTTGCCTTGCCTGGCTGAGGCTGAGTGTAAGAAAATAAATATTTGGAAACTTATTGAAATCATTCTCAATACAATGTTTGAAACATGTTTCAAATGCGTAACATACTTTTAAAATAGACACTGTTTTCTTGTCGTAATCTTATCTGACCGGTCGTTGCTGTGAGAGCCAGTGGAGAGATAGAGTGTGAGAGAGCGCAGGGGTGGACGGAATGGTGAGAGAGTGTGCGATGTGTGGAGGCGCAGAGAAAGGGGATGGGATGGCGTATTGATAACCTTTCCAAAGGCGCACACTGCGCACATGTGCGTGTTTTGTTGTCTCTTGTTGTCTCAATTCTCTGAATTTCCAGTTTCCATTATGCAAGCTGCACGATTGTTTGTTGTTTGTCGTATTCACTGTATGTCTTTTATCCCACACACATACACTTCTGGATGTAGCTGTATCTATTGCAGGTGCTCTCCATGTCGCTGCTCTCCTCCCTCCGCACACTCTCTCGCCCCCAGCTATTCGGAATGATACACGTTCCCGCCATGCCGGGGTGAGTTACCGAACATTTTTTTTATAATTCTATGCTCGAAATAAGTTGCGCGAGGTGAAGTAGATCAAAGGAAGACGGAGAGTCAGTTCTCGGCGCATAGAGCGCAAAACGTGAGAGACAGACGGTTATGGCACCGTATTTCGAACTGCAAGCGAGGTAGATCGAAAACTATCGCTCTGGCGCAGGGTATAATACAGTCAATGTGAAACGTACAACGTATTTTAGCATTTTTTAACACTCACGCAAGAGTATGAAAAGATTGCATATCTGACTGAACGTATGCAGAAACACATGCCCAAAATGTATTCATCTCTGCTTTGCAGCACACCCCTCAATCGACTTTCGATCACGGACACACTCGCACAGGTCAAAAAGGAGGCAAAGATATACATGGAAGCTGGAGTCGTGGGTCTCTCTCTCTCTCTTTCACTTTCTGCTTATTCGTCTACATATGTCCTCTTTCGTGTCACACTGTCTGCCACTGCCTGACAGTCTAGTGCCTTGTGTTGCATGTTGCATGTTTCACCTTTGTGTTATATTATACTCATACATGCATATATTCGTTGTTCTTTTCTTTTAGGACGGCATAATCGTGGAGAATATGCACGACATTCCCTATGTGAGGAGGGGTGCGATCGGGCCGGAGGTGGGTGGATCAATCAATATCAATCAATCATAATAGAAGACAGCCAGTCTGTCTGTCTGTATACAGGATCTTTTCGCGTAATAATAATTTATACTTATACTTGATTAATAACACGTGATAAAAGATAAAACAATGATGAACAAACGAAAACCAACACAATACATGCAACATGCGAGATGAGCAAAAAGGAATACAACGAAACACGTAATGATTGTTGGGTGAAGGATCGGAATATGCAGTACACGTGGTCTCTTCCAGGTGGTCGCCACGATGTCCCTCGCCTGCGACGCCGTCAATCAAGGTAATCGATAGTCTGATTATAAACTACATTAATTGTATAAACAAATAAATCGATATCAGTTGTGTGTTCCCGCCGGCGCGACTTCACCTTGGGCGTGCAGATCCTGGCTGGGGCGAACCACGAGGCGATGGCAGTCGCCCATGCGACAGGTACACATGGCGAGATAGAGATGCATTGTGAATAGATGATAGAATCGAGTCGAAATATAGTAGAATAGTGTAGATTTACATGACAACTGACTTCTTGATTTTGGTGTTTATCAGGGTATGATTTATATGTGTGTCTGTTTTTTTTGAGTGCGATTTGCATATAGACGGAAATCAATACTTGATGAGAAAACCAATATGAATACAACTCCAGGTTTCGACCTGATTCGCGCCGAGTGCTTCGTCTTCTCCCATGTGGCAGATGAAGGTGAGAAAGAGGGGAGAGAGAGAGAGGAGGAGAAGAAGAGAGAGGGGGAGAGAGCGAGAGCGAGAGAGAGAGAGAGAGAGAGAGAGAGAGAGAGACATAGAGATACTGAGAGAGAGACAAAGAGAGAGATAGAGAGAGAGAGAAATGTTGTTTGCAGGCTGGATGGATGGCTGTGCGGGCGAGTTGCTTCGGTATAGACGGCAGATCGGAGCGGATAGGGTGGCAGTCATCACGGACATCAAGAAGAAGCATAGGTGGGGCCTTTCTCTCTGTCTCTCTCTCTCCCTTTCTCTCCCTCTCTCTCTCTCTCTCTCTCTCTCTCTCTCTCATTCTCTCTCCATTTCAGTTCGCACGCCGTCACCGGCGACCTCACCATCGGCGCGGTGAGTCACTGGAATCCAGTCAATCAATAAATCGATACTCAGGTGGCGGAGGCAGCTCAGTTCTTCCTTGCCGACGGGGTGATTGTGACTGGAGGATGCACGGGGCAGCAGGCGGATCCGGACGATCTCAACGGTCAGAGGGCGGACAGAGAAGAGAGTAGAGCAAACAAAGCATCTCAGCTTCATGTTTCTGGGTATTGAAGAATATAATTCGGTGTCTATGCGAATAATAGAGCCACTGAAAAGTATAAAAAAGACAAGAACACACTGCAGCCGTGCTGTCGTCCACTTGTCTTCCTGTGTTCATCGGAAGTGGGGTGAACCCATCTAATGCACACGAGTTCAGCAAGGCACAAGGTCTCATTGTCGGCAGCGAGTTCAAGGTATGTAGATGTAGTATGTTTACTTGTTTGTTTGTTTGTTAACTTGTTTACTTTTTCAGAAGGACGGCAAGTGGCAGAACGAGCTGCTTCCGGAGAGAGTGGAGAGGCTGGTGAAGATTGTGAAGATGATGGAGCGGTAGAAAAAATTAGGAAATGATTTCAAACGTATTCATCATTGCCTGTATTTTTGTATAAATATTGGTTGCACGCAGTTGCAGTGTTTTATTATCTAATGGGCTTCTTCAATTTCACTTGTCCACACAATCTTCTTCTTATTGTCCCTAGCAGTATCCAATGTGACTGAATACATCTTGTATGTTCTGTGAAGATACTTTCGGTGGATATCGATTGGTTTCGCGAGAAGACAACCCTGGATATCGATTGCATATTGATTTTCTGAGAATGGCACTCACATCAGGTGTGTTGCATCTGTGAAGAATTCTCATTCTCGGATTGATCGAATATTCCTTTGTGATCGATGCTTGAACGAAGAATTTTCCGTTTTCTACGGAGCTTTGAGCAGAGCCAATCAAAATGTCTTCTCTTTCTGAAAACAAAAAAAGAAATTCTGTTGTAATTTCGAAACATACGCCAGTCCATGTCGTATATCTCTATCGTCGCTTCTTGTTGTTTTTCTCGCCATCGCACAAAAGAGTTCCTTACATTTACATACAACAAGTCTGATGAGTCAAAGACAGGAGGGATCGTCACATAAGAACAGGTGAAAATAAGTGTGGTAGAGGAGACATCATGATGTCAAATGACAAAACATCGAGAGCCAAAGACTGATTCGTAATGACTGTCTCAACACTTGTTTACGAAAAAGATAATGTTTCACGTTTTATGACTTCATTTTTTATTTGTGATTTACAGGCGCCTAGGGGCACAGCGATCGTTGTAAGAGTCGATGAGAAAAGACGGGGGATATGAAGAAAACAAGGTACAAGTATAGTGTGGCTATGATATGACATCATGTAGTATAACTATAACATCTTGAGTCTTGACTTTTTCGAATGCCATCCAAACGCATTGTGTATTGACTGCCGGTTCGAAATGAACTTCCGCCCTTCTACTTATGAAGGGAAAGGATCTGTTGGTTGCACAAACGCAGGAATCAGTGCAAGATTAGCAGAAGGTGGAATTTGACGAATCGCCGAAAAAAGTCTATTGTACCCTACGGAATGTGTATAGAGAAATGTGAGCCGCATGTGCCACGTGGCCCACGTGGTACACGGTGTGCCATGCTCTCGTTTCTCTCCCCACATTATTATCAATCTGAGAAACAATTCTGATCCGAGAAGAATACATGTTTGTGAAGAATAGTATGATCTCCTACTCTTATCCCTTTACTTTATGAGTGAGTTTAGTACGATGTTTTCGACAACAACACAGTTTACCGCCCCACTCTATATAGGGGTTGATATATGTGAATAAACTTTTCTGGTTCTCGTTCGAGGAGAGTTATGCGTTATGTGTGGATGAGACTGTAGCGCTTACTTGTGCACGTGGAAAGTGAAAATATGTGAGCGAGGTGATGAGATTGGTGGCAAATCCAGAGCAGACTTGGTCCTCCAATCGTGTTCGGGGAGATTACTCATCGTCGGAGGACTCGGATCCCCGATGTCTGCGAGGCAGACCGGCAGGTATGTACAAACAACTTGAGGTGTTCAGTAGGTGGGACGCATACCGGCTTCAGAGCCCTGTCGACCCCGCCGTTCGACCACACCATCTCCAGTCAACGACAGCATCCGGTGGTACCATGAATTCTCGGGCGTGGCAAGTGAAAATGGCAAGGAAAAGCCGGAAAAGTCTACTGTCTACTCTCACTCCTTTTCATACATTCACTTTTTGCTCGTCTCCTTTCTTTTCGCACGTCTCCTCATTTGCATATGTAAGTGTGTGACATCACAGCTCGTGGCCGAGTCTGTCTGTCATTTCTCCTCCTTCCTCATCCAATGCGGTCTCTCCCAATCCCTCTCCTCATCTTTCTCCTCCCATTCCTCTCTCCCACGACCGGACAGATGGTGCGTGGTTTTGTATTTTGTTTTTGTTTGTTTGTTTTTTGCTTGTTTGTGTTTGTTTGTCAGTCGTATATTTTTCACATTGTACTCAGGACACTCTCTCCGCCACCATGCACTATGACGATCTAAAGAACGAGGGATTCAGGCGAACCATGCACGAGGTAACGACTGATTATCGAATTGATTGTCGATTGATTGCATCTTTTCAGACGCCGTTCTTTGAGGAGAGGTGAGTGTCAATCGATATCGATCGATAATTGGTCTGGGTTCAAGTCGCCATTATGAAACCGCAGCTACTGCTGCCGTTGAAGCGATGGGAAACCTGTTGATTCCGAGTATCAAACAGATATCCGATAGAAAGGTGATGAGAGTTTGAAGCTCCGCCCCATTCAGTCCCGCCCATTTAGGCTGTCGCGTTTCTGGCAGTTCCAGTTCACAAGGATCAGCCAAAGAATATGCTCCACTTTGGAGAGAACGAGACCGTGTGAGTACTTTAGCCTACCGTATACCGGTTTCCGGTTATACTGTGTTCTATCGTATACCTTCAGGTACTCTCACATTCTCTCCTCTCTTCTCACTCCTGACAAGCTGACCCACGTGCCTCGACAGGAGGACGATTCCACCTGCGAAGTCCTCGACTATGTGAGTACAGTAACCCTGAGGATACGGTAGACTGAATTACTCCCTGAAAGTACAGTACCCCTATTCCAGCTCACAATGTTTCGCACCACGATAGACTTTGTGGTTCTTCCTGTGAGACACAACGAAGACTTCTGCGCTCCTTTTCTCTTCAGTGACATACCCGATTCCGTCCAGGTACCGTATACGGTATAATGAAGTTAGGCATACGGTATTTTAGATCTACTCGTCTGGTGGTTTTGAGCGCAAAAGTGGCATGGAATACTCACCGAATGACTACTATATCAGCTTTGATATGGCAACGAGGGGAGGGCATATGAGGTATACGGTATAAGTTACGGATACGGTTATTATCGTATACCTAGATTTGATTTCCCGGACACTACCATCAACCGGAAGAAGATTCTCGCCAAGGCCTTCGAATCAGCCGCTCTCATTTCCAGTCGGACAAAGGGCGAGATGTTATACGTGAGTATTGGCTTATCATCAACTGATAACAGTGATAACAGTCCTGATTGTAGAGTCGTATGGATGTGAAGGTGGAGCGGCAGGTGAATTCGACAGCGGATATCATCAAGTGCGCGTGGCGTGCGGGGGCGTGGCCGGAATGGGGGCGTGGTTTCAGGAAGATCTTTGATTTGGACGACGGAACGGGCTACGACACGTCTGGCATTGACGCCTACATCATCTCTCTCGCTCTCGCATTCCTCCTCGTTTGCTCTGTCGTCGGATTCGTCGTGTCCTTCGAGAAGGTCGCATTGTTTACGTGTTTGTTTACTTGGTTACTTGTTTATAGATCACTCTCCCTACTTCGGACGATCAATTCGATCTGATTGTCCCAGCAGGCTATGGATCCAAGGGAAGAGGAATCGGCACCCATTGATGACTACTTCAGTCTTCCCTGCGAGAAAACACAGGTCTCTCTCTCTCTCTCTCTCTCTCTCTCTCTCAGGGAGCTCTCTCGTATATCTTGTTTAGTCGGAAAAGAATAATCAAAAGTCAATGGAAATAAAAAACGAACAAAACAAACAAGGAAGTGTGCAAAACTCAGCAAAACTCAGGTAAATCGGAATATTGTAAGGCTCACTTATGTACATGTATGGTACACAAATCCCGTTTCAGTCTAACTCATCTTCTAATCTTCTTACAAGACAACAGACGAATGAAAACTAAGCTTAAAATGTAAAATGTCTATTCGGTATATTGTGTTTTATGTGTGGTATGAATGATTACAAATAAACATTTTCGTTATTACATGTCTTCAAAATCTGTATCAGATCTGGCGCCCTCGGGAGTTGCGGTCCTTTGGGTCCGTGCGCTGTAAGTCAGTAGACATCATCGCCAGTGATCATCACACTCAGATTCAGGTCTGAATTGACCCTTACTGAAGACGGCGAAACAAACTCGTGCCGCGCATATCTGAGACCACAAAGTGCAATTCGCGCCGGGTTTACTTTATTTCCGCATTGGGCAGAAGCACGCTGAGTAACCGATATCATTCTTTCCGATATTTCTCTTACAGGCAAAGTGGCGCGTAACCCCCTTCAAAAACACGAAACAAACAAAGAAAACGCGAAAGAGGGGCCTTTTTTTCGTTACCTACGCGTTTTTTCGTCGAGATGAGGTTTATGGACCGGACCGTAATTACATACTATGTCGGTTTGATTCCCGCTATGTGCAATCAGTTTCGCCAAGTGCTCAAGAGTGAATTTTCGATGAACATACATATGTTATTCTAAACGCCCCTGTGCCTTTAAAATCAACATCGATAATAGCTTGGTGGTCAGGACCGCAAGACATCTCAAAAATGTACTCTATAATATATTGTTGTTTATTGACAGAGAAAAACACGTGTACAAAACAGTGAGGGAAAGGTCGCCCGTGCTTTTATGGATGCGGGCAAAGGAGAGTAGAGCGGGGTGATAGAGCTATTGGGAGGAGTCAGAGAGAGAGAGAGAGAGAGAGAGGAGAGAGAGAGAGAGAGAGAGAGGAGAGAGAGAGAGAGAAGAGAAGAGAGAGAGAGAGAGAGAGGGCGTCCTCGAAGGGGAAGATGCGGAACTCGGCGCGTGCCAGCAGGCGGGCTCCACCTACAATACACACATAGCACATACTGAGAGAGAGGGGGGGAGATACACACACACAGTCCCAAATCACATCAAACAGCTCCAGGTTCTCCTCGGTCTCGTAGGCGTCTGCGACGGAAGCGACGAGTCTCTTGGAGTAGTCCGTCGCCCGTGCTTTTATGGATGCGGGCAAAGGAGAGTAGAGCGGGTGATAGAGCTATTGGGAGGAGTCAGAGAGAGAGAGAGAGAGAGGAGAGAGAGAGAGAGAGAGAGGCGTCCTCGAAGGGAGATGCGGAACTCGGCGCGTGCCAGCAGGCGGGCTCCACCTACAATACACACATAGCACATACTGAGAGAGAGGGGGGAGATACACACACACAGTCCCAAATCACATCAAACAGCTCCAGGTTCTCCTCGGTCTCGTAGGCGTCTGCGACGGAAGCGACGAGTCTCTTGGAGTAGTCCTCCGGGTGGTTCTTCTTCATGTGACGCTCCAGATTGCTCTCTCTCTCTCTCTCTCTCTCTCTCTCTCTCTCTCTCTCTCTCTTTCTCACGCTTCCTATGCATACACGTGGTATCGCTTTTACAATTAGTACTACAGGACTCAACGCCTCACAACAACTCAAATACGATAACTAACTAACTTGCAAATTGGATTGCACAGGTGGACATTGGGCAGGTGAACCCGGCCGATCTTCTTCTTAGCATCGGGGTGAGCCCACACGTGCTCGCGATGGCGCGCCCTGGCCACGGTCTGCAATCATCTCTCCTTCGATGCCGCACGGCCAGCACCCGCCACAACATACACCCATTCAGTACGACTTTTTTCTTTTGAATCAATTATTATGAAGACGGATTCTCTTTGATTTATAGATAATATTGTAGCCTGTAACTATATAATCTCAGCCGTTGATGGGAATGTTGATGGTTCCCGACAGCGGCGTCGCCAGACTGGCTTGCCCACTGCATTTCCACAGCGTCCAGGCGAAGAGGCTTTCCCATCTCAATTATCACATTACATTTTGTGTATTGAATGATATTTTCAGTATCACTGTTACTGTATGTTTGTACTGGTGTGTGTGTGTGTACTGAGTTGTGACTTTGAAAAGCGTCGTCTTACCTTCCTCTAGACCGTGACGGTAGCCGTGCTGTATGGCGGCAGACAGATGGACTGAGCCGACAACGCATACTTGCGAGCAGGGCTTACAGTGATCTGAACGGTGAGGTACACACAATAATACATGACGTCATATTCACGTCAGTGCTGATGGGGGTGGGCGGAGTAGTTGGTGATCTGGATGGGCCCGACTGTGCCAATGCAGGGAAGAGAAAGAGTAGCAGGACTGGCGTCGACCTGATAAATATGAAATACACTCACCGTGTTAGTACCGATTGTTCTGTGTTATATAATGTGTTTCTTCTATTTTGTAAATGTAGTATTTAGAGATTTGATGGTCGTGTGATTCTTTGTGTGAAGTGATCGAACCACAGTGCTCCTCGCAGTGATGACGTCGAGGCTAAATCTGGAGATGATTCGTAGAAAGGTATGTACACTCCAGCAAGACTGCGGTAGTGTGTTGAGTATATGAATACTCCACCAAATACTATTGTAATTGGAATTAATACACGTATCTACTCACTGCGCGTAACACAGACCAGCGAGAAGTACAAACTCTTAAGGACGCCCCGCTTATCACAGACGAGCTTCCTATTCTACTGGTATAGCCCCGCGTAACACAGACAGGCACACCCACTTCCTTACACGTGGTTTCCGCTTAACACAGACGAAACCACTGACACTCTATTTGCCTCACGCTGACTGCCCCCGCTTATCACAGACAGGGCAGACAGTGTGTCGTTATCGCCCCGCGCGTATCACAGACCGGGGGAAAACTACACAGAGTACGGATCACACGTTCAAAGTTCAAAGATACGAGAGTGCAAACAACTCCCGCCGGCGTGAGATACAACCGGTCAATATCTATCGAGCAGACCAAAGAATCGTGTATCTTTTATCTCTGGGCAAAACGCAACCAACACACAAACAGATCAATCCTCTAACTAACAACTACTCGGCTCCTCGCCATACGACAAAAGGGGCGGGGCCAATATTACAGTAATACAAACTAAACATCAGGCACGTACACAACAACAAGCGGGGAATTCGAAATACATAAACAATCTTACAATAGTCACGTACTGGAAACAGACGACTTATAAATCGATTCTTATTACACACTAGCGGGGTTAACCCCCCTCAGTAGCCGCCGCGGCGATACGGGTGCGTCCTCGCCGGGCCACCCCTCCATGCTCCGCGTCCTCCCCGGCGTCCACTATGCAGCCCTCGCGGTGCGGGGCACAGGTATGCCGCTTACTCCTTGTTTCCGTCCGTGTCATACACAGTCGTTACTTTGATGTTTCTGTGCGGCCCCGCCTTTCGCACGTCCTTTAGTTCCTTGTGGTGTTTATAATACCCGTCGTAGAATCGCTGCAAAGCGAACTCAAAGTGGCATTAACATTAACAAAAAAGCACTTGCGAATCCGCTTCATATTTGGTATCGTCGATGGTGGTTTGAGATGGCTGATTGCTCACTCTAAACACAGTGTACATTACAATCTGCTTGCATGAGTCTTACTGTAGCAGGTTGTCGACGAGCACTCGCGACGGTGGCACCTGAGAGAGGGGATGAAACAGTGTTTACAATAACTACATGGTGAGATGGTGGGATGCGATGTAACACAATTCAATGAACACGGGGGTATGATGTTGCTGACGTACGTGCCGAGCAGCGTGAATGGTGACGGAGTGTGCGGACTCACGCTTCTCCAAAGCTCCGCTTTCTGGGGTACAGTTTTGGGGCCGTACTACCTGACCAGTGTCGATTAGACTAACTAAGTGAAAAACTCCTTACAAACTCCTTACAAAAATTCACAGAACAAACTACTGTTAATCACCCATCACATGCAGACTACTGTGCTGCAAACCACAATTCTCTCTTTTGGTGCAACTAAAATTCCGCATCTGACATTGAGCGAGGCTTCAGGACTTCTGGTGTCAGAACATTAGGATGTGTGGTTCCAAGGGGAGGAGGTGAGGAGGCGTGGCTTGAGGAGGCGGAGCGTTATGGGTCTTGACACGATTGGGCGGTATAATAAGTGACACTGACTCCTACGGACCCCTCATATATAGTAGTACTTATATGTACTTCAACAATTTATAAAAAATATACAATAAAAAGTGGAGGAAAGAGAAAACTGGGAGAAAGACAAAGACAAAGACAAAGACAGAGAGAGAGAGAGATAGACAGAGAGAGAGAGAGAGAGAGAGAGAGAGAGAGAGAGAGAGAGAGAGAGAGAGAGACTCACATGGTGGGATTTCCGCCTCGCAGTGCCACGACCAAACTGGCGAGCGCCCTGCGTCCACAGCTCCATGTGTCCTATACGATACAAACGGGCTTTTTGGGCTGATGTTTTGTCATGCTTTTAAATGTTGTAGATGATTTTGAATGCTTACATAAACATATCACAAACACAACACAACACAAACTCAACGTGAAATCGCTTCAGATGCAAAAAAGCAACGAGCCGCAATTAATTAAAATCAATTCAGTAGTTATCGATTAATTATCGGTTGATTAACCACTCACTTGTCATGGTGAACGGCGGAAGAGAGAAACCGAGGCAGAAAAGAGGAAGGATAAGCCTGCTTCCTGCAAAGGTAGACTGAATAAAGTATTCTACAAGAATATACATGAATACACGCAGACACGCAGACTACGGATAGAAACGAGTAGCCGCTGCTGAAAACGGCCAGCCTATTGCCGCGCTGATGGATCAATAATAGAAGAGCGGCATGCAAAATGCGAGTCCCGCATGCTCAGCCACAAAAAAAACAACCGGGAGGAAGGGGGGAAGTTGCGGGACTCGCATTTGCATATGCCGCACTTCCATTATTGATCCATCAGCGCGGCGATAGGCAGGCCGTTTTCAGCAGCCGCTTCTTTCTGCATTGCTCTCCATCTTCCGCCATGACAAGTGAGTGGTTTATGAATCGATAATCAATCGATAACTATTGAATTGATCTTAATTGCGGCTCGTAAGTTGCTTTGCTGCATCTGAAGCGATATCACGTTGAGTTTGTGTTGTGTTTCGATTGAATATCGATTGATTGTCGATTGATTGCATCTTTTTTGACGCCGTTCTTTGAGGGGAGGTGAGTGCCAATCGATACCGATCGATAATTGGTCTGGGTTCAATTCGCCATTATGAAACCGCAGCTACTGCTGCCGTTGAAGCGATGGGAAACCTGTCGATTCCGAGTATCAAACAGATATCCGATAGAAAGGTGATGAGAGTTTGAAGCTCCGCCCGTCAGTCCCGCCCATTTAGGCTGTCGCATTTCTGGCAGTTCCAGTTCACAGAGATCAGCCAGGAATATGCTCCACTTTGGAGAGAACGAGACCGAGTGAGTACCGATTCCGGTATTACTGTGTTCTATCGTATACCTTCAGGTACTCTCACATTCTCTCCTCTCTTCTCACTTCTGACAAGCTGATCGTTGTGCTTCGACAGGATGACGATTCCACCTGTCAAGTCCTCGACTATGTGAGTACAGTAACCCTGAGGATACGGTAGACTGAATCACTCCCTGAAAGTACAGTACCCCTATTCCAGCTCACATTGTTTCGCACCACGATAGACTTTGTGGTTCTTCCTGTGAGACACAACGAAGACTTCTGCGCTCCTTTTCTCTTCAGTGACATACCCGATTCCGTCCAGGTACCGTATACGGTATTATGAAGTTAGGCATACGGTACTTTAGATCTACTCGTCTAGTGGTTTTGAGCGCAAAAGTGGCATGGAATACTCACCGAATGACTACTATATCAGCGTTGATATGGCAACGAGAGGAGGGCATATGAGGTATACGGTATGAGTCCCGGATACGGTTATTATCGTATACCTAGATTTGATTTCCCGGACACTACCATCAACCGGAAGAAGATTCTCGCCAAGGCCTTCGAATCAGCCGCTCTCATTTCCAGTCGGACAAAGGGCGAGATGGTATACGTGAGTATTGGCTTATCATCAACTGATAACAGTGATAACAGTCTGATTGTAGAGTCGTATGGATGTGAAGGTGGAGCGGCAGGTGAATTCAACAGCGGATATCATCAAGTGCGCGTGGCGTGCGGGGGCGTGGCCTGAATGGGCGTGGTTTCAGGAAGATCTTTGATTTGGACGACGGAACGGGCTACGACACGTCTGGCATTGACGCCTACATCATCTCTCTCGCTCTCGCATTCCTCCTCGTTTGCTCTATCGTCGGATTCGTCGTGTCCTTCGAGAAGGTCGCATTGTCATTAACCAAAGTCAAAAACTAAGCGTCTCTGTTGCTTTAAACGACTCTCCTTGTCAGCGTGCTTCTGCCCAATGCGGAAATAGAGTAAACCTGGCGCGAATTGCACTTCATGGTCTCAGATATGCGCGGCACGAGTTTGTTTCGCTGTCTTCAGTAAGGGTCAATTCAGACCTGAATCTGAGTGTGATGATCACTGGCGATGATGTCTACTGACGCAACTCCCGAGGGCGCCAGATCTGATACAGATTTTGAGGACATTTAATAACAAAAATGTTTATTTGTAATCATTCATACCACACGTAAAAATGCCGGAAATAGCGAGGGTACATGTGAAAGAGCATACGAAATAAACAAGTAATCGACACGCTTAATCGACCACATTTAGTACAAAGTTTCTACATATTATGCTGATGAGATGTTCTGCTGATTAGAGGATCGGTTGAGCGGGCTCACGCGACGATTGGAATGAATACCGTTCCGCTCTTGCCATCCTGCAACGTATTCATAAAAATCCGCCAAGACGAGTGCGCAAGCTGCCCGTGTAAGTCATGAAGCAAGTGACAAGGCGTTGTTGATTTGCGCTTATGTCTCCGAGCCCAGTTTTTGAAAAAAAAGCGTTGGCGGAAATTTCAAATTTTAAGCTGCATTCTTGCAGTGGCAGAATCGAAAGTAACGCAGAAGCGTCGTTTTTCGCAAAAACTGCAAATGTGTTAGGTTAATATTATTTTTAATAATACTCCGAATTAAAAAATAAGTCGCCACTGTTCCTTTAATGAATAAGTATACTATGAATTTATGTTTTGCCCGATGATGTCAGATTGAGGTGACTATGACAAAAAGAGAGTATATTTTTACTATTGTACGATTCTTCCGTATAAAATTATAAAGTAAAGTGTATTTAGTTGGGGAAGCCGTATGCTTCTGACAAGGTCATCATCCGATGGCGCACAGCGTCCGATCGAAACGTACGTTTTATAATATATTCTTATGCTGAAGCAATAGACCAAACTAGCTCACTATACGCTTGTTCCCAAATTGTCATTGCAGGATGGCAAGAGCGGAACGGTATTCATTCCAATCGTCGCGTGAGCCCGCTCAACCGATCCTCTAATCAGCAGAACATCTCATCAGCATAATATGTAGAAACTTTGTACTAAATGTGGTCGATTAAGCGTGTCGATTACTTGTTTATTTCGTATGCTCTTTCACATGTACCCTCGCTATTTCCGGCATTTTTACGTGTGGTATGAATGATTACAAATAAACATTTTTGTTATTAAATGTCCTCAAAATCTGTATCAGATCTGGCGCCCTCGGGAGTTGCGTCAGTAGACATCATCGCCAGTGATCATCACACTCAGATTCAGGTCTGAATTGACCCTTACTGAAGACAGCGAAACAAACTCGTGCCGCGCATATCTGAGACCATGAAGTGCAATTCGCGCCAGGTTTACTCTATTTCCGCATTGGGCAGAAGCACGCTGACAAGGAGTGTCGTTTAAAGCAACAGAGACGCTTAGTTTTTGACTTTGGTTAATGACAATGCGACCTTCTCGAAGGACACGACGAATCCGACGATAGAGCAAACGAGGAGGAATGCGAGAGCGAGAGAGATGATGTAGGCGTCAATGCCAGACGTGTCGTAGCCCGTTCCGTCGTCCAAATCAAAGATCTTCCTGAAACCACGCCCATTCAGGCCACGCCCCCGCACGCCACGCGCACTTGATGATATCCGCTGTTGAATTCACCTGCCGCTCCACCTTCACATCCATACGACTCTACAATCAGACTGTTATCGCGCATTCTGAATGACGTGGCATACATGCATAAAGTTACCACAAATTCTACATACCTTGACTATCATGATCTTTCAAACTTTGTAACGATTAGTTCTCGCGCTACTTTTGGGTAGCGTGTGATTCCGTGTTTTGATACAACACTCAAGAGCAGCGCATTTTTCAACAGGATTTATAGGCTTTGAATTTCACATGAAACTGTGAAATCCTTCCTAGAAAGTAATCCCCATTTGTTGCCAGCTTCGAAGATTGTCGCAAGGGGGACGAAACCACCGTATACGAAACTAATGCCAACTCAGACACCACACAAAGTCCATTCATACAAGTTTATCTCAACAACACGCAACAAAAATTCACGTTCTATTCGATTTAAATGCGCGTTGCGTCATTTGTTCATTTTGTAAGGTTGTTTTTAATATGTTTTGAGTTCAATTTATACACATTCATTCGAATGATGACTGCATTCAAGTGCAGCTTGCAGATACAGGGGCCTATTCAAATAGCACGCTGACCGTAAATTTTCAAATTTCGCGCGTTTTTTTGCTCGCCAAGAAAACACACTGTGCCAGTTGAAAACTGGGTTGAAATCACGTGAGGAGTTACACAAAACATGCGGAAGCGGTGGGTATCGAACCAGCGTTAGTCACTTCAGCAGCCGCGCATGCTATCCACAATACCACGAGATATATAGTGGCTCCCCCGTTTTGGCGGTAGGCAAGTTGTGAACCGTCATTCTTTTATTATGCACAAGCGCATACTTGATGCGTTGAACAGTTGACATTTTCTTCATTGCGCACTCTCAAAACCGGTCGACCGGTGTCTGTTGACCGATCAGTGACGATAAGTTTATGGAAATGACTTGCAAATGAGCGTATTCGATACAGTATCCGTGAACCTAAGAATGGAAATTGGAAATAACTCTTTCCAAACTTCATGAAATTGCACAAAAATTTGATATGAGGTTCTTGGATGGGTTCCCTACAAATCTCGGGGAGCGGATTTTGCAAATTGTTTCTCAGAGGAGAGATAATTAATAAAATGTTAATTACATTGGAGTCATATCTCAAAATCCAGCCAATAAGTCGATCTATATCAAGTACCAGTTGTCTATTGACACCTATAGGGACTTAGTTGGCACATTACTAAGATCATAGTATGATGTTGAACAGTAGTTTTCCCTATGAGAAGACACAGTTCGCTAAATAACTCCACAGTCGCTTCATGAAAACCGCTCAAACTTCGTCAGTAGGTGGTTCTTGACCCCCACTACAACTCTCGGAGAGCACATTTGTGATTTTGTTTCTCCTATTACAGAAATTTTCAACTATATATAGCAATCCTGGGAATGAGGCGCATTTACATAATTTTCTCATCGGTCTGAGTCATTTCTTCGGCCAGAGATAATTCGCCTACCGCGAAAACGGGGGACCCACTATAGTAGCGGAAGATGAATTGAGTGCAGTACCGGTAGATATACTCAAGACACGCGCAGATATCGATACAAACCGGGTTTGCTATGTTTTTCCAAGCAGGAATTTGAAATTCTGCGATCAGAGTTGCCCATGAGCGTTTTTCAATCACGATGAACCTTTGTTTCTCCGTTCCAATTAAAGTTTGTTTTTGTTTTTGTGGACTATAAATCATAAAAAGTGTTAAAAATAGGCCACTGTATCTTTATGATAACAGGCGAAAAGCTATAGTGGCGGGACCAATTCATCATTCATTTGAATATTCGGCATTAGTAATATGAAAGAAAATATTCGCGGAAATCTTCGCGCACAGTTCGCGACAAAGATTCGTAAAGATTTAGTCAACATTCGATGCTTTCTGTTTTACATTTTTTTCATTTCAGCTTCTTTCTCTCATACCGTATGCAAATGATCATTGTTGTCTTGCACTTTTTTGCCTTCAGACGTACGCGGTAATAAACTTATTATTATGTAATTATGAACCATGCTCTTTTCTTCTTTCTGTTTCTCATAATTACGCGGAAGGGACGCGAAAAGTGAGCGCGTAAGTAGCGTGGTGCGGAGGTAACTGTGCGCATTCGCCTGGTTCTGGCAGCAAGTATCTTCGCTTTGCCTCCCTCCCCCAAAGTGCTGATTTAAACAGTGTTTGTTGAGGCATAAATCTAGTACTCTACTTTAGCTCTTTTTCACCATCTCTTCTCTGTTGTCTTTGTTCACAGATAGGCACGGTAATGCAAAGAAACTCACCTTATTGCACTGTATGAGCAGGGGGAGCACAATAAGGAACTGGACCAAGATGGGAATGAAGTCGAACATGTTTCTGAAATTGAAAACATTATAGTGGGCTCGCAAATGAGTTTCTCGCTTTTCACGAGAGACATTAGGGTCGTTAGAGAAAGATCAGAGTCCTTTCAATGAGTTTTTTCAGTTTGACAAAACTTTGCGTGACCGACGGGATTGAACCCGTGAACATATGCTTGCCAAGCGAGAGCGTTACCACTGCGCAAGCTACATATGTGTGTTCACAGCCTGGCGAATAAGAACTGTGAGCGTGAAATGAAATTTTCATTGTCCAACAGTTAAGGTACTGTAAAACTATTGGGCAACATAATGTTTTTGACGAGAAATGTTGAGCTGAGTGCGAACGGAATGTAATATACAGTACTATTTCGATGTAATATACAGTATGTAGTTCAGCAAAAAATATCTTTGTATTATGCAAATATGAATATGATAGTATGTATTAAAGGTTATAAAGGAATATACCACTCTAAATTTCGTGCATAAACTAAGACCATTACGTACTAGTAAGTTAAAATAGGTTCATTTTTCACTAATGACACTTATGCTAAACATGAATGCAACACCTAGAAAATTCATCGCGACGTGAGATTAATTAGTAGTGACAAATTCGGACCAATCTCAAGGATAGTGAGAAACTGCAGTCTTGTGAGCGTCTTTTTCACAATCGTGAAGTACGCCTGAATGTCCCCCTCCATATCTTCCATGTGCACGTCGATACATCGATATCAGAAGAGATGGGAGAGAGACGTGCAGTGCACACAACAGTGCACGACTCTGCACACAACAACCCAATATATAACTGACTTCCAAATTTGGTTCCACTCATCGGGCAGACGAACCGGCCGATCTTCTTCTTGGCAGTTAGATGACCCCATACATGTTCACGATGGCGCGCCTTGGTCACTGTCTGCAATCATCTCTCCCCTCTTTCTCCTCTCTTATCTCTCTCACTTTTCCGCTCACTGCCTTTCCGCTCACCTTCGTACAGGCGAGGCAGCTCATGAGATGATCTTTCGTGTCATCTGACTCGAAGTCGTCACACTGTGACGACTTCTCCATCACAAGCTCCGCCTTCTTTCCTCCCGCCTTCTCAAGCGCCTTCTTCACAGGCTCCACCTTCTTCCTTCCCGCTTTCGCACACTTCTCCTTAGGAGGCTTCGCTTTCTTTTGCTCACCCGCTTTGACTTCACTGGGTACAGTAACAATCTACGCTCTCCAACCCACCTTGTTCAGATGGATGGGCGCGACGTCGTCTCCGCGTCCACAGTCGTCGTGCGAGCCGGCATCGTTGTCCTCCTCGCCCTTCCACTTCTGCAAGGACATGCGCAGTTTCACCGGGTCGCAGCTGTTGCGGTGGCTGAAGCGAGAAAATGTATGACTCATTATATAACAGTAGTATCCATCTGAATTGATTAAATCGACACTAGTATAAGAGCGAGAAAGAGAGAGATAAAGAGAGAGAGAGAGAAAGGGAGAAAGAAGAGAGAGAGAGAGAGAGAGAGAGAGAGAGAGAGAGAGAGTACCTGCCCAGATGCACGTTCTTGTAATACTGCCACACCTTGCAGTCGTCGGCTTGAGCGATGAAAGTTTCGATCGCTTTGATATCCCATTTCATCCTACAACAAACATAGTCACTCCTCATCACAGATGAGTTACGGGTAGGAATCAGTTAGTTATTGTGCCGCTCACTGAAGCCACGCCCCTTGCGCTCCGTTCCTTAAACCTCCTCCCCTAAATGCTCCGCCTCCTGAAGCCACGCCTCTCTAGCGCCGCGTATTTGAGTCATGCACATTTTGCACAGCCTATCAGAGCCACTCCCATCAAGCGCCGCCCTCTGAAGCCGAGAGCGACAGATAAATTATATTCCTCCTTCTTTCCTTCCCTCAGATACAAATCTGAGCCTGTTTCAGTTTCTGACCCTAG
Organism: Rhabditoides inermis; assembly: GCA_963966185.1. NCBI lineage: Eukaryota > Metazoa > Nematoda > Chromadorea > Rhabditida > Rhabditidae > Rhabditoides > Rhabditoides inermis. Next base: position 248,664 of record CAWZYM010000145.1, read on the forward strand.
GATTTGAGTCTGTCCGCTACTTTAGGGGGCGTAGCTTGAGGAGGCAGGGTGTTCGGGGCGTATGTAGGTCCAATGGACGGTACAACAACTGACTCCTACGGACCCCTCTATTTCTCATATAATAGTACATATACTACCGTAAACTTCATCAGTACATCAGTTTGCATTTAAAAGAAATAGAAACTGAAAGAGAGAGAGAAAGAGAGAGAGAGAGAGAGAGAGAGAGAGAGAGAGAGAGAGAGAGAGAGAGAGGGAGGCAGAGAGAAAGAGGAACTCACATCGAGGGATTCCCTCCTTGCATTGCCACAACCAGGCTGGCGAGCGCCCTGCGACCGCAGCTCCGAGTGTCCTGAAAATAAAAATACAAACGCATTGAACACCGAACATACGTATAAGATTGAGAGAGAGAGAGAGAGAGAAAGAGAGAGAGAGAGAGAGAGTCTGACGTATTATGAATCAAGCAACGGACAATCTGAGGATCGATGTCTGTGTGATGGATGATGGTCATCTTATCACCGAACAGATGACCCGCAAAGACGTCCATCTGTTCCTGCAGTTCCGCGTGCAGCTGAAATTAAACGGTGGGTAAATGGGCGTGCCAAAAAGAGAAATGGTAAATATTTTCAGGAGTCCTATTCCTGTACCAAGATCCCACTCATATGTCATGCAGTGTGATAGCTCCAGATGGTTTTTACGTGAACTGACATAAAGAGATTTTTCCAGAAACGTCGACCCACCTCCACTCGGCGTCCCTTGACCTTGAATTGATGCCCGATAGAATCAATCACCACTACTGCCTTGAGAAAACACTCGAAGCTGAAAAGACACGTGAATATTAAATATGCTACACGTATTTCACTTTAATACTGAATCACTTCGGGTAAATGAATGAAAAAGTGACGTCACTCACATCAGCAGTGCATAGTGGCTGCTGTAGTGGACGATCTGGAAGGCGTTACAGTCACCTGTCCAGCTGACCACGCGCTGTCGGACTCGAAGGCTGCAAACACTCATCTTATCTTTTCAAAGTTTTTTTCCAGTAAAAAATTTGTACCGTTTGTACTGATTGTCTGATTGTCTCGTTAACTAACTGGGTAAACAAACTACCGAAATGATTTCAACTTAGGCAGGCGCTAGCGCGTCCTTTCCAACTCCATCATGTACCGTGAATAAGTTTCAGTTCCAATACGTTCTTTAATATAGCTACAGGTGCCACCCCCAACTCGCAAACTCTCGACTCTCGCAGCCAGTTAGTACAGTTTCCATACTTTTAGTCGCGTGCGAAATTCCAGCGATTCAACTCGGTGCGCCTCTGGGTATAACATATCGATACCAGAACAAAGAGTTCCTTTTGCAAAAAAATCCGCTTTATCACGGAATATTTTCATAAAGTTTGATTCGCTTTTTTTGCGTTGCAAATCATTTTATGATGCAAACACGGGCGACTACCGACTGGAGGCCGCGCAACGTCACACGAGAACCCGGACGGCCACCAACTCGCTGGGCAGATTCTGTCCGCAGTAATGCAAAAGTGTTCTATGGGCGCAACTACAGGCCGTGGGCAACTGCAGCCCGAGACCGTTCACTGTCGTGAAATATGGACTCCGCGCTGGCAAGCTGAAGGAGCATTCCAGTATTCAAGTAAGTAAGTATGCATGAAAATGTTTCTAACTAGATACATTGAGCGACGATATTGTGATAAAGTATAGGGTACCTTGATGGCAGCGACAGCGAACAGTCCCTCGACTGCGATGAGAGAGACGGCCAGGATCCTCCGACAGATCGGGTCGATCGTGTCCGTCGACAGCCAGCGAGGGTCCTGAAACAAAGAACACAGTATACATCCATATCCGTACTAAAACGCTTCACCATCTACGCGAAACAGTCTACGTGGACACGACATATATATAATAATAATGTATTTATTCATAATCAGAAATCACAAAATCACAACACACAGCATCCAACAAACTAACGGTCAGACCCGTGAGTAGGGACAAAGTGATGACTGTGACAGAGCCCATTGGCACCCATACGAGCACATAGAATGGGTTGTCATCTCAAACACAGACACAGAAACTACTTCAACCGTCCAGAACAGAAAGGAATCAAACTCGGGCTACCTAGTCGCCTGAGAGCAATCAATTTATATACAAGTGGGGTCATCTACAGTAAAACGAGAGAAGTTATTTGTGAAAAAAGACATTAGTCGTACTCTGAAGTCCGTCTTTTTAAATTGGCATACTGTATTTGAATCTAAGAGATTGCAGTATTTCACTACTCGATGTGTGATAAAACTCTGGCTAAGGGTGGTCTTGGAGATACTCTGTAATTTCAAGCCATTTGAACGCAATGATGATGATCTTGAATTTGCAAGCATGAAGGGATTGGGAGCGTTTACGAAACCATACAGATAGCTATGAACAAGGCGCAAATCTGACAAAGTTCTGCGAGTCCACAGTGTGTCAAGCTCCAATTGTTTCAGTCGACAATGATATGACAGTTTCGGGGCAAGCATTCTAGTGAAGGATCTTTGCACAGCTTCTAATTCGTTAGTTTGAGTTACGTTAAGTGCAAGAAGCACCTCACTACCGTACTAGAGAACTGGTCGTATTTTATATTTATAGAAGTTTAAAAACAACGACTCATTCCGTTGGAAGGCCATTCGTAATACACCGATTCGGGAAGATGTTTTCTGAATGATTTTTCTGATATGCTCGCTTGGACTGAGATCGGTTGTGAGATAAATACCAAGATCTTTGATTGAGTCAGTTTTGGCGCTCACCAAGCCATTGATGTACATTTACCAAGTCAGTTTCGAGTAAAACGTTGAAATTGGGAATGTTTTGTGGAATTGACAGTTTCATGTCATCCGCGTACAAGAAGTATTTGCTATATTTGATAACGGAGCCGATTCCATTTACATAGATCAAGAAAAGTAGAGGTCCAACAACACTACCTTGTGGTACACCACTAAGAACTGGAATCCAATCTGATAGTCCTGTGCCCACCCTTACCGACTGAGTGCGGTCGGATAGAAACAGGTTTAACCACCGGAGAGTTTTTCCATCAATCTTATATGACCTGCATACCTCATTTAATCCTCTATGATCAACTGAATCAAACGCCTTTTTAATATCTAGATAAATCGTGTCTACCGGTATTTTTTTATCCAAATGTTCAACTAAATATCCTACATATTCAACCATTTGACTTGTCGTGCCTCTACCATCGAGAAAACCATGCTGCTGTGGATTTATTATGTTGTACTTCCACAAATGACATCGAATGTTATAGCATAGCATTTTCTCAAACACCCGGCTTGCGCAACAGGTCAACGTAATAGGTCGATAGTTAGTGCATTGTGTTTTATCACCACTTTTGAAGACCGGGACAACTATACCCTTACGCCATATTGATGGAATAACACCCTCATGAAAACACTGTGAGAAAATTATCGATAGAGGTTCTGCGATGACAACAGCGAGGGCTTGTAAAATAATAGAGGGGATCTCATCTGGTCCACAGGATATTTTTCTTTTAGTTCTTTTCAGGTATTCGTAAACACAATGGGGACTGAAATCTACGTCTGCTATCGAGTGGGCACCAGGATGGTCTTGTAAATGGAATGGCTCGTTATTATCTCTCGAGAAGACCGAGCCAAAGAACTCATTGAATAGAGTGGCTCTTTCTCGATCGTCTGAGACTACTCTACCACTACTATCAGTTAGATCCGGAATGGGGTCAACCGGTGCTAACTTTGATTTTACATATTGCCAGTAGCGCACAGGAGAGGAACTGTTCAGGATGTGTGCTTCTCGTTCTTGTATGCATTGTTTGATACTTCGACGATACTCTTTCAGTAAGCACTTATAACGCTCTCGATCCTGTATGCTACTGGAAGTTTTCTGCCGATGGTGCAACCGTACTCTATTTTGAAGTTTTTCTAGCCATTTTGGGAATTTTGGAGAGTGATCACGGTTGACTTGTATTTGAGGTATACGGTAGCGTATTGCGTCTTTTATAATGTCACAGAATCGGGAATAACGGGAATTTATATCAGAGTCTGACAACTCAGCTGACCAATTCACCAAAGAGAGATCTTGGATAATAGCATTGTAGTCACCGTTACGATAGTCATAAGCAGCGTGGGCAGTATCACGCGCTCTTTTGCATATCAACGTCATGTCTCCTTCCACACAACAATGATCAGAATACGCGATCCCCACACGCACATTATTGATCAAGGTTCGATCAGTGGAGAGAATTAAATCGAGTATGTTCATGCCACGAGTTGGCTCTGTCACTAGTTGATAGAGACCTAGGGAGTTACAATACGAGAGAAAACCTTGTGAGGATGCAGTACTTGCGCTTTGAGAATGCCACCGTATACCAGGGAAATTCAAATCACCAACGATAACCTGTGTCGCAAATCGACATGGGTGGGTGCGGTTAAAGTGGGCGGGGCCTGAGTGGGCGGGCCTGAGTGGGCGGGGCTAATACGACCGTAACCAAGCACCCTTTCAACTCACCGCATTCTGCTCGTTCTTCTTGTGCTGCGTGACGATCTTGGCGTTTCTGAAACGAGAGTGAGATGATAATCGAAAACAAGACGCCAACGTGATGCTACTCACATCATCTTCCTGCAAAGGGGATCGTCGTCGTCTCCGGTGTCGGATGAGCCCAAGTCATCCCCTGAACGAAACATGTCGATGGGACAAATTGTTATCGACGTCGCTCGAGCGTGCGGTTATGGCCTAGTGGTTGAAGCGGCGCTTTGTAATTTGATCTGTTGTCAGTTCACGTCAGATCGAGTCCCGCGTTGGGCTAAAGATTTGCCATGTATTTTTGATAGACTTGATGATTCTTAATGCTTACACCAACATTATCACAAACACAACACAAACTCAACGTGCTAAAGTCGGCAAAAATTGAAAAGTGGTCTGTTCAGTGGTCCACGAACGGGTAGTACGGTAACTAAGAGCACCGTCAAATTTGAAAGAAAGTAAAACAAGAGCGGTAGTAGGATTCGAACCTGCAACGCTTCTATGGCGCAGCCGGTAAGGGTTTCGCCTGGCAATCTAATCGTTTTGTTCATGTTGCGGGTTCGAATCCACTCTAAGGCAGGTGTTTTGCTAAAGTTCTGCTACCGTTTCAATCTGCCTGCTCATCATAACTCGTGTAACATTCAGTCTTTTGGGATTTTTGTCCACTTTAGTGCTTCAGACGCAGCATATGCAAATCACGAGCCGCAGTGCGCAGTTAAGAAAAAAACAAAAGTTATCGATTGATTATCGATTCGTAAACCACTCACTTGTCATTGTGAACGGCGGAAGAGGGAAGACGAGGCAGAAGAGGAAGGATGAACCTGCTTCCTGCAAAGATAGACTGATATAAAGTCTTCTACAAGAATATACATGAAAACACACTGATGATGGATAGAAACGAGTAGCCGCTGCTGAAAACGGCCAGCCTATTGCCGCGCTGATGGATCAATAATAGAAGAGCGGCATGCAAATGCGAGTCCCGCATGCTCAGCCAAAAAAAACAACCGGGAGGAAGGGGGGAAGTTGCGGGACTCGCATTTGCATATGCCGCACTTCCATTATTGATCCATCAGCGCGGCGATAGGCAGGCCGTTTTCAGCAGCCGCTTCTTTCTGCATTGCTCTCCCACGGCCCGGCGCGCGTTCACTGATTTGCGTGAATTTAAACGCACGCAACGCACACGCAACGCGTCTCCTATGTTACAGAAAATCAAGCTCATCGTCATAGTCGATTTCTGCGAGACCGCTGTCATGATCATTTAGTCTAGTGGCTAGCGAGCGCGGCCAGTGATCTGTTCACCGCGGGTTCGATTCCTTTCGCTGGCACAAGTTTTGCTAAATTGCTTGAGCCAACCGCGACGCGGAACTGATGCGTAGCGTGCGTCTGAGTTCACCGGCCAGTGAACAAATGAGTGACACTACGGCCGGGCCGTGTCTCCATCTTCCGCCATGATAAGTGAGTGGTTTATGAATCGATAATCAATCGATAACTATTGAATTGATCTTAATTGCGGCTCGTAAGTTGCTTTGCTGCATCTGAAGCCAAATCAGGTTGAGTTTGTGTTGTGTTTCGACTGAATATCGATTGATTGTCGATTGATTGCATCTTTTTTGACGCCGTTCTTTGAGGGGAGTTGAGTGCCAATCGATACCGATCGATAATTGGTCTGGGTTCAATTCGCCATTATGAAACCGCAGCTACTGCTGCCGTTGAAGCGATGGGAAACCTGTCGATTCCGAGTATCAAACAGATATCCGATAGAAAGGTGATGAGAGTTTGAAGCTCCGCCCCATTCAGTCCCGCCCATTTAGGCTGTCGCGTTTCTGGCAGTTCCAGTTCACAGAGATCAGCCAGGAATATGCTCCACTTTGGAAAGAACGAGACCGTGTGAGTACCGATTCCGGTATTACTGTGTTCTATCGTATACCTTCAGGTACTCTCACATTCTCTCCTCTCTTCTCACTCCTGACAAGCTGACCCACGTGCCTCGACAGGATGACGATTCCACCTGTCAAGTCCTCGACTATGTGAGTACAGTAACCCTGAGGATACGGTAGACTGAATCACTCCCTGAAAGTACAGTACCCCTATTCCAGCTCACATTGTTTCGCACCACGATAGACTTTGTGGTTCTTCCTGTGAGACACAACGAAGACTTCTGCGCTCCTTTTCTCTTCAGTGACATACCCGATTCCGTCCAGGTACCGTATACGGTATTATGAAGTTAGGCATACGGTACTTTAGATGTACTCGTCTGGTGGTTTTGAGCGCAAAAGTGGCATGGAATACTCACCGAATGACTACTATATCAGCGTTGATATGGCAACGAGAGGAGGGCATATGAGGTATACGGTATGAGTCCCGGATACGGTTATTATCGTATACCTAGATTTGATTTCCCGGACACTACCATCAACCGGAAGAAGATTCTCGCCAAGGCCTTCGAATCAGCCGCTCTCATTTCCAGTCGGACAAAGGGCGAGATGGTATACGTGAGTATTGGCTTATCATCAACTGATAACAGTGATAACAGTCTGATTGTAGAGTCGTATGGATGTGAAGGTGGAGCGGCAGGTGAATTCAACAGCGGATATCATCAAGTGCGCGTGACGTGCGGGGGCGTGGCCTGAATGGACGTGGTTTCAGGAAGAACTTTGATTTGGACGACGGAACGGGCTACGACACGTCTGGAATTGACGCCTACATCATCTCTCTCGCTCTCGCAATCCTCCTCGTTTGCTCTGTCGTCGGATTCGTCGTGTCCTTCGAGAAGGTCGCATTGTCATTAACCAAAGTCAAAAACTAAGCGTCTCTGTTGCTTTAAACGACACTCCTTGTCAGCGTGCTTCTGCCCAATGCGGAAATAGAGTAAACCCGGCGCGAATTGCACTTCATGGTCTCAGATATGCGCGGCACGAGTTTGTTTCGCTGTCTTCAGTAAGGGTCAATTCAGACCTGAATCTGAGTGTGATGATCACTGGCGATGATGTCTACTGACTTACACCACACGGACCCAAAGGACCGCAACTCCCGAGGGCGCCAGATCTGATACATATTTTGAAGACATTTAATAACAAAAATGTTTATTTGTAATCATTCATACCACACGTAAAAATGCCGGAAATAGCGAGGGTACATGTGAAAGAGCATACGAAATAAACAAGTAATCGACACGCTTAATCGACCACATTTAGTACAAAGTTTCTACATATTATGCTGATGAGATGTTCTGCTGATTAGAGGATCGGTTGAGCGGGCTCACGCGACGATTGGAATGAATACCGTTCCGCTCTTGCCATCCTGCAATGACAATTTGGGAACAAGCGTATAGTGAGCTAGTTTGGTCTATTGCTTCAGCATAAGAATATATTATAAAACGTACGTTTCGATCGGACGCTGTGCGCCATCGGATGATGACCTTGTCAGAAGCATACGGCTTCCCCAACTAAATACACTTTACTTTATAATTTTATACGGAAGAATCGTACAATAGTAAAAATATACTCTCTTTTTGTCATAGTCACCTCAATCTGACATCATCGGGCAAAACATAAATTCATAGTATACTTATTCATTAAAGAAACAGTGGCGACTTATTTTCAACTCGGAGTATTATTAAAAATCATATTAACCTAACACATTTGCAGTTTTTGCGAAAAACGACGATTCTGCGTTACTTTCGATTCTGCCACTGCAAGAATGCAGCTTAACGTTTTTTTTTTCAAAAACTGGGGTCGGAGACATAAGCGCAAATCAACAACGCCTTGTCACTTGCTTCATGGCTCAGTGCATGTGCGCTGCGTTGTGACCATAATCTTCGCGGGTTCGATTCCTAGCGCCACCAAGTATTTTGTGAAAATGAGGAGTTGTGGCAGGTTGTGGCAGAAATAAGGCGCCACTGTTCCTTTAATGCATTCATGATCAACACAATCGCAAGGTGCAAGGAGTGACGTTATAGTATTCGAAACGAAAAGCTTCCGGTACGTAAAACGTGACGGGCATTTTTTCGCGTTCCTCCTGATGTCTGCGACCGAAGATTGATCCGTTGTGACCTAATGGTGGAAGTGTCTGCTTGCCGAGAAGACCTTCTCGAGTCCGAGTTCGCTCGAATATTTTCCGACACATTCTGGACATTCTGTTACGTTTCGAATGTGTTTCAAATAGAAGTAAAATTTCATTCAGGGAGATAGTTAGCCGGGTTATGGGAGAAAATCGATCTACTCGCTAAGGAGTTTGCCGGGTTACGGTAGAAATCGATCTACCCGCTACTTGTTTGGAAGGAGGAGAAAAAATACGAAAATCAAACTTCGCGCCAAATTGCTTATCGGAAAGTTGAGCTCTGTGCGCATCTCGTCGATATGAGTTCGACATCATGTCGTTGTGTAATGTTGTGGTAAAGGTCACGGTTCACGGACTATGCTATGCCAGTTCGATTCCCGCTAAGTGCAATCAGTTTTGCCAAGTTCACGAAAATGAATTTCGATGAAGCCTGGTAATTCTAAACGCACATGTGCCTTTAAAGGTACAGTGGCGACCTATTTTTTGACTCGGAATGGTGTTATAAATCATATAAACCTAATACATTTGCGTTTTGCGCGAAAGACCTACAATTCTGCGTTACTTTTAAATCTGTAAATGGTTGGAATGCCGAAAAAAACTCCAATTCAAAATTGTTCCTAACACGGATTACCTACCGCCCAACGCTTCAATACTGCAAAAATTGGAATTTGAGAAAAAAGAATGACACTCATTCACTCGCTTTATGGCTCAGCGCTCAGTGCAAATGCAATGTGTTTAGGCACCGCGCTCGCGGGTTCGACTCCTCTTCACGCCAAGTGTTTAGTTGTTGTGAAAATGTGGTGTAGTGGCAGGTTGTGGTAGAAATAAGTCGCCACTGTATCTTTAAGAAATCTTAACACCAGAGTTCGATTTCTAGAGTTCCAAGTAAGATATCCTATCAATTTGGTTCGAATGTGGCTATCACGCCACTACTTACTACTAACGAATATGTGACACCAACCATTCGGCGAATAGCGATCTCGGTCTGAGTGCACGGGGGGATGTGGGAGGTCGAGAGAGTCAGCTCGTACTTGCGATTCACTTCACCCTACATGTAGACAATGAGGTTCTGTCGGTTCACTTAGCATACCGATATGTCGATGGCGTGGGGTAGTTGGTGATGGTGATCACGCACGCGTCGTTCAAGTGAGGCAGAGCACAGCGCTCCGGATAGGGTTCAACCTAAGATGATCTTTCGCCACTCACCAACTCTGTGTTCCAGTTTCAAGATTACTTAACAAAAGAATACGATACTTAACAAACAAGAATACGAGAAGCGTGCGCACACTCTGGTCACGTCAGTATCCTGTACTGTAGTGATAGGTATGGCGGCCATGGGGTCCGCACTGTATCCGGGCTCGCAATGCAGCTTGTTGTACTGTTGGAGGAACGTCTAAACATTGAATTCTAATTGCAGACAACCGGACAGGAAAAAGTATGAAGACAAACAAACAAATGGAGAGAGAGAGAGAGAGAGAGAATGTCGTACTTCATACCTTCTCACTGACTTCCAAAGCCAGCGACTCGTCGGTCTGTAGCGTCTTCATGGCTCTAAACAAGGCGCACGTGGTTGATTGTTTTGACTGAGTGACAATACCCTGCGACTGCGACAGAGGATCTTCCGGGAGTCGGCTGCAAGCGGATGGAGGTGTTGCTACGACATTCATGATGAAAGAGAGGGCGAGAAAGAAGGATAAAAAAAGAAGAAGGAGAGAGAGAGAGAGATATGAAACTTATCTTGTAGCCGCGACCTGCCACTGCAACGACTGTGGGAGTGGCAAGGCTCAGTTCGGCAGGTTTCGGGTATCGCGAGTGAGCACTCAAGTGAGGAGCAGAATTCCCGAGACTCTGTCCCTTCTTCTTCTTTGCTGTATGCTGCTCGCTCTTATCGACGCTTCCGCTCAGCCCGAGGGCCTGAACTAGTCGTTAGTATATGTTAAATATCACACAACTACTGTAAGAATTGAAAGGCGTAGACACTAGTACTGATGCTATGTTAAGTACTGATGCTATGCTAATGCAGAAGTTATTGAAAGTCCTTTACAATGTGTATATAGTCGTTATTGTCAAAAACTTCGTGTTGTTCAGATTTCATCACACAAAAGTGTGATAAAACTTTGGAACGGGCTAACCTCGCATTTTAAAATGATGTGAGCATGATAAGCAGTTTCAGGAGACTTGAAAAAAACGCGATCGAATCTGTGCAGCGATCTGTTCTCGCCCACCTATCCCCAACGACTACTACTTCTCGGCTTACTTACAAACATTAGAGCATCGGCGCATTCTGAATGACGTGGCATAAAGTTACCACAAATTCTACATACCTTGACTATCATGATCTTTTAAACTTTGTAACGACTCGTTCTCGCGCTTCTTTTGGGTAGCGTGTGATTCCGTGTTTTGATACAACACTCAAGAGCAGCGCATTTTTCAACAGGATTTATAGGCTTTGGATTTCACATGAAACTGTGAAATCCTTCCTAGAAAGTAATCCCCATTTGTTGCCAGCTTCGAAGATTGTCGCAAGGGGGACGAAACCACCGTATACGAAACTAATGCCAACTCAGACACCACACAAAGTCCATTCATACAAGTTTATCTCAACAACACGCAACAAAAATTCACGTTCTATTCGATTTAAATGCGCGTTGCGTCATTTGTTCATTTTGTAAGGTTGTTTTTAATATGTTTTGAGTTCAATTTATACACATTCATTCGAATGATGACTGCATTCAAGTGCAGCTTGCAGATACAGGGGCCTATTCAAATAGCACGCTGACCGTAAATTTTCAAATTTCGCGCGTTTTTTTGCTCGCCAAGAAAACACACTGTGCCAGTTGAAAACTGGGTTGAAATCACGTGAGGAGTTACACAAAACATGCGGAAGCGGTGGGTATCGAACCAGCGTTAGTCACTTCAGCAGCCGCGCATGCTATCCACAATACCACGAGATATATAGTGGCTCCCCCGTTTTGGCGGTAGGCAAGTTGTGAACCGTCATTCTTTTATTATGCACAAGCGCATACTTGATGCGTTGAACAGTTGACATTTTCTTCATTGCGCACTCTCAAAACCGGTCGACCGGTGTCTGTTGACCGATCAGTGACGATAAGTTTATGGAAATGACTTGCAAATGAGCGTATTCGATACAGTATCCGTGAACCTAAGAATGGAAATTGGAAATAACTCTTTCCAAACTTCATGAAATTGCACAAAAATTTGATATGAGGTTCTTGGATGGGTTCCCTACAAATCTCGGGGAGCGGATTTTGCAAATTGTTTCTCAGAGGAGAGATAATTAATAAAATGTTAATTACATTGGAGTCATATCTCAAAATCCAGCCAATAAGTCGATCTATATCAAGTACCAGTTGTCTATTGACACCTATAGGGACTTAGTTGGCACATTACTAAGATCATAGTATGATGTTGAACAGTAGTTTTCCCTATGAGAAGACACAGTTCGCTAAATAACTCCACAGTCGCTTCATGAAAACCGCTCAAACTTCGTCAGTAGGTGGTTCTTGACCCCCACTACAACTCTCGGAGAGCACATTTGTGATTTTGTTTCTCCTATTACAGAAATTTTCAACTATATATAGCAATCCTGGGAATGAGGCGCATTTACATAATTTTCTCATCGGTCTGAGTCATTTCTTCGGCCAGAGATAATTCGCCTACCGCGAAAACGGGGGACCCACTATAGTAGCGGAAGATGAATTGAGTGCAGTACCGGTAGATATACTCAAGACACGCGCAGATATCGATACAAACCGGGTTTGCTATGTTTTTCCAAGCAGGAATTTGAAATTCTGCGATCAGAGTTGCCCATGAGCGTTTTTCAATCACGATGAACCTTTGTTTCTCCGTTCCAATTAAAGTTTGTTTTTGTTTTTGTGGACTATAAATCATAAAAAGTGTTAAAAATAGGCCACTGTATCTTTATGATAATACGGTAGCGAAAAGCTATAGTGGCGGGACCAATTCATCATTCATTTGAATATTCGGCATTAGTAATATGAAAGAAAATATTCGCGGAAATCTTCGCGCACAGTTCGCGACAAAGATTCGTAAAGATTTAGTCAACATTCGATGCTTTCTGTTTTACATTTTTTTTCATTTCAGCTTCTTTCTCTCATACCGTATGCAAATGATCATTGTTGTCTTGCACTTTTTTGCCTTCAGACGTACGCGGTAATAAACTTATTATTATGTAATTATGAACCATGCTCTTTTCTTCTTTCTGTTTCTCATAATTACGCGGAAGGGACGCGAAAAGTGAGCGCGTAAGTAGCGTGGTGCGGAGGTAACTGTGCGCATTCGCCTGGTTCTGGCAGCAAGTATCTTCGCTTTGCCTCCCTCCCCCAAAGTGCTGATTTAAACAGTGTTTGTTGAGGCATAAATCTAGTACTCTACTTTAGCTCTTTTTCACCATCTCTTCTCTGTTGTCTTTGTTCACAGATAGGCACGGTAATGCAAAGAAACTCACCTTATTGCACTGTATGAGCAGGGGGAGCACAATAAGGAACTGGACCAAGATGGGAATGAAGTCGAACATGTTTCTGAAATTGAAAACATTATAGTGGGCTCGCAAATGAGTTTCTCGCTTTTCACGAGAGACATTAGGGTCGTTAGAGAAAGATCAGAGTCCTTTCAATGAGTTTTTTCAGTTTGACAAAACTTTGCGTGACCGACGGGATTGAACCCGTGAACATATGCTTGCCAAGCGAGAGCGTTACCACTGCGCAAGCTACATATGTGTTTTCACAGCCTGGCGAACAGGAACTGTGAGCGTGAAATGAAATTTTCATTGTCCAACAGTTAAGGTACTGTAAAACTATTGGGCAACATAATGTTTTTGACGAGAAATGTTGAGCTGAGTGCGAACGGAATGTAATATACAGTACTATTTCGATGTAATATACAGTACTAGTTCAGCAAAAAATATCTTTGTATTATGCAAATATGAATATGATAGTATGTATTAAAGGTTATAAAGGAATATACCACTCTAAATTTCGTGCATAAACTAAGACCATTACGTACTAGTAAGTTAAAATAGGTTCATTTTTCACTAATGACACTTATGCTAAAAATGAATGCAACACCTAGAAAATTCATCGCGACGTGAGATTAATTAGTAGTGACAAATTCGGACCAATCTCAAGGATAGTGAGAAACTGCAGTCTTGTGAGCGTCTTTTTCACAATCGTGAAGTACGCCTGAATGTCCCCCTCCATATCTTCCATGTGCACGTCGATACATCGATATCAGAAGAGATGGGAGAGAGACGTGCAGTGCACACAACAGTGCACGACTCTGCACACAACAACCCAATATATAACTGACTTCCAAATTTGGTTCCACTCATCGGGCAGACGAACCGGCCGATCTTCTTCTTGGCAGTTAGATGACCCCATACATGTTCACGATGGCGCGCCTTGGTCACTGTCTGCAATCATCTCTCCCCTCTTTCTCCTCTCTTATCTCTCTCACTTTTCCGCTCACTGCCTTTCCGCTCACCTTCGTACAGGCGAGGCAGCTCATGAGATGATCTTTCGTGTCATCTGACTCGAAGTCGTCACACTGTGACGACTTCTCCATCACAAGCTCCGCCTTCTTTCCTCCCGCCTTCTCAAGCGCCTTCTTCACAGGCTCCACCTTCTTCCTTCCCGCTTTCGCACACTTCTCCTTAGGAGGCTTCGCTTTCTTTTGCTCACCCGCTTTGACTTCACTGGGTACAGTAACAATCTACGCTCTCCAACCCACCTTGATCAGAAGGATGGGCGCGACGTCGTCTCCGCGTCCACAGTCGTCGTGCGAGCCGGCATCGTTGTCCTCCTCGCCCTTCCACTTCTGCAAGGACATGCGCAGTTTCACCGGGTCGCAGCTGTTGCGGTGGCTGAAGCGAGAAAATGTATGACTCATTATATAACACTAGTATCCATCTGAATTGATTAAATCGACACTAGTATAAGAGCGAGAAAGAGAGAGATAAAGAGAGAGAGAGAGAGAGAGAGAGAGAAAGGGAGAAAGAAAGAGAGAGAGAGAGAGAGAGAGAGAGAGAGAGAGAGAGAGAGTACCTGCCCAGATGCACGTTCTTGTAATACTGCCACACCTTGCAGTCGTCGGCTTGAGCGATGAAAGTTTCGATCGCTTTGATATCCCATTTCATCCTACAACAAACATAGTCACTCCTCATCACAGATGAGTTACAGATAAGAGATATAAGGGTGTCGGTAGGAATCAGTTAGTTATTGTGCCGCTCACTGAAGCCACGCCCCTTGCGCTCCGTTCCTTAGAACTCCTCCCCTAAATGCTCCGCCTCCTGAAGCCACTCCTCTCTAGCGCCGCGTATTTGAGTCATGCACATTTTGCACAGCCTATCAGAGCCACTCCCATCAAGCGCCGCCCTCTGAAGCCGAGAGCGACAGATAAATTATATTCCTCCTTCTTTCCTTCCCTCAGATACAAATCTGAGCCTGTTTCAGTTTCTGACCCTAGGATTTGAGTCTGTCCGCTACTTCAGGGGGCGTAGCTTGAGGAGGCAGGGTGTTCGGGGCGTATGTAGGTCCAATGGACGGTACAACAACTGACTCCTACGGACCCCCTCTATTTATATGATAGTACATATATACTACCGTAAACTTCATCAGTACATCAGTTTGCATTTAAAAGAAATAGGAACTGAAAGAGAGAGAGAAAGAGAGAGAGAGAGAGAGAGAGAGAGAGAGAGAGAGAGGGAGGCAGAGAGAAAGAGGGACTCACATCGAGGAGTCTGACGTATTATGAATCAAGCAACGGACAATCTGAGGATCGATGTCTGTGTGATAGATGATGGTCATCTTATCACCGAACAGATGACCCGCAAAGACGTCCATCTGTTCCTGCAGTTCCGCGTGCAGCTGAAATTAAACGGTGGGTAAATGGGCGTGGCAAAAAGAGAAATGGTAAATATTTTCAGGAGTCCTATTCCTGTACCAAGATCCCACTCATATGTCATGCATGGTGATAGCTCCAGATGGTTTTTACGTGAACTGACATAAAGAGATTTTTCCAGAAACGTCGACCCACCTCCACTCGGCGTCCCTTGACCTTGAATTGATGCCCGATAGAATCAATCACCACTACTGCCTTGAGAAAACACTCGAAGCTGAAAAGACACGTGAATATTAAATATGCTACACGTATTTCACTTTAATACTGAATCACTTCGGGTAAATGAATGAAAAAGTGACGTCACTCACATCAGCAGTGCATAGTGGCTGCTGTAGTGGACGATCTGGAAGGCGTTACAGTCACCTGTCCAGCTGACCACGCGCTGTCGGACTCGAAGGCTGCAAACACTCATCTTATCTTTTCAAAGTTTTTTTCCAGTAAAAAATTTGTACCGTTTGTACTGATTGTCTGATTGTCTCGTTAACTTACTGGGTAAACAAACTACCAAAATGATTTCAACTTAGGCAGGCGCTAGCGCGTCCTTTCCAACTCCATCATGTACCGTGAATAAGTTTCAGTTCCGAAACGTTCTTTAATATAGCTACAGGTGCCACCCCCAACTCGCAAACTCTCGACTCTCGCAGCCAGTTAGTACAGTTTACATACTTTTAGTCGCGTGCAAAATTCCAGCGATTCAACTCGGTGCGCCTCTGGGTATAACATATCGATACCAGAACAAAGAGTTCCTTTTGCAAAAAAAAATCCGCTTTATCACGGAATATTTTCATAAAGTTTGATTCGCGTTTTTTTGCGTTGTAAATCATTTTATGATGCAAACAAGGGCGACTACCGACTGGAGGCCGCGCAACGTCACACGAGAACCCGGACGGCCACCAACTCGCTGGGCAGATTCTGTCCGCAGTAATGCAAAATTGTTCTATGGGCGCAACTACAGGCCGTGGGCAACTGCAGCCCGAGACCGTTCACTGTCGTGAAATATGGACTCCGCGCTGGCAAGCTGAAGGAGCATTCCAGTATTCAAGTAAGTAAGTATGCATGAAAATGTTTCTAACTAGATACATTGAGCGACGATATTGTGATAAAGTGTAGGGTACCTTGATGGCAGCGACAGCGAACAGTCCCTCGACTACGATGGGAGAGACGGCCAGGATCCTCCGACAGATCGGGTCGATCGTGTCAGTCGACAGCCAGCGAGGGTCCTGAAACAAGGAACACAGTATACATTCATCTCCGTACTAATACGCTTCACCATATACATACGCGAAACAGTCTACGTGGACACGACATGGGTGGGTGCGGTTAAAGTGGGCGGGGCCTGAGTGGGCGGGCCTGAGTGGGCGGGGCTAATACGACCGTAACCAAGCACCCTTTCAACTCACCGCATTCTGCTCGTTCTTCTTGTGCTGCGTGACGATCTTGGCGTTTCTGAAACGAGAGTGAGATGATAATCGAAAACAAGACGCCAACGTGATGCTACTCACATCATCTTCCTGCGAAGGGGATCGTCGTCGTCTCCGGTGTCGGATGAGGCCAAGTCATCCCCTGAACGAAACATGTCGATGGGACAAATTGTTATCGACGTCGATCGAACGTGCGGTTATGGCCTAGTGGTTGAAGCGGCGCTTTGTAATTTGATCTGTTGTCAGTTCACGTCAGATCTAGTCCTGCGTTGGGCTAAAGATTTGCCTAGTATTTTTGATAGACTTGATGATTCTTAATGCTTACACCAACATTATCACAAACACAACACAAACTCAACGTGCTAAAGTCGGCAAAAATTGAAAAGACCCACTATCTCCCCCATGGGGGAACAGACCACGAACGGGTAGTACGGTAACTAAGAGCACCGTCAAATTTGAAAGAAAGTAAAACAATAGCGGTAGTAGGATTCGAACCTGCACCTGAGCACAGTCCGCAGATTGCTAGGTTAATAGCTAACCGACTGCGCAATTGAGAACATGTTATGATCCATTCATTAAGCGATGATTTACTGCGCGTTTTGTGGTTGTTGTGAAGAAAGGTAGGCAATAATGAAACACAAACATGAAAACGACTTGATTGTTTTCGGAAGCATACGTTTCAGCTGAAAATGAATGCCTTTTCGTTTACACAGTCCGTTTTGATTGATCGCATATCAGCTAGATGTGTCAAAGCTAGCACATAGCACGTGTCGCTTCTATGGCGCAGCCGGTGAGGGTTTCGCCTGGCAATCTTATCGTTTTGTTCATGTTGCGGGTTCGAATCCACTCTAAGGCAGGTGTTTTGCTAAAGTTCTGCTACCGTTGCAATCTGCCTGCGCATCATAACTCGTGTAACATTCAGTCAATCAAAATCATTTGGGATTTTTGTCCACTTTAGTGCTTCAGACGCAGCATAGGCAAATCACGAGCCGCAGTGCGCAGCTAAGAAAAAAACAATAGTTATCGATTGATTATCGATTCGTAAACCACTCACTTGTCATTGTGAACGGCGGAAGAGGGAAGACGAGGCAGAAAAGAGGAAGGATGAGCCTGCTTTCTGCAAAGGTAGACTGAATAATGTATTCTACAAGAATATACATGAATACACGCAAACTACGGATAGAAACGAGTAGCCGCTGCCGAAAACGGCCAGCCTATTGCCGCGCTGATCGATCAATAATGGAAGTGCGGCATGCAAAGTCCCGCATGCTCAGCCACAAAAAAAAACAACCGGGAGGAAGGAGGGAAATTGCGGGACTCGCATTTGCATATGCCGCACTTCCATTATTGATCCATCAGCGCGGCGATAGGCAGGCCGTTTTCAGCAGCCGCTTCTTTCTGCCTTGCTCTCCATTTTCCGCCATGACAAGTGAGTGGTTTATGAATCGATAATCAATCGATAACTATTGAATTGATTTTAATTGCGGCTCGTAAGTTGCTTTGCTGCATCTGAAGCGATATCACGTTGAGTTTGTGTTGTGTTTCGACTGAATATCGATTGATTGTCGATTGATTGCATCTTTTCAGACGCCGTTCTTTGAGGGGAGGTGAGTGTCAATCGATACCGATCGATAATTGGTATGGGTTCAAGTCGCCATTATGAAACCGCAGCTACTGCTGCCGTTGAAGCGATGGGAAACCTGTCGATTCCGAGTATCAAACAGATATCCGATAGAAAGGTGATGAGAGTTTGAAGCTCCGCCCCATTCGGTCCCGCCCATTTAGGCTGTTGCGTTTCTGGCAGTACCAGTTCACAAGGATCTTCCAAAGAATATGCTCCACTTTGGAGAGAACGAGACTGTGTGAGTACTTTAGCCTACCGTATACCGGTTTCCTGTTATACTGTATTCTATCGTATACCTTCAGGTACTCTCACATTCTCTCCTCTCTTCTCACTCCTGACAAGCTGACCCACGTGCCTCGACAGGATGACGATACCAACTGTGAAGTCCTCGACTATGTGAGTACAGTAACCCTGAGAAAACGGTAGACTGAATTACTCCCTGAAAGTACAGTACCCCTATTCCAGCTCACAATGTTTCGCACCACGATAGACTTTGTGGTTCTTCCTGTGAGACACAACGAAGACTTCTGCGCCCCTTTTCTCTTCAGTGACATACCTGATTCCGTCCAGGTGCCGTATACGGTATAATGAAGTTAGGCATACGGTACTTTAGATCTACTCGTCTGGTGGTTTTGAGCGCAAAAGTGGCATGGAATATTCACCGAATGACTACTATATCAGCTTTGATATGGCAACGAGGGGAGGGCATATGAGGTATACGGTATAAGTTACGGATACGGTTATTATCGTATACCTAGATTTGATTTCCCGGACACTACCATCAACCGGAAGAAGATTCTCGCCAAGGCCTTCGAATCAGCCGCTCTCATTTCCAGTCGGACAAAGGGCGAGATGTTATACGTGAGTATTGGCTTATCATCAACTGATAACAGTGATAACAGTCTGATTGTAGAGTCGTATGGATGTGAAGGTGGAGCGGCAGGTGAATTCGACAGCGGATATCATCAAGTGCGCGTGGCGTGCGGGGGCGTGGCCTGAATGGGCGTGGTTTCAGGAAGATCTTTGATTTGGACGACGGAACGGGCTACGACACGTCTGGCATTGACGCCTACATCATCTCTCTCGCTCTCGCTTTATTCCTCGTTTGCTCTGTCGTCGGATTCGTCGTGTCCTTCGAGAAGGTCGCATTGTTTACGTGTTTGTTTACTTGGTTACTTGTTTACTTGTTTACTTGTTTACTTGTTGTTTGTAGATCACTCTCCCTACTTCGGACGATCAATTCGATCTGATTGTCCAGCAGGCTATGGATCCAAGGGAAGAGGAATCGGCACCCATTGATGACTACTTCAGTCTTCCCTGCGAGAAAACACAGGTCTCTCTCTCTCTCTCTCTCTCTCTCTCTCTCTCTCTCTCTCAGGGAGCTCTCTCGTATATCTTGTTTAGTCGGAAAAGAATAATCAAAAATCAATGGAAATAAAAACGAACAAAACAAACAAGGAAGTGTGCAAAACTCAGCAAAACTCGGGTAAATCGGAATATTGTAAGGCCCACTTACATGTATGGTACACAAATCCCGTTTCAGTCTAACTCATCTTCTAATCTTTTTACAAGACAATAGACGAATGAAAACTAAGCTTAAAATGTAAAATGTCTATTCGGTACCTTGTGTTTTATGTATGGTATGAACGATTAAAAATAAATATATTTTTCGTTATAATTATTTGTTATGTCTTCTTTTCTGTTATGTCTTCAAAATCTGTATCAGACCAGGCGCCCTCGGGAGTTGCGGTCCTTTGGGTCCGTGCGGTGTAAGTCAGTAGACATCATCGCCTGTGATCATCACACTCAGATTCAGGTCTGAATTGACCCTTACTGAAGACGGCGAAACAAATCCGCGGCGCGCATATCTGAGACCATAAAGTGCAATTCGCGCCGGGTTTACTTTATTTCCGCATTGGGCAGAAGCACGCTGAGTATTCAGAGACCGATATCATTCTTTCCAATATCTCTCTCACAGGCACAGTGGCGATTAGTTTTTGACTTTGGTTCATTTCTAGACCCTTGTAAACACGAAACAAACAAAGAATACGCGAAAGAACGGCGTTTCCTCGTTACCTACGCGCTTCTCGTCGATATGAGGTCGACACACATGCCGTTGTAACGCTCATGGTTCATGGACCGGACCGTACTATGCCGGTTTGATTCCCGCTATGTGCAATCAGTTTTGCCAAGTGCTCAAGAGTGAGTGTCGATGAACCTTTGTACTTCTAAACGCCCCTGTGCCTTTATAATCAACATCGATAATAGCTTGGTGGTTACGACCGCAAGACATTTCAAAAACTGTATTCTATAGTATAGTGTTGTTTATTGACAGGAAAAACACGTGTACAAAACAGTGAAGAAAAGGTGCACATGCGGGCAAATGCGGGCTTAGAAGAGTAGAGTGTGTGAGTGTCGATGAACCTTTGTACTAAAAGTTACTTCTGGCGTACCACAAGGGAGCGTACTCGGACCATTGTTATTCTTAATATACGTGAACGATATAGGCGAAGCCATACAAAATTGTGAATTTCTTATGTACGCCGATGATGTGAAAGTTTTCATCTCCAGTGAACATTCCGACAGCGTCACGCGCTTAGAATCTGATTTAAAAACTGGGTCTTCATGGTTTTGTAATCGACAGATGTCATTGAGCGTTTCTAAGTGCCAAATCATGCATTTCGGTAAAAATAACTTGCAACACACGTACAATGTTGGTGGACAACAACTGGAGTCTGTTAGAACAATACGTGATCTCGGATTTCAGTTTATGTATGATCTTAGTCCCGAGGCCCACGTAAAGAAACAAACACGAAAAGCGGCTTCATTAGCTACAATGGTGAAGAAGGTCTTCGTGAAAGACTTTGAACTCTGGCGCAACTTTTATGTATATAAAGTTAGACCGATATTAGAATTTGGATGCGAAATATATTGTAATATGAATAATGGTTATGTGAACATGTTAGAAAAGTTCAAAGGCGTTTCACGAAATGCCTCCTACCCCATGAGACGTATTCAAAAAGATTAGCCATTTTGGAAATGGATACTTTGTATATGAGGCGGTTGTTTACTGACTTATCTCTGACACACAGTTATATTTACGGTTACATTTACGTGAATCCTATTCCTTTATTGCTCTTATCGAATAGTGGACGTCTGGGAACAAACCGCGGACATGGTCTGAAACTTGTGAGCAGTGCACGCACCCACCTATCACAATCTTCTTTCCTCTTCCGAGTACACAATTTATGGAATAAGCTGCCTAGTCACATTGTCCTTGTGTCAGACAAAAGCGCATTCAAAGTCGGTGTCACCAAGTTTATAAAGTCTCAAATAAATCAACTGAACATTGTAGATCCAACTAGAATATAGTCATAAACGTGCTCTTGCCATCATTTGTAGAGTGGAGAGGGGAGTGAATCAGTGGGAGGGTCTATCCCACCGGCCGCGAACCCCATCCTGGTAAGTGGTATGAAAGGTTTCCTACCCCCGCATACGCTGCTCTAATCAACAGTGTCTGGGGACAGGAAATCCCTTGGTCTGTCTGCGCATCGTCTGGGCAAGGATCGAGTAGCCTCAGAACCCTGTCGAAACTCCTCTTAGTTCTGTACCGCGCATTTCAACCATATTGTATCGCTACCATAACTATGTATGAATAAAGATATATATATATATAGAGCTATTGGGAAGAGTCAGAGAGAGAGGCATCCTCGAAGCGAAGACGCGGGCCTCGGCGCGTGCGAGCAGGCGGCTCCACCTACAACACACACATCGCACATACTGACACAGAGAGAGAGAGAGAGAGGAGAGAGAGAGATAGAGAGAGAGAGAGAGAGAGAGAGAGAGGAGAGGGGAGAGAGAGAGATAGAGAGAGAGAGAAAGAGAGAGAGAGAAAGAGAGAGAGAAGAGAGAGAGAGAGAGAGAGAGAGAGAGAGAGAGAGAGAGAGAGAGATACACACACAGCCCCGAAGACTCACCCCGAAGCAGATGCGATACTGCACATTGAACAGCTCCAGGTTCTCCTCGGTCTCATACGCGTCGGCGGCGGAAGCTACGAGCCTCTTGGAGTAGTCCTCCGGGTGGTTCTTCTGCATGTGACGCTCCAGATTTGCTCGCCCTGCATGAGATGCACATCTCTCTTGCACAGTTACACTTTACACAATTTTGGACTCAACGTTATGAGTGAACTGTTGGTTTTGTATTTTGTTAATAAAAGTGTTTTGTGGCTTATGTTAATGCAATAGATTTCTATGATATTCAATAAAAGTGCATTCATTTCATTATCTTTCAAAAGAACTGGCGTAAAAATAGAGTTTGTTTTATTTGACGTAATGCAACAAAAGCTCATGCATTTTACCAATCGAAATAGTAAACAAACCTGTTCCCATCGTTGAACAGGAAAAAGTCGATGCCTCAACGCTCAACGTCAATTTGGAGACGTAACATAATTGCTCTCCTACATTTCAATGCAGAAAGAGTAATTGACTTCTCCCGTTTTTTTGAGTTTTTTTCATCAGGGTTTGGTGAGGTGATGGTGGCGCTGTTCTGTTTGACATAGAGACTAGAGACGGGATCGGTTTCCAAGAGTGATTGCACAATGGGCTATCATTTATCCGCCGAAGAGTTATTCCCGGTTTTTTTTCTATCAGATGTTGATCATCGATTGAATTGAATGCATACGATTAAATCTGAATTACGACGAGTTTATGCATTTATATATGCATGAGGCTGTTGGTACACCGAGTGGGAACAATCCCTCGCAATTTAATCACATTTTGATCATTTTTCAGAATATGATGCGATTACGGTAGTTGGTAATTGCTGCGCTGGTGACACAATTCCGTAATATCAGGACTTGATCAGGGTTCAGCCTTCTCCACAACTCGACAACACGAATATAAGTGTGAATATAAGTGTGTTTTTTGCAATCGCTTATTGCAATCGGCCTCGATCCTCTCCGACTCCCAGCTTATATGCGGAGCCGGAGGGGCGGGGTTATAGGTGTTAGTGTGATCAAGGCACGAGAGCGTAATTTCTCTCGGACTTGTACAACCTCAAATGTTCTATTCCCCTTAAGGTCAGACCCCTGGCGAGGAAGAAAATATGATGTGAATGAGAGCCATCAATTAAAAAGTGTACAAATGAACAAATGATGTTGTTAGTTACCAAAATATGTCAAATAATGGTTTCAGTTCATTTCCCTACATTACGTATGCAAATTCATTAGTTCCACTCTTTTCACGAGAGACTTTAGGGTGGTTAAACAGCGATCAGAACCCAAAACTTAGCGTAGGTACCCAAGATTGAACCCGCGGACCGCTGCTTGCTAAGCGAAAGCGTTGCCACTACGCCACGTGGTAATGTGAAAAGACTCGTGGAGTAGAGACAGAGGTAAAAACAAATCTGCTGTGCATTTTGTTCAGTATACGGTATGTTCAAAAACAACAGTAAGGTTTTCAACTAAAATAAAAAGTGTGCGAACATCAAACCAAAGATCGATTGATTATCGAATGAATACAAATACACACTCACTCGTCATGTTGAGACGGCGAATGCGGAACGCCGCTGAGGCGCGTGCGAGTTTCTGGAAAGATGTATTGTTATGCCAGCGTATTGTTAACGTAAAGTACACATGAACAGGAAATGAAATGAAATATGTGGTAGTGGTAAGCAACGGCCGGTTCCGCGCCGCGCTGGTTAGATGATGAGAAAGGGACATGCTAATTCGAGTGTCCACACGTCAACTCTCCTCCTCCCCTTTTGTTTTGTTTTTTCGTTCTCTCTCTCTCTCTCTTCTTTCTGTAACGTGTCATATGATCCATGAAATCTTTTACGTTTGTCTCCAAAAAAACTACGCTCAACCTCTCTTACCTAGCACACTGCCTTTTTTTACAAGTTTCACTGTTTCAACCCCGAAAAATTTATTTAATTTGTAACAAAGATGAAACAGAAAAAAAGTTGTTACAAAAGTCGTGAGACATGAGATGGCTGTAAGTGCGTAGGGGCAAGTGGGAATTGGTTACTGGATTACTGCAGATTACTGTATGTGGATAATAAGAAGGGATCATGTTCACGTATAGTAGGGTTCGGTGCGGTCATGCTTCGATAGAGCCGCGTTGTCCGTGTATTCTGCGTAGAACTTGAACAACTTCATCTCGTCGGAAGCAGCCATACTGTCGGACTGGTAACAAAAAAAAAACTTCGAAAGGAGTCTTCGAAATACGCTCACCATTCAGAACATGCAGTGTCACAAGAACAAGAACTGCGAAGACGTAACCCTTTTTGTAGTCGACTGCCCCATATCTCTGCGAACGGATGTGCTGCAAATCAGTCCATTATAATTCTACTTCAACTGCAACACTCTGAAATATCTTTTAAATATACAGAGACCTATTCGATCTCGCCTGCCCCGTTCGAATCAAGCAATGAAATCGATTAGAGTAAGTGTAGAGCACCTTTAGAATGGAGAGAGGGGAGCAGTCGGCGTTCATTCGGAGACGTGCGACAGCCTCGCGTACGAACAAAACAACGCCGCTTCTCGAGACGCCGTTGATGCATGTTACCATGGTTTTCCTCTGGCTTTGGGTGTCCATCCAATCGTGAAGTACGCCTGAATGTCCCCCTCAATATCTTCCATGTGCACGGTATACTCACGCGAGAGAGGTGTCACCGATGCAGGCGGGACTCCGTCCTTCCAGTCGATACACGCTATGTGAGTGATGACCATTGGTTGTTCGGTCGAGTCTTGGCTGCAAGGTTCAGGCGACATCAAAGCTATACCGTATACGCACAACGCACAATTTTATGGAGAGAATCGAGTGTACGAATCCGCGCATGACGTTAACAGATGATTTGTGATTCTTCAAATGATATATATGATATACAAAAACTTACCAATTACCGTAACAAGAACATTTTTATCATTATTATCGTTAGAAATCGCGATCGTCACTCCTTCATCAGGTACATAACCAACAGAAAATTTCATTTTCTGAACGCTCCTCCGATGACCACCTGCTTCCAACAATTCAACGTCTGCAAATGTAAATCTGGACTTTGTCATTCTGCACAAATTACTTCACCTTCTTCGCATTGACTGAGTGAAATGACGTATGTAATATTTTCTACTTTTAGAATCTCGAAAAAGTGAAACATGTTGTCCTGATTTGGTACAACACTGACAAATCTGAAAACGGAACCAGGAATAATGCGATTAGATTTGTTTGCGCACGTTTCTCCTCCGTCGGTGTGAGTGATTTTGTTTGCATGCATAAAATGAGGGTCGTAGACTGCGTCTTCCTTTTTCACCATTAGACGATTACGGTCGAGACAAGGAAGGGTTTGTAGCCTAAAGTAACAAAATCACGCCTCGGTGATAAAGCATGAAGTGTGAAAGCGAGATTAAGTATGCATGAAAAACGGTAAAGTGAACGTTTTATTTAACGTACGTAGGTTTGCGGCTTCGTTGCCACCCGGCGAATTGTGAGTTGTCGATCTGAGTGAGCTCTGGAACTTCATTATAATGTGTCAGAGCGTTTTCAACTGTCTAAATAATGAAAATATTGCTTGACCGTAAGTCAAGCACAACCCATGACTTGGCTTTGAATATAGTGTTAATAAACTTTTCAAAATGAGTTCTCGTGAGAAGCTAGAAAATCATTACATTATAAAACACTGAAGCGTAATCTGGATCACATACCGGGTCTTTTAATTCCTTTGTAACGAATTCAATTCTTCTTTCGAGCTCATTTTTCGTATCTTTGTGTACCAGTGTTACAAATTTGTTAATACAACGATGAAAAAAGTTCTAAAAAGAAATGTATATATACAATAACCTGTTATATTTTAATTTTCCTGAATCGCTGTCCCCAGAAGACGAAGGCACGCAGTTGAGAAAAGATAATTGCCTAAATACAAAACACGTACCCATAAAAAATAAATTCTTACCGTAATTGTCAGTAAATGGACTGAAGTATATTTGCTATTTGCAACGCTGATTCCCATAGTAGCGAGAATTTGAATGAGCATCAGGTTCATGAACTGAGCGTTTGGTTCCGTCTTAAGTGATCAAACAATTGTTACATTCTTCTGAGATACAGGGGCCTATTCGAATTCCTCTGCCCGCTCATCGGCCGTTTGCCGATGGCATATGTGAGAGTGTGCGAGAAAACACGCGAACAGAAAAGAGCGCAGGGTGGCGGGAATTAGAAAATTTCGCGTTCAGAGCGGTCTGCTGATCGTTTCTGATCACCGCGCGCGCGTCGAAGTTTCGTTCAACCTGTGTTTGAATAACCGTTTCGTGACGCATAAACGATTAAAAATCGACAGAAATAGGCCCCTTTATCTTTAACGATGTATCTCTTTTAGTTTTGTATTTTCTATCTTTCTCCTACTTCTTTCTCACTTATTTTCTATTTCACAAATTTATACTCCCCCTCTCTCTCCTCTACACTGTTCTCTACTCTCCAATCCTATCTCCCTCCGTTCTCTCTCTCTCTCTCTCTCTCTCTCTCTCTCTCTCTCTCTCGCTCTGTCTCTCTCTCCTTCTCCCCTTTCATTATCTCTCGATCTCTCCATATCTCCTCTAAACAGTTCTGTCTACTTTCCCCCTTTTCCCGCTTTCCCTCCCCTCTCTCCCCTCTCTCTTCTCCCCCCTCTCTCGCTATCTCTTTCTCTCTTGTCTACACAGTTCAGTCTACAGTACTATGCTCTTTTTAGTTTACTTTCACGTCTCCGCTGCGTTGACAACAACTCTCTAAATACAGTACTATGGTATGTTCTGTTTACTGTCACGTCTCCGCTGCGGTGACAGTAACTTTCTCGAGACAGTACTATCACCTGTTTACTGTCACGTCTCCGCTGCGGTGACAGTAACTTGTAATAACATTACTATGCTCTATTTTGTCTATTGTCACGTCTCCGCTGCGTTGACAACAACTTTCTAAATACAGTACTATGGTATGTTCTGTTTACTGTCATGTTTCCGCTGCGGTGACACGAACTTTCTAGAGACATATTACATATGTTTTCTTCTGTCTATTCTCACTTCTCGTCTATTCTTCTACTCGCACGTCTACAGTAGCTTGCAAAATGAAATGTAAGGTGAACTTGATTCTCACCTCACCTCACTTCCACTCGACCGACAGACAGACAGACACCATCTCAATGGGGATATACAGAATACAGTCCAGGGAATATTTAGTTCCGCCACCACTCCGCGTGTCCAATCCGCATTTTGAAAATTGCGCACCCGCGAAACTTCGATTTGAATTTAATTGCGTGCTCTCGATGTCTATCGATTTTCGAACAGCCTTGCACTCTCTTCATTTATGCGCTCTCTACTGGCGGCAACTAATTTGCCCACCCACTGTATATATAATCGTATAGGGTATTCCCCCGTTCACGGTACGATCACTCGTCGCATATATTCCAGACAGCATCGCATTTGGTCGCGCTATCGGTCCGCCTGAGATCATTCGACCGCTCAATTCGCGCGTTTGGCGGTGTGCTTTTTAGGGAAATGAGGAACTCTCAAATACCCCCGAACACTTCGGGATGCCTTGCTGTTTCTCAAAGTACGTGTACTCTTCTCTGTGAACTCATGTGAATATATTATAAATAAGTAGACCGAGGCTTGCACACCTGGTATGGGATCTCCAGACCAATCGCACCTCTCCAGGTCAGAGAGACGTAATCGAAGTAGATCATGGGTGCACGGGTATCACTGAACGTCACGTATCAGTACACGTCCTATCAGCGTGTAGGACACTTACGTGGTGTTGTCGAATCTGCGCGTCTCAACAAGCGAGTCGGCCGTACACTAAACACATGTTTTAGATACACTCATATTTTACAACTTTTGGCAAAATCTCAAGCTTGAAGAAAGAGAGAGATGGAGACAGGTCTGGTCATACTTGAATTAGGAACGCTCCGAGAAGCACTGCAACAATAAACAACGCCAAGTGTATCACAGTTGTTATTATTTGTAGCGATGCTCTACGACGCCCCTAAAAAGATCTACGAAATGTGGCGGTTAGTTGACAACCGACCTGTGCAGCCATCGTCGACTGATGAGCGAGAAGGAATGACCATTCATTTGTTGACGTAATAATCTCGTCTGTCGAATCTCGCACACACGTACAGACAACAGAACAGACAGTGAGTTTTTTCTAACAACTTATTGAATTTTGTAAGGTGATTGAAAATACGCTACTGGAAACAAAGTGCTGCTTTTCAAATTTAAACCAGTCGAAATCGCGCCAAGGGGTACGGTAGATGGACAGAAGATACTGTAGATGGTATTGGGAGAACTGTATTCGATGTTTTAGACGAGTGATTGTAACTGGACGATCCACATTATGTCAGTACTGGAGTGATGAAGAGAGTTGTTGCGGCGAGAGAGAGAGAGAGACAGAGACAGAGAGACAGAGAGAGGAAGAGAGAGAGAGATAGAGAGAGAGAGACAGAGAGAGACAGAGAGAGACAGAGAGAGACAGAGAGAGACAGAGAGAGAGGGAAACCTCAACCCACCTTGGTGCCGAGCACTCCGATCAGCGTTGACACGAGCTGTTCCTGCCTCCCCGCGCGCACACACAAATCACCAAGAACAACAGCTGCTGTACGGCGATCGACGCTGAAACGAGCACTTAATCTATCAACTATTTTCATTTATATATATAAATTATGATATATGTCTACTGGATTATGGAAAAATAAATCTAATGATTATCGACTTCTTATCGACCTTCGACCCTCCCATCCCGGTTGCTAAACAGTGTTTCTCCCAGCGCTTAGCCATGGTGGCGTGCCGTATGCACTTGTTGTATAGTCAGATTATAAGGATTCTGGATAAATGATTAATTGACAAATATATCAAGCGATCCATTAATACAATACAAATCGTATCCTTTCCCTTACTAAAATTACTCACTAATTGAAGTGGTAGCTAATGATAGAGTAGCATTATGGGTGATGAATTCACGCGACTGTATATAGTGTAACACGCCAGCTCACACCCTCTCTCGCCCTCCGGGCTCGCCTCTCTCACTCCGTCTCTGACCCCGCCTCCTGCGCACTCACCTCGCGCATTACACATATACATGACAGTTCCCTGTTTGGAAGTGTTCTATTCGCTAGTATTATTGAAGGTGTGGTCGGTCCCTTCAGAACAGCCCCTTCGAAACACGTTGTTTGATCGTGTTTCGAAGGCGTTTCGAAGTCAGTTCCTAAGGCAGTTTCGAAGAGCCTGACCGCCTGCTGAGTCTTGCCGCCAGGGCCACGACAGCGACGCGTCGCCACCCCGGCGGAGACAGCCACACCACAGTGATGTGGCCTGTGTCTCGGTGTCAGTAGCGGGGGCTGAGTAATGTTGGTGTGCAGACAATTGACAAATGTTCATATGCAAGATTGATATCTCTGTGTTCAACTAGAATGAGACAGAGACAGGATAGTGCTGTATGATGTGACTTTCGTTTCTCGGTGTAGCATGGTTGATTTGCGAAAGATTGACTTTTGAGAAGAAAGGTTACTTTTAGGGAAATTTAACTTCATTTGAGTAGTAAAGTGGTGGATGCAAGGGGAGACAGTACAGGTGCGGACAGTATCTTCAAAACTCGTGTTTCGTAAGCGTTTTGAAGTCTGTTGCGAAGGGAGTTTGGAAAGTAGCGTTCAGTCTCTTCGAAACACTCTTCGAAACTGACTTCGAAACTCGACCAAATAGCGAGTTTCGAAGGCGTTTTGAAGGGCCGGTTTCGAAGAGACTGAACACACCAGAAGCGACTGAACTTGAGGGTAGATGGAAACACGCGCTGATGCATATGGCAGTGATGTGTTGGTGAGAGAAGATGCATGTTGTACGAGAGTACTGGATGGTATTATCGTATTATTGTCATTTGAGAGATAGAAAGGGATGGAATAATGACTACCGATTGTATTATTGCTCCCGTAATTATCATGTGAATATTCTATGAAACGTATTTGCTCTAACGCTTTTGTATTTTATAAAATCAAGTGTATAGTTCAATAATTAATAATTTGTGTATTGTGTTTTCTACAGCGCGGTCGCCGTGCCGTGTCGCCGAAAAGGATCAAGAAGGAGGTAGATGAGGAGGAGAGAGCCGGCAAGCAGAAGACGCTGGAAAGGTGGGAGGATTGACTGCTGATAAAATACAGTAACGGAAACGAACAGCACGAATGGTTTAGGGTTGGGGGAGAGGAGTGTGTCATGGTACTGGAAAGGCAGTTGGAAAGGCAGGTCTGCAGAATGCGCGCGATCTCAAGGCGGAAAGCGAGAAGCTCAGAGCGAGAGATGCCAAGGTAAGGTTTTCCAGGTTCTCCTGTTCACCTCGTTGTTGTAGATGTTCGAGAAGATGGATGCGGAGAGGAGCGGAAGAGATGCGGAGACAGTGAAGCAGACGGGCAGAGGACGGGTGGGACAGGAGAAGCCAGAGGAACAGGAGAAGAAGGAGGGGTGCGTGGGATGTTGCTTGAGAAGTGCAGAGAGAGGAGGAAGAGTAAAAAGAAGAGAGAGAGAGAGAGAGAGAGAGAGAGAGAGAGGCAGAGAGAGGGATAGAGAGAGAGAGGAGAGTTGATTCCTCTGCAGGGAGGCGTTCAAGCAGGTGGAGCTGCAGGAGAAGAACAAGTCGCGGAACAAGGGAGTCGCGCAGTTGCACGACGTGGGTTCTCACTTTCTCTTTTTCTACCCTCTCTCTTTATCGAGACAGAAGATTGAAAATCATTGACTCTTCCAACCTGTTCTCAGACTTGTTACTGTACTCGTGTTACTGTACTTTGAATTCTAATTATGAGTACCGTATAGTTTTTGAGTTCCACTTATATCTGAACGTTAGTTGAGTGCGTGATTACACATCCAAATAGCATGTTTTTTGACGGTTAGCTTCCTCCCACTCACCGTATTACCTACAATACCCGGGTATGTGGTACCAATGATATAGTAATCAATCTACCGGACACCTACATAATTTTGTCTTGCAGGTATCGAGACTGTAGGTGGAGTAATGACCAAGCTGATCACCCGCAACACTGTCATCCCCACCAAGAAGTCGCAGGTGTTCTCGACCGCCGCCGACAACCAGCCCACCGTCACCATCCAGGTATGGTACTTGGAAAGAGGGATACTGTAGGCGTATTGTGGATACTGTGCACTATACTTACTGTTGTCGTATTGTGGATACTGTGCACTATACTTACTGTTGAATATTGATTGCTCGAGTAACACGTGAGATAGTGATTACCGGTGATCGTTTCTTTTCTGTTTTTTTTACCTTCAATTATTTCCATCTTTTTGTTGAATTGGCTGTTTTCCAAGATTTAAAATTCAAGAGACAATATTCAATGTGAGTTTGCTTATAGTTTGCTTGATTTACTTACCCCCAACTCGTTTCAGCTATGGTTCGCCGGCGGCTCCGTCGTACCCTTCCCCGCTCCCGCCGCCTGCCCATCACTCGGCATCCATGACTTCCATCCCTGTCATGCGAGCCAACCCGGACCTCGACAGACTCGAGAGGACGCCCGGCGCACAGATGATAGAGCTGTACAAGGTATGCGAGGGACGGCAGAGTGGGAGAGTGACGCCAAGCGAGCACGTGCCGAATGACACTGGCATCTCATCTCATCTCGTCACCAAGATCATCGAGGGAGGCGCCGCCGAACACGACGGCAGACTCGCCGTCGGAGACAAGATACTCGCCGTGAGTCTGGGGGGCGGGGCTGGCGGGGGCGGAGCTTATTCTTGTACGTTGTAGGTCGACGAGACTCCCCTCAAGAACATTAGCCACGAGTGTGCGGTGAATGTGCTGCGCAACATCGGAACTAAGGTATGTGGTATTGATTGATTATTGATGTGTTATCGATTGATTTCCAGGTGACTGTGCTGTTCCTGAAGAACCCGCATCCGGAGCGCGCAATGAACGACTCGTACAACCGCTCGATCGGAGCCGCCAGCATTCCGCAGAGACGTGAGTGGGTGTGGGCGTGGCTAGCGTGGGCGGGACTTGACGGTGGCTCGTTTCAGCGCTTTCTGTGCAGGGCTACGGTGGAATGGGCGGAGGTATGGGCGATCGTTCGTTCAGCTCGCAGTCTGCCCTCAACTACATGCAGCAGCCACAGCCTGATGGTGAGAGGAATGAGGGGAAAAGGAAGACAAGGGGATAAGGGGAATGGCGATGGGACGATTTAATATGTGTGCCGGTTGTTGAAAAAGAGTGGGGTTGTGATTTATTAAGGTGTTTGTGATTGTACTAGAACATATATTTTTGGATTGTGAGGGAGAGGAAACTTGCATAACTATGGCCCTTGTGTACCTGGATGTGAATCATGTTCTAACCGCATTCTTTCGTTGCAGAGAGGTTTAGTTTGGGGATTGTATAAATTCTTTTCGAAGTGTTTCCATGTAATCTACTATAGAATGGAGGTGCTGATTGAATACGAAACGAGATTTTTTACCACAGGAGTGTGTTGTAGATATGCCTGATTTCAATTTGAACATTTGAGGCGAGGACGGTAAGCCGATCTATATCAGCTACGTTGTGCCGGGAGGTGTTGCCGATCTATCCAGAAGCGTGCGCAAGGTGGCTGGAAGGGGCGGAGTCTTGGAAGAGGCGGAGTCTGGAGAGGCAGAACTCACCAGTACTTTTATAGGAAGACGTTCTGCTGGAAGTGAACGGTCGCGGTCTGCAGAATGCGACTCACTTGCAGGCGGCTGAAGCCCTCAAGAACGCTGGCAACCCCGTCACCCTCACCCTGCAGTACCGCCCACACGGTGAATGGGCGGAGTCTCGGAAGCGGGCCTGATTTAATTATCTCCATTTCAGACTACCAGAACTTTGAGGAGAAGATTGAGCGTCTACGGGCGGATATGATCCGAGGACAGGCACAGCAGGGCGCGATGGGAGGCGCCGGAATGGCCGCTCCCAGGAGTGAGCTGTATGTGCGGTGCGTCGAGAGGGCGGAGCATGGAGGGGCGGGGCTAATCGTGGAGATTGCAGGGCTCTGTTCGACCACAATCCGTCTCGCGAGTCCGGACAACCTCACAGGATCACTCCGTTCCAGAGTGGAGACATCCTCCACGTCACGAACGACTGCGACGACGACTGGTGGACTGCCAGAAGGGTGAGTGGGCGGGGCGTGCGGGGGCGGGGTTTGGAAGCACGGTGTGCAGGAGCGGATAGTGTATGAATGATCTTTGCAGGTTCACGAGAACGGAGAGGAGGGACCGGAGGGAGTGATTCCCAGCAAGAGACGCGTGGCGAAGAGGGAGAGGGCAAAGAGGAGACAGGTAGGGAGAGAGAGGGGGGTGGGGAGAGAAAGAGAGAGAGAGAGAGATAAAGAGACATTCCGTTCAGGTGAACTTCAACCAGGGTTCGATGTCTCTCGGCAGGAATGGTTCGTCGGGAGGAGAGGGCGGAGGAATGGAAGGCCTCCGCGGCTCCCGCTCCCAACTACCTTCTCCAGAAAGTTCCCCTTCGTCAAGTCCACCGACCGACTCAACGAGTTCACGGACAACGAGGGTGAGTGGGCGGAGCCACGAGGGCGGGGCTAATGATTGTGGGGGTTTAGTGGCGTCTACCGTCACCACCACTGCATACACGAGTGAGGCTGGCGCAGATTGGGTGTGTGAAGGCGCGCGAGTGGTGTGGCGATTGTTGACGTAGGAGTGGTGTGTATATGTACCCGCGATACCTGCCCGGCTTTGTGTGTGATTGCTAGTAGAAGTTTGTTACGTGTTAATGTTATATCGATTAAAGTATTGATTGATTTCAGCCGCCAACACCGAGGACTCTGTTCACTCGTACCAGCCGGTCGAGCAAGTCCAGGGTGAGTAGTTCGATTATCGATTTGTTGGTAGACTTATCGATTGATTATTTAGCGAACTATGCTCGTCCGGTGATGATTCTGGGTCCGCTGAAGGATCGCGTCAACGACGAAGTCGTGAACAGATACCCGCAGAAGTTTGGCAGTTGCGTTCCGCGTGAGTGGGCGGGACCGAGATGGGCGGAGCTTGGGGGAGAAGTGATAGCTGACCATCTCTCATTTCGGATACCTCGCGTCCGCAGAAGGAGGGTGAGGTGAACGGACGTGACTATTACTTTGTGCCCAAGGTATGTGGAGTGGGCGGTGCTTGAAAGGGCGGAGTCTAATGTGATGTCTTTTGCAGGGTCAGATGGAGAATGATGTGCGCAATAATCTGTTCATCGAGGCCAGACAGTTCCAAGATAACCTCTATGGAACTAGCATCCAGTCTGTCAGGGAGGTCACCCAGCAGGTGAGAGAGAGGGAGGAAGAGACAGAGAGAGAGAGAGAGAGAGGGGGGGGGGGGGGAGAAATGATGATCGTCATCATTGTAGGGCCGCCATTGTATCCTGGATGTGACTAGGGAATGCGATCCGTCGGCTCAACGCAGCTAACATTCACCCCATTGCTGTCTTCATCAAGCCCCACTCGCCCGAACAGCTCATGTCAGTCTCCCCTCTCTCCCTTCTTGTCTTCTCTCTCCAGCTGTTGTATTGATTGATTATCGATTGTCTTCAGGGACTGGGGCGAGAACGACGCGCCGGTAGCCCAGCAGTTCGACAAGTACCAGAGGATGGAGAACGTCTTTGGAGATCTCTTCACTGGTAAGTGTGGTGCGGAATGGTGCAACACCATGTGGTGTGCACGACTTGGCACAATGTCATTACATCCTCACTGTTCAGCGACAATTTCGGCGAATCGTCCGGAGGAGGTGGTGGAAAGGGTCCTGCAGGTGATCCAGCAGGAAAGGCGGCCAGCCATCTGGGTTCCCAACCCCGCCGTCCAGATCTAAGCCCCGCCCACACAGGCCCCGCCCCTTGTGAGTACCCGCTCCTAACTAGAAGATGTACATATCAGTACCCTCTCCCTTCCTCCCACTCCTCTCATTCACTTGACTCGCAGTACTATGACCTCTTCTGTCTACTCTCATGTCTCTGCTACGGTGACAACAACTTTCTAGAGACAGTGCTATGCTCTCTTCTGCCTTCAGTCTACTCTCACGTCTCCATTGCGGTCACATCACTTTAGAGACTCGTGCCCGAAAACGAGGCGAAGTAGCAATGAATTCATTACTATTTCTATGACTTAATTACATATACAAAAAATCTTCCATCAATGTCTTCGAAATATGGCATGCGTCTTTCTTGTCTTGAAATATGCATGCGTCTCTTTTAATTTATCTTCCTACCGTAGGCTATGATTTGTTTTCATCATTACATTCATTAGGCACAAAATGCGGTAATAAACTATTCTATTCTATTCTATTCAATTCGCAGCAAGCAATAAAACTATGGCGCTCCACCCTGGCCCCTACGCTCGCTGGAATATGAAGGTATACGGTAGTGCCGGGAGCAAATGGCGGGAACGCGAGATGTCAGAAGAGATGCCAGAAGACGCCTCTCCATCTCTCCCGCCCTTTCTCTCGATTACACTTTTCATTGCCATATCACGAGTACGGCAACTCAAACGTCCCATATGCTACCATTATTATTTGATCCACGATCTGACAATTCAACAGTTCCAGCTTTCAAAGGTACAGACCATTTCTTGATAATTTATGCCGGACTCACGAGTTTTTATGTCGGTAATTTATGTCGCATACACTCCAAATTTTCAATTTCCAACTCATGACGCCATTTCTTTGATTCTAGAAAGTTTGCGCGCGGTGCAACTACAGTGGTGGCCAGTCGAACGGCCCCCTGCTATCACTTTCGGCCTAATTTGGTCGAAATGATCACAAGACTCGATTCTTCGTTGAACTAGAGAGCTCTAGTTTAGCGGAATCAGAAGCTCTATGAATGATTTATCCACCAGTTGGTTCCAGTAAAAAAAATCCCTTATATCCGTTTTGAAAAAAATCCTTATATCCGTTTATGCTAGTGTGAGTCTCGCCACGTAGAAATGGACTTTCAAGAGGCGAGTAGTTTTAGGCTAATTCTGATACAAACGGACTTGTGACGTCATTTCATGGCTGACTAATGGCAGTGAATAAATGAACTCCGGATTTCAATTTTAAAAAAAACCGTTGGAAACTGACTGGATAGCTGAATCCGATATCATCGTTTATGGATAGTACTGTATCTGAATTTGAATAAGTTTTGAATAAGTTGAAATTTTTTTATGTAAGTTTCAACATTCATATCATAAACTGAATTTTTAATTATCAGTTATACTTCTATTATCATTAGATAACGATTAGAATTAATCAGAAGATTCAGAAATAATAGTTTAGAATGGCGTAATGGGAAAAGTGCGACGTCACGATTTGGATTTCTAACTGGGT
This sequence comes from Rhabditoides inermis, assembly GCA_963966185.1. Taxonomy (NCBI): domain Eukaryota; kingdom Metazoa; phylum Nematoda; class Chromadorea; order Rhabditida; family Rhabditidae; genus Rhabditoides; species Rhabditoides inermis. The sequence goes on from CAWZYM010000145.1 coordinate 285,567, forward strand.
TTTTTTTTTAAAGTTTCTCATTCTCGAACAGACGAAACGATTAGGGTCCTTATCAGAGAAAACGAGTGTTCAATCGCGTTTTTATTTCGGTTAAAAATTTTTGTGAGTAATGTTATCACCAAAAAACCTAAGCAGCTGTGTATTACAATTTCAATTTAGAAGATGCGTTCATACTCACTTGGGTATTCTGGAAACCATTTTTGTATGCGTTCATTCCATCTCTGAAGATTCTGGCACGAGCGTAAGTTTTTATATTTAAACTAAAATGTAAAAAAAAACACTACTATTACATGAATATAGGTGGCTGTTTATCCCTGTTTCTCTCCTTTCCTTCCAACTCAATTACTACAATGATACTATTGTTGAATCTCACTATACGGTACGTTGTGACTAGCAGAAATATTTTTAATCAGCAATGTTTTTCAGAACATAATAATCAAAACTCCGATTGAGCGACTGCAGCTTGCGTTTCGTCAGAAATGGGGCCGGAAAAAGATGTGCATTGAAATATTAGCGTTTGTTCTCCGCATAATTGCATGCTTGATTGTATTTCACGAATTTGTTTATGAGGCGAACTTTATGAGGCAAGAAAATATCAAAGCAAGAAACTTTCTTCTCCGTGACTAGCTTGATCTGGATATGGTCTCGGAAGTGTACTACACTATGAATGATCCTTGCCGAATAAAGTACAAGATATTATGTGAAGTACAAGATATTATCCGCGAGACAAGACAAGCGGGTTGGAGCGCCCTACATGTTCTGGTGTGACGACCTGAAGGAAGTTCTGGCGCGAGGAGGACGTATCGGAGCTGAGTGGATTCAACTGGCACGAGGAGACCCCGAAGAGTGGAGCAAGGCGATTGCAGGATCAGCGCCGTGAACTATTACGATATTCTACGACGATTCTGAATAAATTATTTGATTTGATATTATGTGAAACAATGAAAGGTTTTTTGTCTTTTTCTCATTTCTTGTCGTTTCTTACTTCCTCTCCTTTCTCTCCCCTCTCCTCTCTTCTCCTCCCTCTCTGCCAGTGTCCTCTCCTCCAGCCACGCCGCCGTGAACATCGTCGAGAGAGCCGCCACATAATCTCACACATCACAAAACTGCAACTCCGTTTTACACCAAAAACGAGAGAGAGAGAGAGAGAGAGAGAGAGAGAGAGAGAAAGAGGAAGAGAGAGGAAGAGAGAGAGGAAGAGAGAGAGAGAGAGAGAGAGAGAGAGAGAGAGGACGAGAGAGAGAGAGAGAGAGAGAGGCAGAGAGAGAGACAGAGAGAAGAAGAGAGAGACAGAGAAACCTTGACCCACCTTGGTGCCGAGCACTCCGATCAGCGTTGGCACGAGCTGTTCCAGCTTCCCCCCGCACACACAAATCACCAAGAACAACAGCTGCTGTACGGCGATCGACGCTGAAACGAGCACTTAATCTATCAACTATTTTCATTTAATTATATAAATTATGATATAAGACCGATACAGTAAATTTTTGACAAACAGTGTAGAAATCTTTCATGTTTTCGTTTTGTTGACGTAAAATGTGTCATGTTCCATTTTTTCTAGTCCCTAGTCACTCGCTGGCTAGAATGTAGAATTTTTGGACTCATTCAGGATTTGGAAGATAATTTATGCAAAATTATAGTTGATGAGGCATCATTGCCTTTTCACCGCTTGTTGGACTGGCTAGGAAACCGTGCACGGTTTTCTAGCCAAGGTTCTCCCCAACCACTGCTGGCTAGAAAACCGTGCACATACATTGCCTCATCATCCATTCGCCTGCTGGTCTGGCTAGGAAACCGTGCACGGTTTTCTAGCCAGGACCTGAGAGAAGACTTTACAATCAAAATTTTTGCCAGGAATCGAACCACGGTCGCTGGAATGGTAGAACACCATCTTACCATTCGGCCATGCGGCTAGTTGGTGAGCGGTGTTTTCTTCGAGTGGTAAATGACGCATCCACGCATCAGGATCAGAAATGAGCGTTATGGATTGTATTTTTTTTTTAGTGATCGAAAGCAGGTCAATTGTAAGAATTACGAAAGAAAACAAATTTCTTGAAAAGAGACCAGATATCTTTGCGAAAAGCACAACAAGCGGATTACATTGAAATAATTTATTCGCAAATAATTTATGTTGCTTGAACTTGACTTTGACGTGCTTTCGATCACGATAAATAATACAATCCATTACGCTCATTTCTGGTCCTGATGCGTGGATGCGTCAATTTACCACTCGAAGAAAACACCGCTTACCAACTAGCCGCATGGCCGAATGGTAAGATGGTGTTCTACCATTCCAGCGACCGTGGTTCGATTCCCGGCAAAAAAATTTTGATTGTAAAGTCTTCTCTCAGGTCCTGGCTAGAAAACCGTGCACGGTTTCCTAGCCAGGCCAGCAGGCGAATGATTGATGAGGCAATGATGTCAACTTTGATGTCTCATTAACTCAACCGTGGCTAGAAAACCGTGCACGGTTTTCTAGCCAGCAGTGGTTGGGGAGAACCTTGGCTAGAAAACCGTGCACGGTTTCCTAGCCAGGCCAACAAGCGGTGAAAAGGCAATGATGCCTCATCAACTATAATTTTGCATAAATTATCTTCCAAATCCTGAATGAGTCCAAAAATTCTACATTCTAGCCAGCGAGTGACTAAGTAACAGAACATTTATGATTCATCTTCGGTTTCACCAAATTCTACTATACGAAGAACACATTGAGGTTTTCTACATTGTTTGTCAAAAATTTACTGTATCGGTCTTATATATGTATTAGAGAGGGCGCGCAGCGCCCTCTCTTTTGGGTTCAAATAAGGCTCGCGCTAGAATTTTCAAGAAGCGATATCAGAAGGTCCCTTTAGCAACAATGTGACTTCAACCAATTCATGTTAGTTAGATTCGCACCGTTCCGTAGGCCAGATCACTAATTGACGGCATCTTTGTATCTTTTCTCCGAAAGAAGTTATGAGCGATCTCGCGCGCGCATTAGTCGCAAGGCCAGCGTGTGGGTGGGTGGGTGGGTGGGTGGGTGTCGTTTCCAGTCACGCTAGCTGATAGCTAGCCCTCTGCTGGCGGGCGAGCGCGAGAGCACGCGAGAGAGCACGCTGTTTGGAGAGAGACAGATGCACTTTGGTGGGGGCGATCAATAGGAATTAGATAAGGGGAGAGAGAAAGAGAGAACGAGAGAACGAGAGACCGAGAGAAAGAGAGAAAGAGAGAAAGAGAGAAAGAGAGAAAGAGAGAACGATATAACAAGAGAACGAGAGAACGAGAGAAAGAGAGAACAATATAACGAGAGAACTACATAGAGAGCGAGAGAAAGAGAGAAAGAGAGAAGGAGGGAAGGAGGGAAGGAGAAGGGGAGAGGAGGAGAGAACGAGAGAAAGATATAACGATATAACGAGAGAACTAGAGAACTAGAGAAAGAGAGAAAGAGAGAAAGAGAGAAGGAGGGAAGGAGGGAAGGAGAGAACGAGAGACGGAGAGAACGAGAGAACGAGAGAACGAGAGAACGAGAGAACGAGAGAACGATATAACGAGAGAACTAGAGAGCGAGAGAAAGAAAGAAAGAGAGAAGGAGGGAAGGAGAGAAAGAGAGAAAGAGAGAACGAGAGAACGAGAGAAAGGGAGAGCGAGAGGAAGAGAGAACGATATAACGAGACAACTAAAGAACGAGAGAAAGAGAGAAGGAGGGAAGGAGGGAAGGAGAGAAGAAGAGAACGAGAGAACGAGAGAGCGAGAGAACGAGAGAAAGGGAGAACGAGAGAAAGAGAAAACGATATAACGAGAGAACTAGAGAACGAGATAAAGAGAGAAAGGGAGAAAGAGAGAAAGGGAGAAGGAGGGAAGGAGAGACGGAGAGAACGAGAGAACGAGAGAACGAGAGAACGAGAGAACGAGAGAACGAGAGAACGATGGAAAGAGAGAAAGAGGGAAGAAGGGAAGAAGGGAAGAAGGGAAGGAGAGAAGGAGAGACGGAGAGAAAGAGAGAACGAGAGAACGAGAGAACGAGAGAATGAGAGAATGAGAGAACGAGAGAACGAGAGAACGAGAGAACGAGAGAAAGAGAGAAAGAGAGAACGAGAGAAAGAGAGAACGAGAGAACTAGAGAACGAGAGAAAGAGAGAAAGGGAGAAAGAGAGAAAGGGAGAAGGAGGGAAGGAGGGAAGGAGAGGGGGAGAGGGGGAGAGAACGAGAGAACGAGAAAACGAGAAAATGTCGAATAAATTCGAAATGAAATTGATGAAATAATGAGAGAAGAACATGTATGAAGATGAGAGAGAAAATTTCTATGAAATTCAACAAAAGGACATATATTATCTTTTAAAAGTACTTCCGTAAAAAATGTTGTTTGTGTTAACCTGATTCAAGAAAAGCGCATGCATATATTATTAATTTTTGAAAAATCAAATCGTAAACACCTAAACATGAAAACTAACACAAACTTGCTCTTTCAAAACGAAAAATGTTGAATAATTCCATGTTTTTTGACATTTTTACACCTGAATGATAAGTCAAACAACATCAGGATTAACATATTATTTTATTGATAAACCGTTTGTAATAAATATTTCGTGTCCGCAAAAAAACACTAAATAAACAAAACACTCGTATTATTCTAAATGTTTCGTGTAACTATTCTATATTCGTGTGAAAGAGCAAGTTTGTGTTAGTTTTCATGTTTAGGTGTTTACGAATTGATTTTTCAAAAATTAATAATATATGCATGCGCTTTTCTTGAATCAGGTTAACACAAACAACATTTTTTACGGAAGTACTTTTAAAAGATAATGTCTACTGGATTATGAAAAAATAAATCTAATGATTATCGACTTCTTATCGACCTTCGACCCTCCCATACCGGTTGCTAAACAGTGTTTCTCCCAGCGCTTAGCCATGGTGGCGTGCCGTATGCACTTGTTGTATAGTCAGAATATAAGGATTCTGGATAAATGATTAATTGACAAATATATCAAGCGATCCATTAATACAATACAAATCGTATCCTTTTCCTTACTAAAATTACTCACTAATTGAAGTGGTAGCTAATGATAGAGTAGCATTATGGGTGATGAATTCACGCGACTGTATATAGTGTAACACGCCAGCTCACACCCTCTCTCGCCCTCCGGGCTCGCCTCTCTCACTCCGTCTCTGACCCCGCCTCCTGCGCACTCACCTCGCGCATTACACATATACATGACAGTTCCCTGTTTGGAAGTGTTCTATTCGCTAGTATTATTGAAGGTGTGGTCGGTCCCTTCAGAACAGCCCCTTCGAAACACGTTGTTTGATCGTGTTTCGAAGGCGTTTCGAAGTCAGTTCCTATAGTTCTATTCTCTCAATAAGCCGCGCGATGTGGGGTAGATCAGAGAAAGACGGCAATTAGTAAATCATACAACATACAACATACCACCATACCACCATACCACCATACCACCATACCACCATACCACCATACCACCATACCATTATGTCTTCAAACAACTATGCTATCATACCACCATACCACCATACCACGGTGATTTCGAAATGTTTTCGCGCGCATTTTCATTTCGCTCGCTTCTTTTTTTTGATTCAGTTAGATTTTCACTGTTCTTTTTTGCCTTTTTTCATTTTTTTTCAAGTTTTGAATGTGAGAGACGCGAACATCAAAATTGGTATCGTTAGATCCTCTCACATTCAAGATGAAATGAAGAAACGCAAATCTTCCAAAAAAGTATGTATGTAGGAGCGGAAGCCGTCGCTGTTTGGCGTTCTCTGGTTGTTTGATTTATATGGTTTTCCCACCGCGAGCCTCGCCACCAGAACGAGGTCAAATTCAGAGGTATCAAAAATAAGTTTTTGAGAACTTTTTCAGAAGAATTAAACTATGCTATTGGATAGATCTTTCGATTTCGCGAAACTATAACTTTGTAACTCACTCAACAGAAACTCGAAAAAGAGCCCCTGCCGGAGTTGTCTGATCGCCATCTCTGGATGCTGCCAGTTTCCTGGATTTCTGAAGCACTTTTCTCGCTTTCTCCTCTTTTTTCAATCTGTCTTCCGGGAAGACTCTTCCCTCTTACCCTCCTTTCTTTGAATCAACTTCGTGGTGACCGTGCTTCAACAACCACCGATAAAAGACGTCTACATATGTTTACCATATACTATGTAAATCAAGAGTATGAAAGTCGAGACGTTTTTGACTTTTCCACAAGACAGAGTAATCTCATGGTCATTATCACGATGAATGTCCAGGTTCCAGGCATCATGAAAAACAATCAGAAAACACATTTTTGCTAATAGTATGGTGGTATGGTGGTATGGTGGTATGGTGGTATGGTGGTATGGTGGTATGGTGGTATGGTGGTATGGTGGTATGGTGGTATGGTGGTATGGTGGTATGGTGGTATGGTGGTATGGTGGTATGGTGGTATGGTGGTATGGTGGTATGGTGGTATGGTGGTATGGTGGTATGGTGGTATGGTGGTATGGTGGTATGGTGGTATGGTGGTATGATGGTATGGTGGTATGGTGGTATGATACCATGGTATGGTGGTATGATACCGTAGTATGATGGTATGGTGGTATGATTGTATGATGGTATGTTGTATGTTGTATGATTTACTAATGACCAATTTCTTAAGAAAGACGGAGAGTCAGCTCGCGGCAATAGCACGCAAAACAAGAGAGCTAGATGGTTATAGCACCGTATTTCGAGCTGCAAGCGAGGTAGATCGAAACACTATCGCTCTGGCGCAGGCTATAAGGCAGTTTCGAAGAGCCTGACCGCCTGCTGAGTCTTGCCGCCAGGGCCACGACAGCGACGCGTCGCCACCCCGGCGGAGACAGCCACACCACAGTGATGTGGCCTGTGTCTCGGTGTCAGTAGCGGGGGCTGAGTAATGTTGGTGTGCAGACAATTGACAAATGCTGATATGCAAGATTGATATCTCTGTGTTCAACTAGAATGAGACAGAGACAGGATAGTGCTGTATGATGTGACTTTCGTTTCTCGGTGTAGTATGGTTGATTTGCGAAAGATTGACTTTTGAGAAGAAAGGTTACTTTTAGGGAAATTTAACTTCATTTGAGTAGTAAAGTGGTGGATGCGAGGGGAGACAGTACAGGTGCGGACAGTATCTTCAAAACTCGTGTTTCGTAGGCGTTTTAAAGTCTGTTGCGAAGGGAGTTTGGAAAGTAGCGTTCAGTCTCTTCGAAACACTCTTCGAAACTGACTTCGAAACTCGACCAAATAGCGAGTTTCGAAGGCGTTTTGAAGGGCCGGTTTCGAAGAGACTGAACACACCAGAAGCGACTGAACTTGAGGGTAGATGGAAACACGCGCTGATGCATATGGCAGTGATGTGTTGGTGAGAGAAGATGCATGTTGTACGAGAGTACTGGATGGTATTATCGTATTATTGTCATTTGAGAGATAGAAAGGGATGGAATAATGACTACCGATTGTATTATTGCTCCCGTAATTATCATGTGAATATTCTATGAAACGTATTTGCTCTAACGCTTTTGTATTTTATAAAATCAAGTGTATAGTTCAATAAGTAATAATATGTGTATTGTATTTTCTACAACGCGGTCGCCGTGCCGTGTCGCCGAAAAGGATCAAGAAGGAGGTAGATGAGGAGGAGAGAGCCGGCAAGCAGAAGACGCTGGAAAGGTGGGAGGATTGACTGCTGATAGAATACAGTAACGGAAATGAACAGCACGAATGGTTTAGGATTGGGGGAGAGGAGTGTGTCATGGTACTGGAAAGGCAGTTGGAAAGGCAGGTCTGCAGAATGCGCGCCATCTCAAGGCGGAAAGCGAGAAGCTCAGAGCGAGAGATGCCAAGGTAAGGTTTTCCAGGTTCTCCTGTTCACCTCGTTGTGTAAGATTTTTTATTATAAATGTCTTCAAAATCTGTATCAGACCAGGCGCCCTCGGGAGTTGCGGTCCTTTGGGTCCGTGCGGTGTAAGTCAGTAGACATCATCGCCTGTGATCATCACACTCAGATTCAGGTCTGAATTGACGCTTACTGAAGACGACGAAACAAATCCGCGCCGCGCATATCTCAGACCACAAAGTCCAACTCGCGCCGGGTTTATTTTATTTCCGCGTTGGGCAAGGGCGCGCTGAGAAACAGTAATTATTCTTACTTCTATCTCTTCTCCGAATCCGACAATATATTCAAGCAAAGAACATTATGTATGTTGCCATGTATAAAAATGTATTCAGAAAATAACACGTTCTGCTTTTAAAAATATCTAGCTAGATACAAAATAAACACGTCAGTCGCTATTCTCGTATATGTAGCAGCGGCATAATATGATATGATATTACACCGAGTCAATCATTCATTACGTCTCTATTCTCGAGTGATGTCACAGAGGCAATGCGAAAATTACGTGAGCCATCGAACGCTAGCTATTTTCGCCTTCCGGCCAGCAAATATGTTCCACTAACATTTAGAGAGAGGGAGGGAGAGGAAGAGAGAGAGATAGATAGAGAGGGAGATGGTCAGACAACGATATATTTGCCTGAGGGTAGGGAAGTCTCCCGCTCCCCTTCTTTAATTGCATGACGTTGCATCGAGAGAAGAGAGGGGGATTCTGGATGTTGGTGTTTTTGCTATGCAAGAGGGGGAAGAGAGAGAGAGAGTTGAGACGACGAGTGTAGTGGGCTTCTGGCGTGACGTCACTCGCCCCGCCCCCTTCGAGTGACGTCGTTCCAAAGCCCGGCAATGTCTCCATAGGTTACACTTTTTTCATAGCCGCCCGTTATTTGCTATATTTGTACATACGCACTTTTGTGAACAATTCATTTAAACACGTTGACGCCACCATCTACGCAGATAGAGGGAAGAGAATAGGATCAGAGAAGAAGAGATAGGTGTGAAAGTTTGAGTAAATCACGCAATCACCGGTTGCCGCTGTAGCCGAATCCACACAGTTTTCGAAAACTTTGGCCAACACGCAACACGCTGGTCAAAAAAAGTTTGTTTATCAGCAGATTCAAGTTATACAACCGTCGACCTAGCCAATAAGGGGACTGACCTAAGGCTCTCGAGTACAAATCGCTAGCTGCTTACAAGGGGTCCATCGATGTATGCAATTAATTTGGATCAGATGACGTCACAGACTTCTGACTAGAGGCTCACGAAAGTTGTGAGGGTGGTCGTCACTCCACCGTGACTAGCGGTACATCATTGGCCGCCGAGAGGATTGAACCCGGGACCTTCCGCATGATAGCTGCGCGCACATCCACTGCGCTAGCTACCCCCCCGCTAGCTACCCCCCATGCGCTAATGACTTTGTCACCCCCCCAAAGAGTGCTTCCTTCTCGTTCACTTTCCTTTCAATTTGATACTGTATACATACATACATACTTTGACACTTTGTATTTAGTGTACATGATAAGTATAATTGACGCGTTTTCTAAATTATCTAATGCGCTAATGACTTTGTCACCTGTAAGTTACGAATTACCTGACTGCTAACAAAACTGTACACACTCTCATGTTTGAACGTAATGCGATCTTTTGATATCTTGTTTTCAAACGAATCCACGCGCATTCGACGATTGTGAATCGTTTTGGTGTTTTGCTCGAATCTGCGATCTGCGTACGTTCAATGACTCATCCCAACGACAATAGAACGAATGACGGTGCACGCATGCATGAATAGAGAGAGGAGAGAGAGGGACAGAGAGAGAGAGAGAGAGGGAGAGAGAGAGAGAGAGGAAGGAGGGAGGGAGGGAGAGAGAGCCGGTCCCTCCTCAACCAATATGGGTCGTCTCTCCTGTCTCTCGTTTTCACCGTCCGCGAATCGCTTTTTGCCGCGACTGTGCTGAACTTGCACGATTTAGCGAACGACCTCGGCGGACGATTTTATTGTGTGAGTAGATTGGAATGTGTTCGTCGAATCGTTTTTATGCATCACACCAGCGCGCATTTCATTTTTATCGTACCAGTCGCCGCGAATTCGGCATGTCTTCTCGCGCACCGAGAGTTTTCGCACCTTCCCACATGGTAGATCCCCTTTTTTCTCTGGCCCTCTCTCCTCGCCACACTCTCTCGTCCGCTCTATTTGCACAATACCAAACTCGAGGTCACTCCGCACACAAACCAGCTGATCGGGTTTGGCCCGCGGCCAAATCCCCCCGCATCCCTGCCTCTCTCTATGAACTGTAGTCTCTCTCTCTCTCTCACTCACTCGCACTCACTCATAGTTAGCTCTGTTTACATTCCATGGCGACGATACCGATACTATCTCTCTCCCCCCCTCTCTCTCTCTCTCTCTCTCTCTCTTCTAGTGTTTATTCCGAGTTATTCGACACCCTCCAATACAGTTGCTCGTCGCTACTCAGATTTATTCCACTTCCTCGCTAGTATATCATTGCACAAGCTTTTTCTCTCTCTCTCTCTCCCTCATACCTCTCCCTCTCTCTCCCTCTCTCTCTCCCTCTCTCTCTCCCTCTCTCTCTCTATAACTCTCTCTCTCTCTCTGCGCGCGCACACGGCGACCGAATAACAAAATACGGCTTGGTGAGTTATTGTGAAAGCCTTTCTCTCCCTCCCTGGTCTATCCGTGATCATTCCTGTTTGTGTGTTCTCTCTCTCTCTCTCTCTCTCTCTCTCTCTCTCTCTCTCTCTCTCTCTATGCTCTTTTTGCACCTTTGTTGTAAAATGACTCATTGTTTCCTTCCATCATCTTTTTATAACACTTTCAACAAACGCCGATTCTCTCAAGAGATTTAGCGAGTTGAAAACAACCGAGAGGAAGTGAGAGAGATTCGTTGATGTCTAATTGTAACTTCACCTAGACATTTACAATACAAAGGATACCTTACAAGGCGTATTATTTCCCGGTTTACACAAATAATTTACGCATATCAGGCACCCTTTCACTGAGGCATCGTTCATTACCCGTAATAAATCAGTCCTTCCTAATCCTTTGAGAGTCGATAAAAGTGAAAATGCGTGTGCGTTGCAAGTGTCCAAAAACTGTCCCTTTTCTGTGTCTGCTCTGTAGTATTGTATTGGCTGAATAATATTCGTTTGTTTATGTTTTGTTTTGTTTTATATGTTTTGTTTCGAGATACTCTCTCTCTCTCTATTCAGCAAGCTCTTTCGTGTGCAACGACTGACTATCTAGAACTGTTCAATGCGCTACGAAACTAACAAACTAGCCTTCGTAGCGCTGACTATTTTCCATCTCATATTTCTATTTCTGTTTTGTGACGTGTATCCAGCAGCAAGAGGCTCGTTTTATGTCGTGAATAGGTATAAATTGCAGTGAGTCCTAATGATCATGAAGAAGAGAGAGAGAGAGAGAAGAGAGAGAGAGAGAAGAGAGAGAGAGAGAGAGAGAGAGAGAGAGAGAGAGAGAGAGAGAGAGAGAGAGAGAGAGAGAGAGAAGGGAGGGAGGAAGGGAGGGAGACGAGGAAGAGAAAGAGAGAGAGAGGAAAGAGATAGAGGAAGAGAGAGGAAGATGGTTAGATATATGCTTTCATCCATCGCTTGACCAACGATCGCCGTTGTTACCGGGTGAGGGTGTCTCGGAGAAGAGAGGAGGCAGGCTGAATGGTTGTTTACCACGCTTCGCCTGCGTCCCTCTCTCTCTCTCTCTCCTCTCTCCCTCTCTCTCTCCTCTCTCCCTCTCCCTCCCTCCCTCTCCTATACCAGTATATACAGACCATGGGAGGGAAAGAGTGGGCGGGGCTTGTGGCTGCTCGGCCGCAGCGTCTATTGATCGCCGCCGCCTCCCGCCCGCCTCTCTCTCTCTCTCTCTCTCTCTCTCTCTCTCTATCTCTCTTGGTTTCCCGCCAAACGAGGGAGTGAGAGAGATGGCCGCGGGGCATACCCACATGACGTCACCCCTGATCAGCTGATAGCACATGTCCTCTCGCATGGACGCTTATCATAGCCTCTTATCAACAGTTCCGTGAAAGCAACGGCAATATGTTTCGCGCGATTTGTTTTCATCAACTCTGCTCTCAAGAATTGCGAATCGAAATGTACACGCATCATTGCGGTCGGCCGATTCACATATGTGATTCTTCGCTCTCTCTCTCTCTCTCTCCTCATTTTCTCTCTCCACTCTTTCTCTCTTTCTCTCTCTCTCTCCCCTCTCTTTCTTTTTCCTATTTGGTTTGTTGACAGTGTTTTTTCGAAGCCTCGTTAATGTTTCGCAAAGCGTTGTTTTTCATCTCGGGTCCGTCATCTTGATTTTGTCTAATTTGCATCATTCAAGTGTTGTGTTGTATGTAATGTGCGTTTGCAAATTACTCATTTCTCTTTACATTCGAATGTTTACAATCAATGTCCTTGAGGTATTGAGATTTTTATGGAAAGGGGTTCACTTGAATGGTAGTTGCAATTTTGGTGAGACTGCACATTTTAAGTTGTAGCGAAAACGGAGATAGAGGAGGTTGAGAGAGAGAGAGAGAGAGAGAAAGAGAGAGAGATTGAGATAGAGAGATAGAGGGTCGCATCACATGACTGTATAATTGCAGTCCAGTGTGTACACTTGAGTTCTGTTCCGTTCTGAGGCTATGCGAATTGGTTAGACGTTTCTTCGTCCAATTCTGGTTATTGCTTGCGTGCTGTGGCGAAATTCTGCAGCGCGTCTGCGCTCTCTCCTCTCTCCTCCTCCCCCTCCTCTCTAAATACCAGTATTCGGTAGTCCTCTCATCCCGCATCTCTCTCCCTCTCTCTCTCTCTCTCTCGCTGGCTCGAAATGGAAGCGTATGGAATACACACATTCATTGCATATTGGAATTCAGTGTCCGTCAGCCGTCTGCCATTCCGTTCCCGCGCCCTCTCTGTTATGTTTTTGGCGGTCCATTCATAACGGCTTCCCCCCTTTTTTCCGGCAGAACCGCTGCATATTCTTTTTATGGTTTCAAAGAGGATTCGTTCGATTTTTCCGCGAAAAAAATCACGCGCGTCACCTTTTTCTGCGACAACAGGCGCCCCGCTGTTTTCTGATATGCCACATTCACATTCTTCTGTCCTTTCAATTCCCAATACAGTACTTGAGTATCATGAGTGACGTCTCCCGATTTCCGGTCGAATCACGTGATTCATGTGGAAATCTTTATTTGATTTAGGTGATGTTTGATTCGATTTCTCGAGGTATTTGAATTCTCAAATCTCTCGGTGTGTTTTGAAGCCGTGGGTTGTGTGACCGCTGCGCAAACGAGTTGACAGGTGCCGCGCGGTAAAAACCACCAAATACGACTCTCTTCCCCTCCCCTCTCTCTCTCTCTCTCTCTCTCTCTCTCTCTCTCTCTCCCTCTCTCTCTAACTGCTTGCCGTTACCAGTTCCGCATTGTCCGCTTTCCCATATACGGAATGTTGCTCCGTTCTGTTCGTTTGATTGCGTCGCATTTGATTCATTTGAATACAATACATGTTGTGTGCACAACAACGACTCGTCCAGTGGAAATGTTGTTGTGGCGAGAGGGAGAGAGAGGGACAGAGAAATGGAGGAGGGGGGGGGGGGGAAGCGAGCTGGATAATTAGCCTGAGGCAATGTGTTTTGCCGCACACTAGCCACTACCCTCTCTCGCTCTCCTCTCTCTCTCTCTTCTCTCTCCTCTCTCCTTTCTCGCTTTGAAATGTTATTCGTCTCTTTCTCTCATCTGGAAATATATACACTTGCTGTTTTGTGAAGAGAGAGTGCAATGCGGAGCACATCGATCCAATTAGGGCATTTCCCTCTCTCTCTCCTCCCTCTCTCTCCTCTCTCTATCTCTCTCTCCCTCTCTATCCTTCTATCTATCTAACTCACGAAAGCGTTCCGTTGACATCATTTTGTGTGCAATTCACGTTCACAGACGCATATATAATTATAAATTTGGCGCTCCTCCCTCTCCTTTTCAGATAATTACGTTGTCATATCCCTACACGGCAAATGTGTTTTTCACCACCACCGCCATTCTCTCGCCCCGCCTGCGCCGTCCGCGTCTCGCTCGCTCTCTCGCACGTCTCTCTATCCCTTTCTTGAATTTTAATGTAGCCTAGGCAGTGTTAATATGTATATATTTTCGATTTCTACGTGGCTTATACGCCCCCGCATGTGACTAGAGTACTAGAGACCAGTGAATGGAGGGAGCGAGAGATAGAGAGAGAGAGAGAGAGAAGGAGGGAGGGAGGGAGAATGACGCGACTTTCATGAATACCAAACCATGAACAGCCACTCTCCTCTGGGGGCTCGGATAGGGAAAGTGAGCTATTTAGTGCGAGTGTCCATTCGATAACATGCGACTTCCCTTCACCATATTATACATTCGCGCCCTCTTCCTGTCACATCGCTCCCCTTCTCTTTCCGTCTCTCTCTCTCTCTATCTCTCTCTCTCTCTATCTCTCTCTCGCTCTCTCTCTCCTCCCGCCGTCTCTCCACCCCACTATTTTCACACGACGTGCCTATGTGACCAAAACGCCAAATTGACATACAATAAGCCATAAGCCGCGTGTCGCTCGCTTTTTTTCCCCTCGGCTGTACGTTTTTTGGGTGATTTACGTGCAGTTTCACGTTTCGCGTAGTGGATACGTTTCCATACCTCATACGTTTCTCACGATACGTTTCAGGCGTGGCGTAGTGGCGTTGTCGCCAGCGCATCTCTGAATGGCAACGGCTGCAGCAGCGACCGGAGGTACGATTCATTTTTTTTCGAATACATTATGTATCGTTGTAGTTTTCAGAACTTAAATCTGTCATGGTCAAAGAGGTTCGCTTGAATGATAGTTTTTTCTTGAATGGCAATCTTGGTGAGACAGCACGTTTTAGGTTGTAGCAAGAATGGGAGATAGAGGAGGTATAGAGAGAGATGGGGTCACATTCTACTCTCTCTCTCTCTCTCTCTCTCTCTCTCTCTCTCTCTCTCTCACACACACAAAAGCTATAGATAGAGCTGTGAAACGTATTCAAATCTATAAAACGTATCTCGAGTATGAAATGTATGGCGAAACGTACAGGCCCTCCGCCGCGCATCCTCTCTCCATACGACCCATCAACCAGCAACTGTCTCCCACCCGGGGATAGCGACTGCGGATCCAGGTGAGAGAGAGAGAGAGGGGGGGGGAAGAGGGGATGGGAGAGAGAGAGAGAGAGAGAGAGAGAGAGAGGAAAGAGGGGAAGGTTTTTCATTCTAAACCTTCAATCTGCAACCGTCTCCAAGGCACCCTCCGTCCACGTTGGCAGCTTTTTTGGCTCTTCAATTAAACGATACAATGTATCCATTCTACCCTAGCTGGATTAATGCAGGCAATCCAAAAGAACACTGTTTGTGTGTCCTCCCTCTCTTTTTTGAAACGTGCATCTGCTATGCTGAAGCGCTTGTCGACGCCGTTTTTGCCCATTAGCCGCGTTGATGTTATGTACTTTCCCCCAACACACAATGTAGTTTGTGTTGTTGCGAGCGACCGCTTTTTCCGTTTATTTCAAGCTGCGATGAATGGTGGTGCTGTTCTGTTTACAGCGTTGTTTATATGAGCGCTATCGATTGGAAAAGGGAACTGGTTTCGACGGCGGGGGTCCTCGACACGCAGGCTACAAGCCCTAACCGCTACACTGCAGCTCGGGCGTGGGTGGGATGAAGAATCCGGAGCTGATCTCGTCGGACGAGGGGTCGGAGGCGCACAATGGACACGTGAACGGGACGAGACCGAATCCGGCGGCCGCAGCCTTCCGACCCATGCAGGCGGTGAGTCCAGGGAGACATGTGTGATATCATGCAGCATGCTCACTCAGCTTGGTCGGTAGATCTTTCACACATGCTTTCCACGTTCTTCGAGCGTGTTGTGTCTTGATCATCAACGCATTGTGAATGCCTCTCGTTCAGCTGGCTTCGACCCGTCCCACCGTGGCGGGTACTCCGCAGCCGCTGGGACTGGGCGGACTCATGCCCTATCCCCCGCCCCCGCAGCCGCTATACGGACACCCACCACCCATGACTGGAGGTAGGGAAGAAATAGTCTCACTCGTAGTATTAGAGATCATGAAGGCGTGGAATAGTCACAATGAAAAGAAAAATGATTATTCGTTAGAAAGTTAATATGGAGGTGTCATGACACGTTCTCACTCGTAGTACTAGAATCTAGAATGCGAAAAAGGAAAGACTAGGAAAGTGTGGAAGATCATATCTCACACCCTCCCTTTTTCAGTGCCTCCCTCGAACACGGATCTGTTCGTTCACGTGCAGATCGGGGAGACACTCAGTCTCATGGTCGGCACAGAGATGCAGCTCATCAAAGGTATTCATTCATTTCATTGTCAAAGTTTCTTCTTTTTTTCGCCAAATCAGTCTACGTATTATACTACAAGTGTCTTGCATCCTTTTAGTAGATACATGAAACATATCGAACTCTATAACTCTATTCTCTTACGGATTCATCTGATTGCTCATTTTGTATGGTCTCGGATTTATCACATAGTTTTGATGTGTGACGCATTTTTTTTCTGCAATAATTTATTATAAGACTATTATTATTATCCTATTATTATAATACTATTATTATTATTATTATTATCGCAGGTCCCGCCACGATCCGCATGGTGGGCGAGTCGGGTGTGCCGCCGCAGGCTCTGCCGCTGATGGTGCCGCCTGGACATATGGTGCACCAGATAGTAGACGAGCAGGGCATACTCCGCCACCTCATCCTCTCGCCAGAAGTCAACCCACACTTCCCGCAGACAAACAACAATGCCACGGTGGGTGAAAAAACAGTTCCTGAAAAACGCCTTAGGAACATGAATGAACTACCGTAGATACAATTCGGCAACAATACAGAGTTAACTTGGTAGAATACCATTCTTCCATTTCAGTCTGCTCGCGCGCAGCCGGCGCACTTTGGCGGCCAGCACAACAACAACAACAACTTCTACACTGTGAACCGGAAGTGGTCGCACGGCAATCACTCTGCCGGAGGGGGGCACTCGCAACAGAGACAGGCACACCAACACACTGCTGCCAGCCCGCCACCCACTGTCACCACGGTAGGGACGGCTGGCTGTCTGTCTGTCTGTCAGTCTCACTGCCAGTCTCTCTGTATGTCAGTTTGTCAGTCTGTCTGTCTATCTGTTATTCCGGAATGGAGACTGGAGAGAGAGAGAGAGAGAGAGAGAGAGATTGCCCGTTCAGGAGTCGTCCGAGATGGACACGGAGGAGTGGGACCGTGTGCGGGAGATGCTCACCCGCATCCAAGCCCCCACCATCATGCGCATCACTCACTGCGAGGCAGACATCGAGTGGCAGGTTTGTAAATTTTTTTGTAAAATTACTTTCAACAAAAAACTGTTGGCTCTCTACTATCACTACGACATAATTACCTCTACCTGTCAGGAGAAATAAGAGACCCAGAAACACAACGGAAGACTATAAGTCTATAAGTATCAAACGTCTAGGGTCTAGGCTCTTTGGGATGGAGAGCATTGGTGTAGGTGTTTGCTTGCAGGAGCTGGACACCTCCGAGGCGTGCTCGCCCGGCGGGCCCTTCCCCCAGATAGACGCCAGCGAGTTCACATACAACATCGTCCTCTTCGAGTCCGACAAACAACCAGGACAGATGGCCATGCCGAGATACATATCCAACTTCCGGTTAGTCCATTTCCACTGTTCATTTAACAAAGACATTAGGGATGATCGTGGAATGAGGCACACCAGACCTGAGTGTGAGACCACACTTTCTGTCAAAAACCAGTTAGAGCAGATTATACTAATAGATACAAATTGTTTGTTTTAAGTTGTGAGCCGGAGACGGGCAACAAGCTGCGTCTGTGTCGACTGCGCCCGGACACCGAGTACCACGTGCAGCTGAGGGCGAGTCTGGAGGAGAGGGAGCTGCACGGCGATCCCAGCCAGGTGGGGTGGTGATAGCGATGAATATGTGTACTGCATGTGTACAGACGAAAACAGCGAGATAACGCAAACAATCAGATGTACGGGTGTGCGATACGTAGTGTACTGAGTAGTATTCTTATTTTGAATCGTGATATGATATTGTGTTTTGTCAGATGGTGCAGTTCCGCACTGCGCCCTCCGTCCCCGACCCGGTCGCGCTGCCGAGGTGAGTCGATCGGGACATGCATGTGAGCCTTCTTCCCTTTGCAGGCTCGAGTCTCGCCTGCCCGACTCGCTGTCCATCGCGTGGCGCGCGCCCGCCGACAACGGAGCGCCCATCACCACATATGCCGTCTATGCGTGCAAGGTGAGGGGGTTTGTTTGTATGTTCACTTGTTTGTTTGTTTACTTGTTTGTTTGTTTGTTTGTTTGTTTGTTTGTTTGTTTGTTTGTTTGTTTGTTTGTTTGTTTGTTTGTTTGTTTGTTTGTTTGTTTGTTTGTTTGTTTGTTTGTTTGTTTGTTTGTTTGTTTGTTTGTTTGTTTGTTTGTTTGTTTGTTTGTTTGTTTGTTTGTTTGTTTGTTTGTTTGTTTGTTTGTTTGTTTGTTTGTTTGTTTGTTTGTTTGTTTGTTTGTTTGTTTGTTTGTTTGTTTGTTTGTTTGTTTGTTTGTTTGTTTGTTTGTTTGTTTGTTTGTTTGTTTGTTTGTTTGTTTGTTTTCTTTCTAATTTCTCATACATCTCTATGTTTCAGGTCTTCCCTATTACATGTAATTTTACAGTCTCGCTTTTATGTTTACCACTGCGGTCCTGCACTGATGATGCCTCAGCAGGCAGTAGACCCCCCGCAGTGGTCGCTATCAGATAGTACTTTAGTAGTCAACTAGTCTTTAAGTAATTCTACTTGTAAGCCTGTCTGCAGGTTAAAGGGTCGAAACAGGATTCCGTCATGTATCTAGCTATTATGTTCTACTATCTGTTCTCCTATCTACTTTGAAAAACCCTCATTGTTTGTTTGTTTGTTTGTTTGTTTGTTTGTTTGTTTGTTTGTTTGTTTGTTTGTTTGTTTGTTTGTTTGTTTGTTTGTTTGTTTGTTTGTTTGTTTGTTTGTTTGTTTGTTTGTTTGTTTGTTTGTTTGTTTGTTTGTTTGTTTGATTGTTTACTTGTTTGTTTACCTGTTCACTACAGAGCACCGACTCCGATGACACTCCCGCCTGTAAGGTGTGGGAGGGCAGTGGCGAGACCGCGCGGTTAGTGGTATTTTTATATACGTTTCACAATAGTTATAAACGATGGTCTTCTACGTTGTTCATTAAACGGCCGTTAATTGGCATGCCTAAATTGCACATAATTTACGTGTTATCAATCGTTCCCATTCCAGTCTCACGTCCCTCACTCCCTCCACTTCCTACCGTATCCGTGTGACCGCGCGCAACCGACTGGGAGAGAGCGACGCGAGCGCCCCACTAATCGCAGCCACCCGACCCGACAAGGTGCCACAGGTATGGACGGTCTCTACCTGTACTGTACTACCTGTACTACCTGTACTGTACCTTACCTATACCCTTACCTGTACTACCTTACCTGTACTGCCTTACCTGTACTGTACCTTACCTGTACTTTTGTCTGGCAGGCGCCCCACCCGCCGTCAGTAGTGTCTGTCTCGGCTCGCGCGTGCAAGCTCACTTGGGTGGAGCGACCAGAACACACGTACACGGTATGTTTGACGAGGAAAGCATAGCGAGAAAATGGAAGAAACGTGTAATGAATACTCGATTATTCTGAAAAAATCACTATTATTATGTTGCAGCTGGAGCAGCTGGAAGCGTGGCAGTCTGTGGTAACTGTAGTGAAGGAACGCGCCGTCGCAAATTCGGCAGTCGTCAACGACCTCCTACCGTAAGTTTGTTCACATTTTTGTTTGGTTACATGTCTACATGTTCATCTCCTTCCAGTGACAGCGAGTACCGGTTCCGTCTGATTGCGTACAACAGTGAGGGAGAGAGTCCGAGGAGCGAGTGGACACTGGTGAAGACGACTAGGGACAAGGTAGAGATAGAAAAAGAAAGAAAGAGAGAGAGAGAGAGAGAGAGAGAGAGAGAGAGAGAGAGAGAGAGAGATGTCCTCCCTTGCAGCAAGAGAAGGACCGCGTGATCACCCCGTGCCGCCCGTACATCATCGAGAATCCCCGCCGCAGTCACATCGAGATCGGATGGAAGTGCAACGGCGCAAAGTGCGTTGTCGTTTCACTACAGTTGTATAGGCCATTCCCCCCTTTCAGCGTACGGCAATATCGCTGGCTCGCCAGACAGACGAGAATTTTATGCAAAGTTGCCCCGATTGTATGTTTTTGTGCTCAAACATGGTAAAAATGACGGAAATCGAAAAATCGAGCACTAGAGATCTCTGAGCATTCTATCTGGGCATCTTCTCCAGAAAACTGGGCGGTGTGCGATAAGTTTGAAGAGAGTAATTAAGTTTCGGAGCTTTCCCATTGAAAATCGAGTCAAAATCAAGGTTTTTGGACTGTAATTAGAAAACGGACGCGAAAATCAAAAATCGAACACTAGAGATCGATGAGAACTACTGATACCCATCACATATCAAAATTTTGTGAGGATTGCTTAATTCTGAAAGGAGTAATTAACTTTAGAAGATGGAGAACTCTGCTTCATTAGACTTGCAAATGACCCTCATTTCCCTAAAAAGAGACCGCCAAGCGCGCGAGTTGCGCGGCCGAATGGTCTCGCACGGGCCGATAACGGTCAATTGATGCCTCAAATGCTGTCTAGTAAACATTCGGCGAAATGACTGCCGTACGATGAACGGGGGGGATGCCCTATAACTGTATGCTGTATGATTCAATTCTGGTTTCTCCAGAGACCGCGAGTTCACCTTCCACCTGGAGGGCGCGCCGCAGCCTTCCACCGCCCAGGCGCAGCCCAAATGGAGGAGTCTGTATCGGTGAGTTTGGAATAGAACATTGTTGTGTGCCTGTAGCTTCTTTCATATAACAGCGCAGTGAAACGTAGCTAGAATTCTGTGAAGGAGACCAAGAAGACGTTAGAAAACTATAAATGGTGATATTTGATATTTGCAGCGGTCCCTCGTCGGTCTACCTGATATCTGACGAAGACCTGTGTGTGTTCCGAGTGCAGGCGATCAGTCGACGACAGCTGGTGTCAGACTGGTCGGCGGTGCTCAAACTGGGGCCGGACAACGACACACCTGTCGTCGCCCTGCAGGAGAAGGTGCGTCTCTCTCTCTCTCTTTCTCCCCTCTTTCTCTCTACCCCTCCTCTCTCTCTCTCTCCACCCTCTCTCTTTCAGATCTCCTCTCCCGCTCAGCTCTCCCCTCCCCGTCTCTCAGTCCGAAGCGGCGACGAGTTGATGGTGATGTGGGACGCGGTCGATTCGGTGAGTATTGATTGGTTATCGATTGTTTATTTATTGATTTTCAGATCCCTCCGTCTACCACCCTCATGTACGAACTGCGCAGAGTGGACGGATGCACGAGGGTGATCTACTCAGGTGAGTTACAGTACACCAGATTCAAAGTACCGTACCCCTGATTCAGGCTGCGAGCCGCGCCATCTCATCGCTGGACTGGAGGAGAACGAGCATGTCGAACTGCAGGTGCGCTAAACAAGATGATCTTATTGTTTTGCATACATTTATTTAAAAAGAGATTTTGTAACAGGGTAACATTGATCATGTTTCGGTTTCGAACTATTTACGCTACCCGTGAAACGTATAATTATGTCAATACGAGAGAGAAGGAGGAAAACTGAGATAGAGGGATACATATCCAATCAATCCAATCTCTCGTCTCCGTGCAGGTGCGGGCGGTTGTGCTGTCGGATGCGGGCCGTCGCTTCGAGTCCCCGTGGTCGGGATGCGCGGGCGGCGGCTGTGGAGGCTCATCCCCATCCAGCCCCATAGACGGACGCAGCATCGACGGAAGGGGGCCGGGCAGCGTCAGCAGGACTACCAGTGGTGCGGCTTTACCTTCATTTACAAGAACATCGTTTCTTTATCGCAAATCGCACTACGTTTCACATGACGCATTAGATACTTGCGCTTGTACAGATCTCCAATTCCGCGTAGGTAGCCTCTCATTTGCAGTGTGTTCGTCTTCCGCCCTTGGTTCCGGTCTGTCGTCGTCTGCGGTTGGATCTTCCGTCTCCCTCCCGTCGCCCCACTCACTCCAAGTATCCTCCGACAAGACACTCCTCCGATGGAGTGGCGACGACGGAATGCGCTACCGTGTCAGGTGAGCGGTCCGAAAGCGTCGTGGGTGGTCTAACTCCGCTCTGTTGCAGGTGTGTTCCGGACCAGGAGAGTTTCGGTGAGGTGTGTGGAGAGACGAGCGACCGACGCTTCTCGCTAGCCGATCTCAAACCAAACAGCGACTACTCCGTCACTGTGAGTATCCATTATAGCTTGATAAGATGATAACGAGATAAACCATTTCTATGGAAACCCGTCGGTAACCTTAACTCCGTAAGTCTTATACAA
This sequence comes from Rhabditoides inermis, assembly GCA_963966185.1. Lineage (NCBI taxonomy): Eukaryota > Metazoa > Nematoda > Chromadorea > Rhabditida > Rhabditidae > Rhabditoides > Rhabditoides inermis. The sequence goes on from CAWZYM010000145.1 coordinate 307,900, forward strand.
CTACAAATGATACATGCACCTTTTCAGATTCAATCGTTCCTCCCATCCACTTCGGAGTGCTCCGCCCCCTCGGAATGCTTGCGGCTGCACACCCCACACGCACTTCCACCCAGACCCAGCAATGTGGTGCGTCTCTCTCTCTCTCTCTTTCTCTCTCTCTCCTCTCTCTATCTCTCTTCTCTCTCTCCCTCTCTCTCTCCCTCTCTCTCTCTTCCTCTTTCTCTCTTTCTCCCTCTCTCTCTCTCCCCCTTTCTCTCTCTTTATCTCTTTCTCTCATCTCTCACCTTCTCTCTCTCTCTCCCTCTCATTCTCTCTCTCTCTCTAGGTCGTCGAAGGCAAGGGCAGCCACGAGCTTATCATCCGTTGGAGTTGTGGTGAGGAGAAGGGAACCAGCGCCATCCTACAGTACCACGTGCGAGTCAGCAGAGACGCAGAGGTGGGTGGTGAGAGCCCCTTCGTGGGTGGCCCTTCAGTTGATGGTCCGTTACTCGTTGTGTTGCAGGTTCTCCGCGAGACCTGCATCCTCCCTCCCTCCTCTTCCAGCAACGATGAGTGCGAGTATAGGTACGTTCGAATCACCAAAAATACATGCACAATTTTCAATAGCGGCTCGTCACTGGCCTTTCCCATTGCGCACTACTCGCAACTGCCAACAGCATTTCCGTTTTCAGGGTGGACGGATTGGATCCGGACACGGTGTATTGCATCGAGCTGTCGGCAGAGAACAGTATCGGAAGAGGGGAGACTGCCCGGCTGACCGGACGCACCCGACGACCGCCGCCCGATCCACCACGGTATGCACCATCACCTCTCTCTCTCCCCCTCTCTCTTTCTCTCTTTCTCTCTCTCTCTCATTACATCTACTTTCCAGTATCGACTGCGACCCGGAGCCGACGACCCTTCGTCTCAAGTGGAAACCAGCAATCGCACAGCGGTGAGTCAATCGATCAATCAATCAATCAATCAATCAATCGAATCGATATATTGGTAAATTGTTCTACATTGCAGCTCTCCGCCTCTCACGTACAAGGTGGTTCGCCTGTCAGATAACGACGCACACATCGCAGTCTATGAGGTGAAGACTGCTAGGGTCATGTCAGTCAATGGTCGATGTGTTTCAGTGTAACTATTTTATAAAATCTGTTATGGTTGCAGGGCGAGAACAACTCGACTCGCGTGCGCGGTCTGCAGGAGAACACGGCATACCGATTCCAGATCCGGGCCGGAGACAAGTCAGTCCAAGGCGCTTTCTCTTACTCGCATGGAAAATGCCTAAAATGACAACCACTAAATTCCTATCAAGGCTACGCAGATGGATGAACCGATCCGAACGTACTATTCCACTAAATTTACACCAATGCTACTTTATGGAACAATCCGTATCACTCAGCAATAACAGCAAGACCATATCTATAATGTGTTACCTGTTGCAAAACATGTGCTCATGAATAGCGATGCCGAATAATTTGATTTGATTTGATTCGATTCGATTTGAAATCACTTAATCTAAACTCGCGTTTTCTATGTGATATCTCTATTGCGTGATATTGAATGATTTGCAGGCTGACGGGACACGGCGCGTGGTCTGCCGTGTACGAGTTCCACACCACACTCGCCCCGCCCCCCGCACTCAGAACACAACCAACAAGTACGCCCAGTGGACAGGGATACTATCAGGTTCGAACAAGCACATGCTCTTTTTATTCTCTCTAGTACAAGAAATAGTGCAAAGTTACTAACACAAACAGTTTAACGCATATGATTTCAGGTAAATACATTGTTTGTTTTTCAGATCGAATGGCAGCAGGCGATTCCGAAGCAGCAGCAGAAGACCGTCTTCTACAGGCTGCAACTCGTCGACGTCGTGGCAGATAGCAGATGGACGACGGTAGGTCACCCCCCATCTCTCCCCCCTCTCTCTCCTCTCTCTCTATCTCTCTATCTCTATCTCTCTCTCCCTCCCTCCCTCCCTCCCTCCCACCTATCCCCCTCTCTCCCCCCCCCCTCTCTCTCCTCTCTCTATCTCTCTATCTCTATCTCTCTCTCCCTCCCTCCCTTCCCTCCCCCCTATCTCTCTCTCACCCCCCCTCTCTCTCTCTCTCCCCTCTCTCTCTATCTCTCTCTCTCTCCCTCCCTCCCTCCCCCCTATCCCTCTCTCTCCTCTCTCTCTCTCCCTCTCTCTCTCTCACCCCTGTCCTCCCAGATCTACGAGGGTCCCCAGCCGTCGTACTGCCTTCGCGCCCTCGACTATCCGGGCGCTGTCCAACTCCGTGTCATGTGTGTCCGTCGGGAGGGAGAAGGTGAGGCGCCGCCCACTGTGACCACGCCCCCTTTTCTCATTCTAGGCGAACTCCACTCATCTCCCTCCCCCGTTTTGTACATTGCGAATTCGAAGCGAAGCGATGGAGCGAATGGAATGCAAGGTAATCAATAATTCGATATACAAAATCAAAAACATGCAATTAAGAATTCGAAAATTTCAGGTGCGTTGGAAGAGCGTGAACCGAATACGTACGACAAAGTGAAACGTTTCGTGATCGATCGAAGCATTGCGACAGCCGCCATTGTGGGTTTATCGATTTATCGATAGTTTGCGAATGACGACATTCCAGATAATCTTTGTGATGTGTTCCTTCTTCGCTGCCCTCTGCTTCGAAAACATTGCGGACACATCCAAGCCGATTGCCCCGCCTCCTATCGCCCCGCCCCCAATCATCGCCCCTCCGCGGCCCGAATTGTAGGGATCCTGGAAAGGGACCATCCGCTTGTCTGTACCTATTCTGTCTCTCTGTCCCATATCCCGTTGGTTTCTGCCTTTACTTGATTACAGTACCCCATCCATCCGTATTTGTCACATACAGTATCCCCATACAAATTGCCACCCGCTGTCTCTGACTTGGTCGCCGTGTCTGTACTCTCTCGCAATCGTGTGATGTCTCGCTTCTCTCTCCCCACCTTCTAGTACAGGATATTTCTGTGATTTGGAATCATTTCTATCCCTCCGTTCGTGGTATACCAAGCATTTCCCTGCGTTTCTCTTTTTTTCTATTTCCATAATAATGTTGTCTACTGGAATATCGGTGATTGTGCGTGCTAATTGTAGATACTGTATGTTGTGGTAGGGTGTGATAGGCCCCGCCCATCGAGGCACAGCCCTTTTTGGCACCGCCCACTCGAGTTGTAGTCCCACGAGTTGTGACCAATAAAAATGTTCAAATGTGTCGATTATTAAATGAGGAGAAGAACATAACTTTTTCGCCTTTCTAATTCCACTGCAAGAATATTGTCAACCCGGCGCGAGTTGGACTCTGTGGTCTCAGAAATGAGCGGCGCGGGTTTGTTTCGCCGTCTTCAGTAAGGGTCAATTCAGACCTGAATCTGAGTGTGATGATCACAGGCGATGATGTCTACTGACTTACACCGCACGGACCCAAAGGACCGCAACTCCCGAGGGCGCCAGATCTGATACAGATTTTGAAGACAAACTTTTTGAATGCGCACTTTCTAGTTGGAAGTCGTCACAAATATGATCCAATCAAAGACGGCTTCAATCTCGATTCTCTCTGCCTCACGTTCATTCTCTCATTGCATTGCTCACCCTACTCTTGATATCCCCCATAAAGGAAAGTGCTCCGCAAAAAATATTTTTTCATATACCATCTCGAATAAAACTTTCAATCACAGTACTAGATACAACCACAAACAATTCAACGATTTCGATAAAACCCAACAATCCAACAATAATCAAAAACCAAGCACAGATACATACTCACAAAAATATCTCTACAAGACTCGTATAGCTGGTTTCCTGGTTCTCCCCTCTTCCTTGCTTCCATCCTAAGAATGTCTGGCGCGGGTCATCTCCAACCAATCGACCAACCGCTCCCTCCCAGTCACCCTCGCCCCCGTCTCTCCAGCCAGATCGGACAGCAGCCGACGAGCCTCCGCCTTCCGAAAGCCGCCCCAACCACGACGGACCAACAGAGACAGCCACAACGGCACACGTGAGTCTGGAGAAGGAGGGATGAGGAGAGAGAGAGAGAGAGAGAGAGAGAGGGGGGGGAGAGAGAGAGAGGGAGGAGAGAGAGGGGAAGGAGGAGAGAGGGAGAGGCTGACCCGCGACGACGCGCCTCCACTGCGCAGTGCACGAATGCTCATCTATGAGCAGCTCAAGATGAATGCCCTCCACGTTCGGCAACTGAAACACATACCGTAATCGCATTACATCAGACTACGAACTACATAACTACTTAGAACTGAGAAAAGCGTAGCGGACTGACTGACCCGCTTGAGGGTGTTGACAATGGGGGCGCTGCGGTCGGGATGCGTGCACACCGCGTTCGCCCACACACTCGCGAAGCGACCAGCCACGTCGACCACGTCCCTGCAACGGTTACGGTAGCCTACAACTTGTGTTCTCATCCATGCTTCAACATTTCTCACCGCAGTCGAAAAACCGCAGTTTTTGCAGTGACTCACTCAGTTGCGGCCGACACGTCGACGACTAGATGTAGTCGTCCGTTCTTGTGTGGGCAGTGGTGTGGAGAGGCGCGCGCGCCGAGAGACACGCAGCGCACGCGAGGCAGCCACGGCAGCTCCTCCAGCAGCCAGCCAGGCATGCGCGGCTTCCTCCACACGCCCGCGCCAACCCACACCTCATCCGACTCGTTCACAAACGACACGTGCGACACGTGGCGCGCGTGCTGCGAGACGGCGCGAGACCACTCCCAGCACATGGCTACAATGCCATCCCCCGCTCTGCCTCGGACCGACTAACTACACGCACAACGCACCATAGTCAATGTCTCCATTGTGATCGTGCTTGACGCTCACTCCGGCGAAACTGAGCCGCTGCCCCGGACTGTCGAACCTCGATGTGCCCTTTCTCTTAAAAGTGGAGACGACCAGCTCCTGCATTCCAGTGAACGGCTCATCCCCGCAATCCTTCAGCATCTTCTTCCAGTGGCGGGAGGCGAGGCGCAGCGAGTCTCGCGACTCCACGTCCAGGTGCGACAGAATGCACCGCACCGCGTCCGGATACAGGACACTCAGCTCGAGGGTCGGCGTCTTAAAAAGTCAGTTCACAAATATAGTTTTGAATGAGTTGTATGCAAATGAAAATATATAAGTTACACTTGATGAATACAATATTGGTGACCTTGGAGCGGCGGACGGGGATGGTGATGACATGCGGCCAGATGCTGCTTGGTTTTTGTGCCACTTTCCTCTCGCGCCAGTCGATCACGACATGGGAGAGCTGTGTGGCCTCCTTCCACCGACACCGCACCCACTTGCTGCGACCGGGCAGCAGCACTCCCCCCGCCGGCACAGCCTCGCACCCGCACCCACCGCGCACACGCCACTCCGCCCCCACACTGCTGCCCACGCTGTTGTGTAGCTAGAACGCGTGGTGTAAGTACAAAAAAAAACACGAAAAACAGTAGCAATAACTAACGATGAAAGTGTCCCGGCTGCGTGGATTGTCGACATCAAAGTGCAGAGCGAGAGTGGAGGTAGAGAGATTGGCAGTGATCACCTGCAACAGAGTGGACACTGAGCAAAACTGAGTGAGGCAAGACCATGAACCCTCCTAAACGACACTCACAGCCTCGGTAGCTTCCTTCTTGTCGTGGTTGTGAACGCGGGGCAGCCAAGGCGCAGACTCGGTGACAGGCGGGCGAGAGACGAGACCTGTAGTACGACAACGTCTACATATCTCTCTTCCCTCGCCCCACCCACCCAGCTCGAACTCTGTGTGCAGCCCGTCCAACTTGTGCTGTGCCACGTCCATCAGAAACGGCGCGTGCTCATAGGGGTAGTGCCTAGAAACGACCATGACACAAGAGCACAAAATGGAATGACACCCACCATTGCCAGCTGACGGGGCCTCCGTGGGCGTATCGCAGCTGCCACTGCACACCTCGAATGAACTCCTCCGCCCATATGGCACGTACCTCGCGAGAGTGGAAGGCGGTGGCACGGGAGAACGAGTACTAGAACACAATCAGTACATTCGTCGGCTTACAATCTATCTGTCAATCAATCGGTCGGTTCATCGTTGATATTGACAATCACCAATCACAACGGACTTCACCTTCTCATTCCACACGAGCCAGCCGATGAGCTTGAGGAAGTTGGGTACGACGAGGCTGCCCGAATCGGTGAGGTACGTGTAGCCTGCAAAGCGAGGCGGATGGACCACTTAATTAATGAACACTGCAATAGCAACTCATGGGAACATCCATGCAAAGTATATCAATATAACCCACCTTTGTCGCGGTAACTCGCGCTTTCGATGTATACGTCGATGAGATCGGGCAGCGACTCGAACAATCCCGGAACCACGTCGGTACCGAGCAGCGACACCAGCAGCACCTGAGATCAATCAATAAATCAATAAATTCAATCGATACATATATTCAATCAATCCCCCTCACCCAGTCGTCGACGATGCGCTCGCTGTCGAACACGAACCAACCCGCGAACCACGAGTTCTCCTGAACAAGATTATAAAGTACTCAAAACGAACATATAGAAAACGATGAGAAGAAGAAAATACTACAGGTGAGAAATAGCAAAAAGTAAGAAAAAAAATCGTGCACGTGACATGACTTACACGCAAATGTCGGAACTGCTCGCATACGAGCTGCGTGAAGGTGTCGAGGTGGAGGAGATGGAAGGAGGGCTCTCCCACATACCAACACACGCTGCCGGCAGACGCAGACCTCAACACACAACACACTACGTATTAGATGAATTCTAATCAAATGAAAAAGCGTCAAACATTGATTCACTTGATGTTGCGGCCATCTTCAGAGACGCGGAGTAGGGAGACGTGAGGAACGTGTAAAGAGACTGCGCGCCTCACCTACAACATTGATTTGTTTGGATACTAATGAGACGAAGTTGCTGTGAAGCTATGATTATCAACTCACAACCATCTACGATCCACCTTTTTCTTAAATCGTGAACGGTAGGCATAGTTATTCATGACATGCTGTGATAGGAATAAGATAATGCTAACCATGTTGAGGTCGATCCCATAGATGTAGTGTGAGGTGTCGGGGCAGTAGCCGCGACGCGCCCTCTCCACCCGAATCGACGCGGCCACCTTCTCACCACACTCTCCCGGACACTGAAACACAGTTGTGATATAGCACATAAACTATGAAACTAACCTCTGGCGATGAGATGTGAACACGCAGCGAGCGCCATGAGCGATGCGCGTCCGCCAGCGTTCGGATGCGATCGGTGAGCGCTTCGTACACTGCTGTCATAAACGGTTCGTTCCCTCGGCTGAACAGACGGTTGGCGCAACAACAATAAGCAAGTGGAAACGACACACCTATCGCATTTCTTCTGCAGACTGGCCGCCTTGGCGCGAGGCAGCTCGCCGTCAAAAGCTGTGTAAAGCATCTGGCGCGGACGGATCGTGTTCACGAGGAACTGAAATTTAAGCATGAGACGAGAACAAAGGAAACAACCTCGACGTGTCTCGCGATGTGTGCGGGGGTGAGTGTGCCACGCTCGCCTTCTTCGCAACACTCCGCCAGCACTTGGTCCATGCAGATGTAGAGATGATCGACAGGCGGAAGCTGCATATATAACCATGTTTCACTATAAGAACACGTGACCCCACCTTAGTTGCGATGACGACATTGAGGGATCGGGCGTAGGGAGCGCCCAGAACGCTCAACGGAGTGTCCATCGGGCCGCCACCACGCCGCGCCGCGAGAGACGACCGCTGATTAGGCAAGGTCGAGATATACTTCGAGATATACTTCATAAATACTTCGTAACAAAAATACGTGCTTCGCATCGCAATAACAACAAAAAACATATCGAATTTGTTCTTCCGGACATCAGCCAGAAAGAGATTGTTCTGCCGTGAGGCATATATTTCGAGCGGAACCACACTGATCCGGAATTCTCACTATGATGTGCGTCTAGACGGACCTGATCATCGATACAAAGAATATTCTTTTTATTTTTCATCATGTTTTATCTTGGCTCAGACGTTTTGCCGTTTGTCGTCACAGCAGCCACACTCGACAGCAAAAAGAGTGTGATGAGTGAGATGTGAGACTCCTGATGTATCCTTTTCGAATCGTCTCTCGACAATCCGATTTTTTTTCGCTCACTCGGATAGGAATAGCCAGAGCGTAAGAAGAACCAAATTAAGAAATCATCCCCTCACTCCCTCTCTTTTTCCACTTCTTTGTCTATTGTGCACTCATATGAACCTAGATATAGCATGCGCCAGAGCGATAGTTTTCGATCTACCTCGCTTGCAGTTCAAAATACGGTGTCATAACCGTCTGACTCTCTTGTTTTGCACGCTATTGCCGAGAGCTGTCTCTCCGTCTTCCTCTGATCTACCCCACCGCACACAACTTATTGCGAGCATAGAACTATACATACAGTATGGCCACCATGGACCATGACTATGTACAATATTGTTGCAGTTCCGGATTGTTGATTCCAGGGTCGTGTCGTACGATCAGCAGTCGAAGGCCCTCTATACCTAAATTTGTTGCTTTACATTGTTGTTTGTGAGACAATTGAACCCAGGGTCCTCCTAGTCGAGATCAATTTAGGATTACATTGCGACGACGTCTTCAAAGCAAAGTTGGATTAGGTAACGTCGGGTGACTTGAATTATTTTCTAGAACTCCAGATAATTCTGTGATGAGTGAATTGCCACACCACAGGGGCTGGTGAACTTCGCAGGAGAGGATTGTTTGCCTCCTCCATCCTCCAAGAGAAATACAAGACATCACATATGGCTTACACGCATCAATAGCATATCATGCTCAAATGTCATCTATCATCGATAACTAGACAAGAAAACCTCTTTTGATTGGCGAGATACCAGCATGAGACAACCAACGAGATCACACTGCATCATTTTATCATGAACACAATGAACACATACAATATGGACAAAAAAATGTGTGGCTCGTAACAAGCAATAAGAGAGAATTGTACAAATGCTCTCATCAATTTTTTCGCTATTTGAAGAAGCACAATAGATGCAAACTTATTCAACTTCCCGGTCATCCCGGTCTCATTGCACTCGATCGGTTGCTCTCAATCACCAGATCACCACAATCACAAATCTCGGCCATTCCACTGTCATCTTGTCAGTGACGCCTGGCGAGCCCATAAAAATCCGCGCCGCGCTATCTCCGACGTGGCAACTCTTCTAGGGGTGGATATCAGGGATGGTTTGGATGTTCGCGTCGCACCCGCGTCTTTACGACCCATAAACGATGATAAAGTGGGAGTACGAGTGATAAGCTCACGCAGGCCGACGCCCCTCCAATGAGACATTAGAAGACAGCGGTGGCGCGGCACGGCCTCGTTTGCATTACACTCGGTTACGGTATACTGTTGTTCACCGTGTCGATTTATATATGGTTTTTTTCTGTTTACAGTATAATTTGCTTACCGTATTTCACCGTTCATCCTACAGTACCCCTCGTTTCAGGATGCGTTGGTGGACGTTAGCGGCTTTGGCCGCTCTCGTCGCCTGCGCCCCGGCCGGGCATGTGGACAACGAGATCATGCAGGGTAAGCGGTATTGTAGCTTGGGTTGCTACTGTAGTTATAAGGTTACTGTATTTGTGTATTTCAGTGCTGAAGGCGCACGCAAAGGCCTCGCTCGACCACACCTGGCAGCAGCCCCAGTCAGAGGAGCACCACGTGTGAGTACGGTAGAAGATACTGTAGGAGTACTGTAGTACTGGGGATACTGTAGAACATACACTGTTATAAGGGGATTCTACTATAGTTAGCTACGGTATCCGAGGGTACGGTACTTGCAGTTCGAAGCGCGCCGCGAACCCTCTCATGTTCGCTACTGGACAGTGCCAGCTGCCCGGATTCGTCGGACCCGACTGCAAGTACCGTGAGTCACGGAGGGATACGGTAGAATGAATTCCACTACTGTAGCCTTATTGTGGTTATCGATATGATGGGTTGTTGTTTAAGCGGTGTGCAAGCAGACCAACCCGTACGTGCCCGATCAGCCGGTCACCAACGATGAGGTGAGTGATGCAGGCACTTCGCGACGAGACCCGGACACACTGTTCGAGTTTGCAGGGTGCTCCCATCGACGGAGGATTCCTGGTCAACTGCACCCAGCAGTACCTCACCTTCGTCGACGAGACCATGCACTTCATCAGGGTACGCTAGAGGATTACTGTATCATGAATTCTGAGGATTTTGCTATTAACATAAGGTTCTCTCAGGTGTCGATCAACTCTGAGACCTATGCCAACCCCACTTTCGTGCTCGTCGATGCCGCCGGTAAGTAGAGCGATTCAAGCTATCGTTTCGGGACCCAATCAACATTCGAATTTTAGGCAACTCGTATCCGCCCGACTTTGTCGAGTCGCAGGATTCCACTCACTACACCGGAGTCTATCAAGTGAGCGAATCAATACTTGAATATTCACGTTATCAATCATCAATTCGATATTGTCCAGCTGCTCTACGCCGGAGTGTACGCTATCCAGCCGTCGTCGGATACGCCCACCCTGTGCTACTTCACCATGCACGTGAGTACTGTACTTACATTACAGTATACTGTATTTTTGAGTACGGTATGTACAGTAGCTGTTTACAGGCCAAGACCGAGCTGACAGTCGAGGCGGGATTCGTCTACGGCGCCGGACTCAACTCTGTCAGGTACAAGAGCTCTCTGAATCTGTGACCCCCCTTCTCTCTCTCTCTCTCTCTCTCCCTCCCCCCTCCCTCTTTCGCATCGGAGTTCACCGTCTCTCTCGTTGCAGGGACGACTTCCCGATCCCGGGAGCCCTCTTCCGCGAGCCGATGACATTCGTCGCGCACGGAAACAGACTGAAGAACGCCGCTCATCTCACCTCCGTCGCAATCATGCAGAACGATAACGTGAGAACGAGAGAGAGAGAGAGAGAGAGAGAGAGAAAGAGAGAGAGAGAGAAAGAGAAAGAGAAAGAGAAAGAGAAAGAGAAAGAGAGAGAGAGAGAGAGAGAGAGAGAGAGAGAGAGAGAGAGAAGATATGTGAGAGACAGTGGCGGTTTGTTCAAAAGCGACACACCTCAGAACAGAACCACTGATAAGTAACACATCATCTCATTTACGAGAATAACCATAACACGTGGAATAGTATAGAAGAGGTTTGCAATTTATTATCACTGATTATGGAGAAATTAAACTATCGATGAATGAAATCAATCAATACACAATCGATAACCCTCGCTCTTGCAGCTGGTGACCCGCCCGCAGACGCTGGAGACCCGCTTCAACTGCGCGTACGAGTACTACGCTGAGCAGACGTTCTACTGCCTCACCACCGGCACGTACCTCGCGTTCGTGGAGGGATACGACTTCCGCGGAAACCAGTTCCGCCGCCTCAAGCCCTTCAAGTGCCTCCGTGAGTGCGCTATTCGGCACTGCCGCTCATCAGCTGGTTGTTGACGTGGTTGCGTTGCAGTTCCGGACCCGACCCCGTCTACCTCGCCCGTCTCCACCACTACCCCCGCCCCCGTCACCGCGTGCGACAACCACGGCATCCTCATGCCCGGATGGAACGGACAGGTGAGCAAGGCCACATCAACACGCAGTTTCACACCGAATGACGCGATTTTTGTAACACTGCCGGGAGTGTGAGGAGAACCTCGATGTGCTAGTGTGTGTGTTGCAGCCGGAGTGCTTCTGTCCGCCGATGTACTCGGGTCGTGACTGCTCTGTGCCCAACTGCGCCAACGGAGGCGTCGTCGGACACAGCCAGATGTGAGTGGATGGAGAAAAACAGAACAAAACAGAATTAGCACACCAACATCCCAACAACAACACTCATGTGACGTTTGTCAACTGAACATAACACAATTGAAAAACGGTGAATGTTGTGGCGTTGCAGGTGCGAGTGCCCGGACGGCTTCACCGGCCAGTTCTGCGAGCACATCCAGTGCTCGGACAGCGCCGGCTTCGGCTTCTCCGCCGACGCCCCCACACTCGTGCTCGTCGTCCGCGTGCGCAAGCAGATGAGCGACGTCATCACTCAGGTGCGCGCATTCAGCAAAACATTAAAAAAACACATTCACGAAAAACGTATGGCATAGAAGAGAATTCGTACTGGTTACGGAAAAGGGATAAGCGAGGTGCGCGCATTCAACAACAGGCATTCACGAAGATAACCATGAAACGCAGAATAACAGAAGATAATCATGGAAGAGAGATGAGCGCGCAGACATTTGAGTTAGATGTGCCACCTGCTCTGGCCGATTGTCGGTTGTGACGTGTGTCGTTTTGCAGATCGCGCAGGCAGTGACTGACATCGCATCGACCCTCGAGTTCGACCCGACCTACCTGCAGCGCTTCCAGCTCGTGCTCTTCAACAACAACGGTCAGTAGATGAGACCGGAGAGGTGTTGATGCGAACCTCTCTTTTCAGACCTGATTCTGCAGTCTACGTACAGGAGTGCGCTGCACATGGTGGCCGATCTCCAGAATGCGGCCGTCACCCCCGACGCGAGCGGAAACTGCTCGGACGCCGTGTTCACCGCCACCGTCGAGGCCCTCCAGTCCACCCTCATCACCAACAAGTCGCCCGTCTACGTCATCTCCGACGCCCTGCCCGACGACTACATGCGCGAGCTCGACACCCTCTTCCACCTCGACTCCTACTACCGCTCCCCGGTGAGTGTCGCCCTCTTCTTTCTTCTGACGCAGACAGTTGAATATGTTTGATTTCATCGCTTTCAGATCAACTTCGTGTACGTGGTGCCGACCATGGACCCGGCGAACCCGTGCATTCCCTCGGTCGAGGATCCCGGCTTCCGCGCGATGGACGACATCACGCAGCGCACCTCGGGAATGGCGCTGTTCATCGGCAACCGCAGCACCGTGTACGACGTGCTTTTCCAGCACATGTGGCACACCATCTACCGCAGCCAGCTCGTCAACTCCAACGACCTCATGTTCTGCACCGGCCAGAACCTGTACAAGCCGATCTCGGTGGACAGGGACGCGAGCCAGCTGGTGCTAGTGGCCAAGGGCAAGGGACTCTCGCCCTACATCACCGACCCCAACGGCAACCAGGGAGTGTTCCAGCCCAAGTTCCAGAGCGAGGACTTGTCCATCTGGATGATCAACGGAGTCGTGTCCGGCACTTGGATGTTCAACCTGCTCTCCTCGACTGTTCACGACGGTTGCAGTTGGCGCATCTACCAGAAGAGCTACCACGCCAAGGGCTTCGAGCGCAGCCAGCACGACATCTTCTGGGCGTTCACTCCCAACATGAACGTGGACGGCAACATGTATCAGCCGGTGCGCGACATGGACACTGGCATTGTCGTGCACATCACCAACTACCCGATGGAGCTGCCGCCGGAGCGCGTGTTCGCCGAGCTGACGGTGTCGGCGAGCCGCGAGGGCAGGCAGTTCGAGATCTACGCGTCGAACGGACTGTGGCGCGACGGCTGCTCGTTCCAGTTCTACTTCCCGCCGTTCTCGTGCCAGCGCATGGACGAGACGCTCTACTTCAACTTCTTCGCCAAGGACGCGCTGGGCTTCATGATCCAGCGGGCGGGCGTCATGTACTGCACCGGCACGCACCCCACCTTCTTCCCGCCGACCGGCTGCCAGAACGGAGGCGTGCCCGACTCTGCCAACTCCACCATCTGCCACTGCCCGCCCGGCTTTTCGGGAGACCAGTGCCAGGTGGTCGACTGCATCAACGGCGGCACGTCGCAGGGCGGCTTCTGCACCTGCCCGCCCGGCTTCATAGGACAGCACTGCGAGTTCGTGGCGTGCATCACCGAGAGCTTCCCGCCGCCGGAGGTGATCCGCAAGGGCGTCGACATGATCTTCGTGGTGGAGCTGACGCAGCAGGCGTACCCGCAGCTGGTCGCCCTCAACCAGTACTTTGCCGAGATCATCCGCGACGTCGTCGACCAGCACCCGTTCTGGATCGAGAAGTTTGTGCTGGCCGGATTCAACTCCACCTGGGGAGGCGTGCTGGCCGAGAGCCACGCGTGGGACGCGTCCGCCATCATCGGAACCATGAAGAGTGTTTCCGCGCAGCAGCCCACTGACAACGGATGCGTGGTCAAGGCCTACCAGGCGCTCTACTCCACCCTGCACGGCCGCCCCACCCGCGCCGGATCCTTCTACAACCTCTTCATCAGCTCGCCGCCCGAGGAGAACGCCTTCCAGAGGGGCATCTTCTTCGAGGAGGCCAAGCAGAACGTGTATCAGCTCAACGGATACGTGTCCTATCTGGCTGCCAGCGGAGGCTCGTTCTACTGCAACGCCAACGGCACCGAGTTCGAGACGCTGGAGGGAATCGCGCGCCAGACAGAGGGCCGTCTCTACAAGATGCAGCCTGCTGTGATGAAGGAGGCGATCCGCATGTTCCCGCTCCTCTACTCTTCCGGAACCGTCTACGGCCGCTTCTTCCAGAACTGCACCACCCCGCAGTACGTCGGCTTCCCCATCGACGCCTACACGCAGACGATCCAGATCAACACTCTCGGATACAAGAGCAGTGTGCAGCTGTTCAACGGCCACGGCAAGAAGTTCCTCAACCTGAACGAGCTGGTCGACGACACCGTGTCTGGGTGGAACATCTTCGAGGCGCGCCGTGCGTGCGACTCGGACTGGGAGCAGGTCGGACAGTACTGCATCCGCTTCGACACCAACCAGGTCAACTACACGGTCGCCCAGATGACGTGCCAGGCCGCCGGCGGATCCCTCGTTGACGTGCTCAACAAGGACAAGCAGAACTACCTCGATACCGTTAGCGGTTCGTACAGCTACTGGACCGGACTGAACGACATGGCCGCCGTGGGACAGTTCGTGTGGGACCGCTACGGAAACACGTCGGGCCTGCCGCTCAACGTGACCGCCTACAACGGATTCCCCGGACAGGTGGTGCCGACCGACCAGGCGAGACGCTGCGTGTATGACAGCGCCGCGTCCGGATGGCAGGTCGACAACTGCGCGACGCAACGCCACTTTGTGTGCCAGAAGCACATGTACGACCAGGACTTCAAGCCGACCGGCCTGGACGAGGACGACCTGCCGCCCGGCAAGTGGTACCTCTCGATCCAGACGCAGGAGCCGCCGCTCGGAAACCGCCTCGGCGACTTCTGCTTCGTCGAGATCAAGGTGCAGTCGAGCCTGCAGGTGTACTCGGCCTACACCACCGACATCCACTCGGACGTTCCGGAGAGCGACCCGGTGGCGGGGTCGACGGCGAACCGCTTCATCTCGTACGTGCACTCTGTGGACAACGAGCACCGCTCGCCGCTGCTCACGCACGCTCTCATCTACGCGGAGAGCGACTCGGCGCCCCCCAGCATGGCAGCCGCCGCCACGTACGAGCCGCGCGCGCACTGCTCGTTCCCCTGGGTGTCCCAGGACTGGGCCTGCCCCAACTCCAACGACCCCTACAACGCCTACGTCGCCGTGCACGCCGGAGAGGACGAGTTCGGCAACGCGTTCCAGCGCATCAGCCACGGACACTGCGAGCCGGCCACGCTCACGTGCGGCCACGGACTGCGCTACAACGGCAGCTGCGTGTGCGAGGACTACTGGACGGGCAAGCTGTGCACCGTGCCGGTGTGCGTGAACGGAGGCAAACTGAACCAGTACTCGACCGGCTGCGACTGCCCGGCCGGATTCACCGGACCCGCGTGCCAGTTCGAGCTGTGCACTCCCATGGTGCCCGCCACCTTCACCGACGACGCGCGCTCTCTCGTACTGGTCGTGGAGGCGACCCAGCAGAACAAGCCCGCCCTGCAGAGCCTGGCTGCCAACTTCACCGCCACCCTGAACAGCCTGCCCTCCGCCTGGTTCACCAACTACATCATCGTCGCCTTCGACGCCGAACGAGAGTCGTTCTCGGCGAGTCTGAGCAGCGTGGCCGACGCGCAGTCCGCCCTCAACAAGATCATCTCCTCCATCTCTGGCCAGGGCGCGTGCTCGATGCCGCTGTTCAACGCGCTCTCCTCTGCCCTGTTCAACTCGCAGATCAAGGCGCCGAACAGCGAGGTGTTCTTCGTGACTCAGGCTGCGATGCCGTCGGACGCCGACTCTCGCAAGGCGCCCATCGAGCAGTTGGCTGAGCTCGGCGCCCATCTGCACTACGTGTACGTGAGGGACGAGTGCGGAGTGCTTCCCGTCAACGGCTCGTTCACACACATCGCCCGTCTCGCGTACGCCTCCGGAGGACAGCCGCTGTTCACCAGTGGCGCGACCGCCGGACAGCTGTTCGGAGCGTACCTGCCCACCCTCTACGGCTCGTCGTCGCTCACCAACCCCACCTTCTTCTCCGACTTCACCTGTTCCAACGGCGTGTACTACGTGTCGCTGGACAAGAACTCGACCGACGTCTTCATCACCACCTCGTCCTCCGTCGGATCCCTGTCCGTCATGAACTCCCAGAACCGTGAGTCGCATCCACACCACTCAGTGTGTCAATCTGTTCAATTGCAGAGGCCGAGCCCACCAACCTCATCTACAACGGAGGAGTCGCCGGCAACAGCAAGATCTACCACGTCTCCACCCTCGGAGTCTCCGGAATCTACCAGCTCTCGGTAAGCACCACACGGAAACGTTCTGTAAAACAGTAGACTGTGTATAATATCGTGGTGAATCTAAATGTGAAGGATTGTATTCCACCTACAGTTCACTCAGCGGAGGGGGTAGAAGGAAGACCACGGCACTACAACATACCCCAACCCCATCTCTAAACAAACCAGCAAGGTCGTGTGTTCAGATCAGCTCTCCTGGCGCGTGCTACGTGCACGTGGCTGCCGCGGGAGGAGTGCAGGTGTTCACTGGCTTCGTGCAGCCGTCCACCGCCGACCCCACCGGACAGCACACCGACAGCGTCGCGCACAACGCGGTCGTCGGCGCGCAGAACCTGGCCGTCTTCCACGTGTACCACCCGATGAACGCCCGCCACGAGGCGCGCCTCACCTACGTCGAGATGTTCGACCCGGTGCACAAGAAGAAGGTGCTCTCGCCGCTGTACCGCCGCGGCGGATGCAGCTACGAGTACTTCTCCGACCAGTTCCAGTGCGGAATGAGCGACGAGGGTGAGGATTGAACGAGACAAACTGTATACCAATTCCCCGAACGCAAGGGCTGCCAAAAATCAACGACGACCTCAGAAAGGGGGCATAGGTTCTCAATTACACATGACTTGTTGTATCGTCGATGACAGGACAAGAACGAAGAGAAAAGAGAGACTATGCGGCTAGTTTAGGCTTCAACATGCTGGTGTACGGCGTGGACGAGTACGGGCAGCAGTTCCGCCGCCAGCAGTTCGTCTTCTGCCTCAACGGAACCATCAACCGTGAGTAGTCACTGCAATGACAAAAAAGAAGCTGTGTCGTTTCAGCCGTGTCTCCGACCCCGAATCCTTGGACCACCGTCACCCCGATCACCACCCCCGTCCCTGTCACCACCAGCGTGCCGCCACTCGGACCGTCCAGCTACCAGCTGGACATCGTCTTCATGGTCGACGTCTCCGCCACCGGAAAGGCCATCCTCGACGACGCCACCAAGTTCATCCAGACGCTCATGACCTCGTACACCGTGTCGCAGGACAAGGCCAGGGTGGGCATCATCACGGTGGCCGGCTCTTCTGGAAACGGCTTCGCCATCGCCAACCTCAACTCGATCGGCAACTCTGCCACCATGAACAGCAACCTGGCGTCGATCCGCGCGTTCGACGACTTCGGGGCGACGGGCGAGTACCTGGGAGAGGCGCTCTCCAACGCTATCAACCCCTCGTTCTTCTCCTCCGGATACAGGTCGACCGTGCCCAACCATCTGCTCGTCTACATCGGAGGAAACACCAAGTGAGTCGCCACCCCCCGAGACCCCGTTCACAACCGGTCCATTCAGGTTCTCTGACAACGCGGCGGCGATTGCGTCCAAGATCCTCGGAGCTAAGAACTACGGAATCATCGCAGTCGGATACGGACAGGCCGCTCAGGTGTCGCAGGCTGACCTTCTGGTGAGTGCAACAAACACACGCCTGTGACTAATCATTTCGTTTTCAGACGGTCGCCAACGGTATGGCATGCGTCTTCACCCCCAAGGACTTCCACTCCCTGTCCACCTCTACCGTGTCTGGCATCCAGAACCTCATCCAGACTGCTAAGTGAGTATTCGTCCCGGCCGGTCATTCATTACCCATAAGAGTAGTATCACTGAGAGGGAAGTTTTTTTTTTCATTTTGGTAATTTTCCATTTTTCAGCGGCAACGGTGGTGGCTACTGCTGAACGCACATCGAAGACTAAACCAAAATATTCGCTAGATAAAAATTGCTTCATCAAAGAATTAAAGAAATGTCAACAACCGGAATGATGACAACACTCTCGCAATCAACCACTAAATTTATAAACAACGGGAGACAATCAAACAATGTAAATTGAGAGAGCATAGCGCGCTCGAAGTCTACATTTTGCATTTCTGCCACACTTTGTTTTGAGAAGCTAAATTGAGAAGCTAAGAAGCTAAATTCTACACATTGTTGGGAAAACACGTTTTTTACACTGCTGATATACGAATAGTTTGAATAAATAGCATTGTAGATAAACAATATTTATTATGCACATAATAAT
Source organism: Rhabditoides inermis (assembly GCA_963966185.1). Lineage (NCBI taxonomy): Eukaryota > Metazoa > Nematoda > Chromadorea > Rhabditida > Rhabditidae > Rhabditoides > Rhabditoides inermis. The sequence continues at coordinate 326,527 of CAWZYM010000145.1, forward strand.
CTCTACATACGTTTGGAATGCTGCAATAGTTGAACTGAATAATGAAAACGCGAAATCTGTTAAATACAACTTGGAAATGAGAAAGAGGGTACAGATCCAAAAAGAACCCTTCGAGCGAGCACATAAAACAAGTCACCTAAACAATGCTCAATAGCATCACACTAATACCAGAAAGCGAGTAGAATAGAAAACAGCATAAACAAGATAGCAACATGTATGCGTATGGCTTGAAAAGCTACCGACAGCCTACATTATGCTCTAAGTTCTCCTTTGTGCCTACCCTTCACGCGTTGATTCCTCCTATCGAATCGAGGATATGGATGCTGGTTCGAGGCGGCTCCGGAACACTCATCTCACGATCCTCACGCATCTACAAAAGACGAGTAGGCATCATTCATTACTGTACACTCTACAGTAATGTCCATTTAAAGTACCTCCACTCCAAAGTACGTGTGTAGTCGCTCGCGCATTGCCTGTAGAGACGCCGCCAGAACCTAGAATGAAGTACTCTCTCTCTCTCTCTCTCTCTCTCTCTCTCTCTCTCTCTCCTCTCTCCCTCTCTCTACCTGGTGATATGTGGCCTGGTCGGCCCCGACCGCAGCCTCATTCGCTGCCAATCCTGCCTCGCACGAACACACCAACTCACTGAAAACACAAAGATGAATGCTACCATATCTCCTAAACAACTTGATTGAAACCTTTGCTCAACGTTCAATTGTTTATCATTGCGTATTCAGGTAACGCATGGGGACAAAACATGTGGTTGTATTAAGTGGTGATGCAACGTGTTTAAAGACAAAAGTCAAAGAATGATCAAGCCAACTGACCGGAACGCAGCAGCGAGCTTCTTTGTGCCCTCCTCTCCGTATCTCTCCACCTGATCCTTCTGCGTAAACGCCTCTGCATACGCCAGCGGACCAGCGTTCACCTGACAATTAATCAATACCAATCGAGATTCGTACATTCACTCACAGTGGGCATGACGGCGCCCTGTAGAAGAAGCTGGAGTCCCTTGACATCGAGTTGGCCTCCGCCCGCCGCTGCATCCAGAATCGAACGGAGCTGGACTGCCTGGACACACAAGTGTAAACAACAACAACAACAACAACAACAACAACAACAACAACAACAACAACCAACAGCGAGGACGCCGTACCTTGAGTGTGAGTTTGTTGATGGCGAGTTGTAGTGGGGTGAGTACTCGATCCCTTCTCGATTCCACTCTCAGCCGACGACGGCAAGACGGGAAGCTGCCGCGCACTGAACAGCATACTTCTCAAACCTGTTTATATGAAATTATATGTGATGCTGATGCATAACAAATACGATGAAACAAATAACATAGACATAACGTCTATAATTATATACAATGACATTGTCATGCGTCTCTCTCACGCACCCTTGATCTGTGTCCTTCTGAGTGCCTGTTGTGTGATGGGTGGCTGGACTCCCCTCGGTCGAACACCCTCGCACACTACGGACTCGAACACGAAACGACGCAGACCCGTGTGAGTGGCCAGGCTGCGGCGCTCCCTGAACCAGAGCAAACTCCCCCCCTCTCTCTCTATCTATCTATCTATCTCTCTCTCTCTCTCTTCCTCCTCCTCCCACCTCTCCTCTCCTCCCGTCAGCTCGTCGTCTTCGAGCGTCGTCCCTCCGGGCATCGGCTCCAGATGGGTGATCCTCACGTATGCATACGACGGATCCAGAGAGATCGACGACTCGTCCTGACAATACAGTGTGATATTGAACATAAATTACACTCATCAGGTTCATTTTATACCAGATAATCCATACAGTGTATTCGCATAGCAAGAGATGCATTAGCAAAGCATTGAGAGAACCGCCATCCTTGGGTGCACCAAGGAGGAAAAATGATGCGCGAGGGCGGGGCTAGGGGCGATTCAATGCGGCCGACTCAATGCGGCTCACCTCGTGAAACACATTTCAACGCAGCACTTCATAGAAAAAGTGACCAACCTCCGGTTCCGGTTCGACCCTCACTCTCTCGTGGCCAAGCAGTTGACGGTAGTAGTCACGGAGACTGAAACGAAGAGATGTTAGCTTCCTCTCTCCCTCTCTCTCTCTCTCTCCCTCCCTCACCGCAATGAGCACTCTGCCAGCGACGTGAGACCCGGCTCCCGAATCACCCACTCCGTACCGTGCTCCGGGCTGGAAACACGCCAACAATAAACGCAAAACAATCGTCCGCCACACACCCGAACCACTGCGGTCCGGTGAGTCTGATTCGGAAGTATGCCCCGAGGTGTCGCTTGCCACTCGTCTTCACTTCGGCCGCCCGAGACGACGTCTGTTGCAGCTCGGCGTACACAGAAATGAGAGACTGCAACAAGTTGCATAAATCAATAACGCGTTCGAGAAAGAGCAAAGAGAGGATGAATTTGGATCAAACGGTTTCGACTCATGTCATCTGACCGTTTGAGCCACCACCAACCCGGAGTCATCATCAGAGATGAAGTTGATGGCTAGTTTCAATCTAGTAAACCCATGTGTGATACACCTTCTCTATCAATTAATGAGCACATTTTAGTTTCGAGTCTCTCTCACCTGGTGGTTTCCCTGTCTCTCGAGTGCTGGGATGAGCAGTCTGTACAGGGGTCCGACCGCCTCGAATCGCTCGGCCAGAGTGAGCGACGCGGCAGCAGCCTCCACGCGGGACGCAAGGTTCTCCTACAACACAATCAATACATTGCAGCTATTTCAAAGATTCGCCAACAAGGATTCCATCCAACTCACCAACGTATAGCCAGCCGGTTCGACAGCCTCCGTATTTGGGACAGACACTGCCTCTTGTTCAGCCACCTGCAAGAGACACGAGAATATAATATTATTCTGGGAGATAGTTAGCCAGATTACAATAGAAAAACGATCTACCCTCTAGTCGCATTCGATCTACCTTCTAGTCGTGAGGAGACCCAAGCGCGCGCTTTCAAACGATAATATTGATCAAAGAAGCCGGCATGCGAATCAAAGAGGCCGCGCGACACTCGACCAATTGCCCGCGCTGTCTGGCCTCTCTCGCTCGGAACTGAGTTTCGCCAACTGACCCCGGCTGCCAATAACAGAAACTATCCACCAGGCGGCAACTATACTTCCCCTCCCTCTCCCCCCTCTCGCACCTCTCTGGACACCCAGTCGAGCACACTCCACTCTGGCTCCTTCAGCTCCCCCCTCCCTGCCAGTTCCTTCGCACAGATCGCCACAGAATGCGCGTGGCACACCGCCGCCTCCGCGTGCCAACCGTGCCTGTATATGCAAATTCGAAACAGGTACGAATACACCTTCTGGGGAAAAACAACAAAAATGAAATGTGGTGAATAGTAACTCATTATCGACAGGACGAAAGACGAGAAGATGTGAGTCTCGGTATCTGTTGTAATAGCACACACTAGGATGGAGAATGGGAGGATGATGATGGAGGATAGAGGGGCTCCGTGCGTGCTGTGCACCCACCTGGCGTGTGCCATGGCGAGTCCGTCCCACCAGGCGGAGCGAAGAGCGGCGCTGCCCCGGTAGCTGTCCGCCAGCTGGATGTGCAGGTCAGCCAGACGGATCTGCAACGGAGAGAATCAAACGCGCGTTCATAAGCATCATAATCAGCAAACGTATCACGCCTGCTTGATTCGATCACAAGCAATAGCCTCTACATCGAACGCTGACACGCCCTACTCACGGGATCATTGGCGGCGTCGACAAGGGATGACGTGGCAGTCATCACCCCGCGCAGCTGACCGATCAACTCCTGCAATGAATGCAAAAAATGAAATGACATCACACAACCCACAACATTACAAACACTAAATAGGATTCCAGAGTTGAACTACATACTCCGTAGCTAGAAACGTCACTACGCCAGAACAAACACGTTACAATTGATAATCACAATGCGGAAAAACGATTTCTTTGTAATTCGAAAATGGGATCCATAATAAAAAAAAAAACATTACCTGTACAGCCCGATCGAAGCTGGTGGCCTTCCTGTCAGTCGCCACGAGCTGCTCCAAGTGACACAGACCGCGCTCGAATCTGCGAAGGAAGGTACTCTCTCCCTCCCTCTCCCCTTCCTCTCTCTCTCCCTCCCTCTTTCTCACCTGAGTGGGGACCATGCCGGATCGGCTCTCCCCAGCAGTCTCGCCAATGCCACTCCCGTCTGCGCGCCTACAACACTAGCGTCAACGTTTCACATCAGACGACGGCAACCACATTCTGTTCTGTCCTAACACGTTACTGGTAAACTGGACAAGTGGATTTTTCAGTTTTGGATTTTGCAGTAACGTGTAGGGACAGTATGAGTGCAGTGTGCTGTCGGCGCACCCACCACTCCTGCCGAGTCTCTCAGCCACTGTGGGGTGTCTCTTCTGCTGCTCATCCCCACGCTGCACAGACAGCACGAGCGCCTGTCCGGCTGAAATGTCACATGTTCACAATAACACAACTCACAGAAATCAATAAACACGTTTGACAAAACTCATGAGTCAGCAGTACACTCACCCAGATGCTGGCTGGCCGTCTCGTATCCATGTCGCAGCAGTAACTGCAGCAGGGCGGCCGCAGCTGTCTGCACTGACGTCAGGCTGGAAAAGAAACATATACACAATACATTATCATAGAAAAAAGAATAACATGTAGAAATATAACAATTATCATGTATTTCAAGCCCTGTAGATACGTTAAACTACCCTACAAAATTACTAGAAATGAGTAAGATACAATTCGGTTGTAATATAAGTTCTAATGTTATATCATAGTCCTTCTCACCGACTGCTCATCTGAAGAAGAACCCTTTCCACGAAGAGAGCGAGCTGGTCCATCGAACCCCATTCGAGCAGGCGGGAACGGAACTGAAAAGGGGTCTCTCTCCTTCTCTTCTCGTTCTCTCTTTCTCCCTCCCTCTCTCTCTCACCAGGTTGCTGAATAGTGCGAGGGCTGCGATGGCGTGCAGTCGCACAGCCTCCGGCCAGTGCTCCTCCAACAGAGACAGGTGCAGGGACAGCAGCCTGCGAGGAATACGTTTATACACTACACACACGCTCAATTAAATTGACTAATTTCAATCATTTCATGAAAGTAAAGTAGAATGTTACAAAGAAAAAATATCTTATAGCACATAAAATACGATTCTCACCAAACTTTTAAAAATGAACTACTGCATAGCTACCAATAGAGAATCGATGTAGACAAATATGTTCATCTATCAAGTCTCGTACCCACCTGGCGAACACAGCACTGGACACAGTGTGTGCTGCCACTCCTCCGTGTCTGGAGGAATGCGGGCGGAGGGTGCCAGTGCAGGATTCCTGGAAAAGTCAAACAAAAAATATCGATCGATTATCAACATCTACGTCAATATTTGGTTCATTTTTATGGCATGTTTGTTTGTTGTTCTTGAAAAATACAGGAATGATAAGGCAGCGATAGCGAGAGACACATCTGCATCGCCGCAACCTACCTGGGCAGCAATGTGTTGGGCGACAGTCTGCGCGGCGTCCAGCACAATCAGAGCAGTCTCCTGGCTGCAAACATTTGCTTTTCATTAATTCCACAATCCATAACCGAATATCGATTGATCTAACGTCAATCGACGCACCTCATGTTAACTAGTTGGAGTACTCCGAACGGCGGCGGCTCCTCCCCTCCTCCCGATCCACTGTTCTCGTCACCGCCTAGAAATACAATCAAACATTTTCTTCATCATTTTTTTTGCTTCTTATATTTTCTTAAAGGAACAGTGGCGACTTAATTCTGCCACAACCTGCCACAACTCCTCATTTTCACACGAACAAAACGTTTGGCGGTGACAGGAATCGAACCCGCGAAGATTAGGGCCATAACGCAGCGCACATGCACTGAGCCATGAAGCAAGTGGCAAGAAGTTGTTCATTTGCGCTTATGTCTCCGACCTCAGTTTTTCCAGTGAAGCGTTGGCGAGAAATTCAAATTTTGAGCTGCATTCTTGGCAGTGGCAGAATCGAAAGTAACGCAGAATCGCCGTTCTTTCGCAAAAACTGCTAATGTGTTAGGTTAATATGATTTTTAATAATGCTCCGAGTCGAAAATAAGTCGCCACTGTTCCTTTAACGTACACATTTTCATTGTTTTAATTCTTGTTCGGTGGGAAAACACAATACCTCCATTCACCCACCCAAACATTTGCCGCACGCTTCCTTGAAAAAAACACACACAATCTACGTGTTTCATCTACCACACAACTAACGGCGGCAAACGATTCCGCAATACGAGAGATGGATCTGTCGATACCTACCTTCCTGTCCCGCACTGTGGTTGAGCTGCGTGGATGGGAGTCGGGAGGAAGAGGGAGGCACGAGGTGCAGAGAGCGCAGGGTGCCGCGGATACTCAAACAGTCATCTTACGAACCTCACCACCTTTCTTTCCCATTCACATTACATTGCAAAATCACGGTACACTTGCACTGTCAGCATAGGAAATGTGAGAAATGAGATGAATTAAGCAGAGTGCACCCACGTGTGTCCGGTCCTCTGCTTCGCGTGCTGCCTTCCCCTGTATCGGAATACTTCGAGTGCAATCTCGAGCAGACGCAGCCACTGCACTCCACGCACCTCGGCCGGATCGGAACCTGCCAAAAGGTTGGTCATGTTCGAGATTCCAAGTTTCAACAACATCATTACCATCAACAATCACACATCAACAACAATCAGTTCTTGTAATTATCACGGTACCAATGCACTCTCTTCCCTTAACGCACTGACCAGGAGTGAGTGGCGCAGGCGGCGGCTGGCCCACTCCCTTCCATAGAACACCCAGCACCTGCAAAGAGGAGACATCAATAATAGTAATAATATATATATATATATATATATATATATATATATACATATATATATATATATATATATATATATATATATATATATATATACTATACAGGATCGTACTACAAACGCGTATGCAGTTCCTACCGACGCTGCAGACACATCTAAAGGAATTAACAGAACACAGCTTGCGACAGTTGAGAGATCCACTGATCTATTCGCATTCTCAAACCTCCCACCCACCTTCTTCGGCAGCCGATGCACCACATACAGCACTGCCGCCAGAATATCCTGCACCTCTTCCTGAAACACACTTATTGATGTTTCGTTCCACAAGAACACTTTTCGGAGTCTACCCCAAAATACGTTTAATATTCGCCAAACACGTATACACTTTTAAACTACAATTCTTTCAGAGAACAAATATCTCCAAACTGTTCAAATTGTTCAATATGTGACCAATATGCGCACCATATCCAGCTTCTCAGTGAGTGGTGCAATGAGGGGCGCTGTGGCGTCTGCCCTCGCAGGGGTCGAGGGCAGAGGGGGAGGCGGCGCCGGAGGACTGCAAACGACAATTCGTTAACTACCCTATTGTACTAAATTGTTCCATTGGAAATGAGAACAGAATCATTGTACAAACTCGCAATTGTGATCAAGATTCAAGACACACGATAAGAGTCACTCGACGCCTACAGAACCCGCGTTTCATACCGTATATGGTGTGACGGCTCCCTGATGGTTGTTCCGATGGAGGGGGACGGGGGCGCCTCGGCCAGTCTCCTGTCCAGACTGCGCCACTTGGACGACGGACGCGCGGCTGGAAGCATCACTCAATCACAGATCCATCTCAACCGATCGACGCACCGTCTTCTGTGGCGGGGGCGGTCGTGGCGACTGGAGTGTGCGCGGCCGCTGACGCCACTGCCTGCAACATCCAATAGTCATACTTGTCCGAAGAATGATATGGAGAATATCGATTCCAATCAAACTATGAAATCCCCTCACTTGTTCGATGTCGTCGATGTGGTCGAGTGCGAATCGGAGGAGGGGCGCGTAGAGCATGGCGATGCGACGCTGCATGTTCTGCAACACATCAATCATATCATCATTCACAATATCTTACTTTTATCAAAAATTCGTACCATACTAACAATATGCTTCATACTCAAATAAAGTTCATGCTCTCTCCTCTTGCATTAATCCGTCACTAACATACGTATCAGTCCGTCAATAGCAATATTTTTCTCTATCCACCACATCGGACAACTTTGAAATGTATTCATACCTAACCAACTCTAACATACCTAATTCACCTACTTAACATACCTGATTCAACTAACAATACGTTCCACACTCTTATATCCTTCAAAGTCTCTCCGCTTCGAGTAATTTTTTCTTTAGAGAACCTATTCACGACAGCATATCCGACCCGCACCCACCAGATCTGCATATCTCCTGTCGTTGCTGTGTTTCGCGAGCAGGTTTCTCAGAAGGGCGATCGGTCGCCGTCTGTACTCGCGAGGCTCACGCATACACGCAACCAGCTCCTACAACACACAGATTATGTATATAATAAAAAAAACGATATTGAAACGCTTTAATAAAGAATTGCTGTCAAAACATCACTTGTATTAATACGTCATAAGTCATGTTCCAATCTCTGCAAACACGCATTTGAGAATATGAGCGCACCTGAATGATGAGTCCGGTGGGGAAGTGCCTCTGCGCATACGAGCCGCTCAGCCACCACTCATCACCACAAAGCGCGTCTGAAAGACATGGATAGACCACGCCCCCTCTCGCGCCGCCCCTCTCCACCCACATCGGTCCGTGTCCGTCGTCTCGGCCAATGCAGGTGTGTTGAACATCTGATTGAAGAAGCGCTGCAGAAGACCGGGAGCGGACGAGGCTGCGATCGAATGCAGCACGATTATAGATTATTCGATCGAGACAACGAGTGAATTGTGAATACCACAGTGCTACGCCCTTATATAGACTCGCAGTACTCACAAGCAGTGGTGCCCGCATCTTGCGACGTCGCCGCGGCCACTCGGTGAATCTCAAACACATAAATTCACATTACAGAAACATTTTGTTCGTCAAATCGAAATGCTATTATGTAACAAACTCAAATCCAAACAATAAGAGTTGAAACATATTCAACTTTTTTGCCACAAAAAGCCTCTGTACAAATCTTCTACACAGCATGGCCCATCCTGTCAGTAATGCAACCGTCTCCGATGCCTGACCTTGTGTCTGCTGTCGACTAGTACAGGCAGGGACAGAGAGAGCCAGTGCTCGTGCTGACTCAGCAGCTGCAGCAGGTCCGCCTTCAACTCGCGCAGAGCCTGCAGGCAAATACGTTTCAACACCTGTTCATAGTTACAGCCATAGCGAGTGGAGATAAAGTTCCGATGTCCCCGATACAATAACAACAACAAGTCCTACCCTGCTCTCGTGCTCGTCCATTCTCTGCACAGCCGAGTGTACCCATCGAAGCACCGCGCCGCGGTCCATGAATGAGATACAACACTGCAAGATGAACAATTCGATTGATTCATTCATGCAAAACCCCGATAAAGAAAACTATTGCGAGAGAGGGGGGAAGGAGAAAAACAGATCCAGAGAGACCCAGAGATGAGGAGAGATGGCGCACTGACTCGTATGAAGAGGACAGTGGCCGTGTTGGCAGCGCGCGCCTCCTCCGGCAGCTCCCGGTGGCGAGCCACGATCTGCAATCTCGATATGCACTATTTTGAAAGTGACGATCGTCTATATTTCACTTGAAGCACACGAAACACTTGTCGCGACCGCGACCGCACCCCCCAATCACCCACTGAGATGGCATATGTTTCACAGCCACACTATATTACGCGGTTCATGTACATTACAATCTTAGCATCTTACCATTCTGGATACGTCGATGTTACGAAAACGAAAGTGAATTCGCCATCAAACAGAATCAACTTTACAGATTTTCTTAAAATCAATATTTATAATCTCATAATGCTACCTGAGTGACGAGTGCATCGATCATCTGCCCGGCTGCCTCCACTTGCTCGGCGGGGAAGCGGGAGGAACGGGAGGTCTGCGAACACAACACATTGCGACAGTCAAATCGGGCAGACGACAGTAATGTTACAGCAAATCTTGTTATCAAAGATAGTCAAACAAATCTACCCAGTGCCCAGAATACGCATGCATTTACCGTTACCATAAGACGATTCTGAAAAAGACATACGTCCATAATAGTTCATATCAATTAAACATTGATCGACATTTTCAACAAAAAAACAAGACTGATATTAACCAGATTGTTCGATAGAATGTTAGAATAACCATACGCAACAATTTGTGGTCTAGTGGTGAGTTGTGGTTGTTGTTGTGATTGATGCGTACCTTGTACAGCTGTTGCCTGACAGTGGTCTGTGCGAGGCTCTTGCTGGCAGCATCAAGAATGAACCACATCTGCCGATATACACATGACAGCTCATCCAGAGAAGACGACGCCGAACGAAGCTGCAGTGCGATTCAGTCACCCACTATTTCTACTACCAATGTTTTTCGACAAGAATTCGTCTCTATACACATCAGGATTCACGAATACGAATCCCACAAATACACATATTCATGGATGAAGTAATGAAATGTGAAATCAGGAAACAACACAACACAACAACCCACCAGAACCGGCAGATACTTGGCAATCGCGGCCCAGACCGCGCCCTCCACTCCTCCTCCTCCACTGGCTGCTCCTGCTCCGTCGGAGAAGTGGAGTCGGATGAATTGTCGGAGAAGAGACTTCCTGCCCGCAGCAGATACACGGTCGCAGATAGACACGAGAGCACTGAAATGGAATGTTGAAAAGGAACACCGAGGGAAAGAGAGAAACACTGGAAGAAGAGAGAATGAAAGAGAGGGGGAGAAAGGGGAAGAGAGGGGGCGAGAGGGGAAGAGAGAGGGAGAGAGAGGAAGAGAGGGGGAGAGTGGGGAAGAGAGACAGATGAGCCGTTTCGTACGTGATGACTCCTATGGCGAGTGTCTCAGTGGGCGCGGCTGGCAGGAGGGAGAGGAGTCTCTGGAGGACGAGTGGCAGGAACGGGATCAGCGACGACACTGGCACCTCCAGCAGAGACTGCAACAGGAAAACATACACTATGACGAAACACTTCCAGTGGGTGGGATGCAATTAGTTCATAGTCACACCACACCAGACTACCACATTCACAACATGATGCAGGCTTGGCAGTCGGATACTGAGCAACTCAGAGACGTAGGGAAAGCTGATGTGCCATTTTCACTCCACTCTCCAAAAAACGCAATGAACAAGGAAACGGAGGTGGGTGGGGAGCGGGGAGTGGCGGTTCACGGGACGTCATGCCATGCAGTGCACACCAGTGCACACTCGCATTCGCACGCCTGCGTGGTGTGTACCTCGCTCGCCTCTCGCAGCTGTCTCTCCGTCGCCTCGTCCACTCCTCCCACACCCGCAGACGAGCCCGCGATGGGCGAACACGAACGAGCCTCCGACAGAGCCGTCTTCATGGCAGACACTCATTAATCAACCAACCCAAAAAATGGTGGCGAATCGTTGTAAACTATCATATCAATCTGTTAGTCCAGTCCAAAACATTCTCACTCACCCCAGTCAACTCTGCCGCGTCTCCAATGATCCGCTTGCTCTCCAGTCGCTGGCACGCCTAAAAAAGAGAAAACAATAATGTACTGTACACCGTACTCCAGCTACGGTACCCCGTACCTGGAAGAAGTCGTGCAGTCGTGGCTCGGTGGTGAACGCGCTGCTAACTATGCGTAGCCGCACGCGGAATAGAGGCCGCTGCTCGACCCAGCGAATCTCCGGACCCTCCTCCTGCAACTCCGTCTCCGTACTCCGATGCGATAGGTGCATGTGTGTGTCTTCATCTTCGTGTTTTGCTACAATGCAGCCGGCTAACTCTTTTTAATGCATGAATACGTTTCATACTTCGCATAACATGTGATTGTCGATCAATCGGCAACAGCTGAACACCCCGAAAACTCGATCAATTGGGTCTTTTACGGTCACAATTAAATACTTGACCGAATGATGACGTCTCATATGGCTTGATCACTCCAACCCCGCGAACCCCCTTTCCGAGTCCCATCGGTCGCGCCCTCCAGTACTGGTGGGGCAGATCGGCCGCCACCGGAAGAGAGAACTCCTGCTCGTCGCACTGCAATCAGAGAGTGTCACTATCACGTTCATACACTCTTACCACTCATGCTCATGCACATATCATAACCACAGTATTTTTTTCCGATTCACGAATAATAATAATATTATGTTGCATATAATAATAATCTTATAAACATGTTATGTTGCATGAGGCATACGTGTTTGAGGTACAGATTATGTGGCTAATGTTTCGAGGATTGTACGCAATGAGATGAGTGATACAAAGGAGAAAGTGATAGAAGTAGTGAAATGCAAATCGCACCTCCATAGCGAGTCTCTCCTTCTTGCCCAGCAGCGGCAGCCACGCGTAGCCCACTGGCGTCTCCGCACACTCAAAACGCATAATACCTTCTCAAAACAACCTCAAACAAACTAAAACTCTGTAATCTACAACAATCAGAACACATAATGTTGTATAAAATATGCAAATTAAGATGCACGCACCCCCTCCGGGCTCTTGACACTGCCGTGTGCGGCGACAGCGACGTGGGCGAACGAGAAGAGGAGGTGGTCGTGGCGGGTGAGCGACAGAGGCAGACACACCTTCACCTGCAACGCGCACATAACGCACTCCATGCAATACATCACTAGCTTGGTCTCTCACAACTAATCTTCACAAACATTCATGCAACTCTGTGGTACAAATACAAGGAGCAACACAGAGGTGCAGGATAGAGAGGCAGCGTACTAGCAAAGGAGTCGAGACGTTGATACCGACCTCGTCTCCGAACGCGGGGTTCTGCTGGTGGTGTTGGATGGCGCAGCTGGCAGAAGAGACGAGGGGACCGCCCGGGGACAGACGACACACAATGGCCTGACAAGGGGACGGTGACAAGAGCCCGCCCCCTCTCCCCCCACCTTCTCTGCTGCATCGCTCCCTCCTCGCACGAGTCGCACAGTCACAGAGATGTTCCGCGCCTTGCCGAACACCTTCTGAGAGTCGTATCTGAAACAATTCAAGGCTACCTCAAACAATCGGCAGAAAGACAAAAGTCACTAAGGATAGTCCTAGAGTAAATGGTGAAAAAAACGGTGATCTGGGAAATAAGATTGATCTCAATGTTTGAGATAAATTAAACTGCTATTCAATCGATAAATTACCAACATACAGTAGCTACATGAATCTACGAGAACTTTTCAAAATATCAATGAACCGTTTTCGAAAGCAAAACGCATGACTGACTTGAGCGCGAGCGGGTAGACGTAGAGTAGGTTGACGAGTGCAGAGTGCGGCTCGCCGACCACGTCTCCGAAGGACTGCAGCTCGAAGGCGGGCGGCACGGGGGAGTCGGGGGGAGAGCGGCGGGGGCGGAGAGGCAGCAGCGAGGGCGAGACGCGGACTGCAGACAGCATGCAGTCAGCACTGTCACAGAAGGTTCGGGGGAGAAGAGGGTGAGAGATGAGATATTATTCACTATCTACTCACACGGCAGCTCGTTCACCCTGCTGCCAATGTCCACCCGCACAGTGACACTGGCATTCGGAATCGCCAGCTTCCCTGCCTTCTCGATCCTGCAATGTCATGCCATCATCCAAGCTCGCGGATAATAATAATAACTTTATTGCAGAAATACTGCGTCGCACATATAAACAAACATCAGTGGTTTGAAGACACAGAGGCGTTTAGCGTCACCAAGGTTGATCGAAATTCAATTATAAGAACTTGGCAAAACTGATTGCACGTAGCGGGAATCGAACCGGCGTAGATTGGTCCGTGAACCGTGAGCGTTACCACAACACTACAACGACATGTACCGTCGAACTCATATCGACGAGATGCGCACAAAGCTCAATTTTTGGATAAGCATTTTGGCGCGAAATTCGAATTCGCCTTACCAAGCTTCGCACGTGCAGATGTTGGTAAGCGTGTTGGTAACGCGGAAACGCCGTTCTTTCGCGTTTTCTTTGATTGTTTCGTGTTTATATGGCTCAAGCAATGTTCAAAAGTCAAAACTAAGCGCCACTGTGCCTTTAAATATAAAATATAACATGAAAGAAAGTTAAATATAGCATGAAAGAAAGATTCTGCACCCACTTTGCGTACTCGTGCAGCATCTTCTGGAGGTCCGCCTCGGTGAGTCTGCTCCCGTCAGCGCATCTGTACAGCTGTAGCTGCTCCGGCCTGGCGGGGGAGGGAGTGGGCGACAGCTCGCCCGAGCGAGCATCGTGGAACACTGGCCTGCAACACACATCACCCATCACACACAACACGTCATTTCAACAGTTGCATTACGACAGGCATAACAAATTTCACAGAGTCGACAAGTCATCATTTCATATTGTTATCCGCATACGTTGCGGTCGCAATGAAATGGCCCATTCTTATATTTGTATTGCATTCGCTGGTCAACGTGGTTTTGACTGGAGGACGTGACGGTTCGCTGTAAGTTGCTATCCTTTTTTTCAAGAGAAATTATGTAAACTGATTCTTAGATGTTTTCGTCACGGATACTTCATGACGAAACGCATTACATTCCCGAACGCACCCAGGAATAAGGAATGGAACGTTGCGTCTGCACAGCCAGCCGTTCAAGTTAACTTGCATTTCCACGTTCATGACTAAACCATACTGCATTTAGATAGATGCAAATCACGTGAACATGACGTTTTGCAGAACAGTTCTCTATGAATTGCAATGGCCCGATGGTCAAACATCTATCGAAGCTGTATGGTACAACGTAAGAAAAGTAATGAAAAAAGATGACCAGGTGAGACCACTTTCGAGATAACACTCACGATGATGAGTTCAGTTGAAACCCAAATGTCACGAGCCAACGCGTTGTCCATCCGACATGGTCAATAATGAATGATTCACATGCAAATTAATTTAAGATTGTTAATAGGTAAATTATGAAACCGGTGTCACTTGTGAATGGACGTTTGTGTGTGACTGCTACACCGATTTCTGTAATGACCTTGTGTTTCCGAGAGTGAGCGAGCTTTCTAAACCGAATTCTCAAATCGATTTCTAGGAGCGATACTTTATCGATCCTCGTACTATAAACGATGGTAATCATTTCCGAACACCGACGGCGTTCTTCGAAAACTCCAACCACTGTGATACTTCTGTCATCTGTATACATAAAAAAAAGTTTTTTTGCATATTTTTTGAAAACGATTAGAAAATATTATAATAAAATCTTTCCTGAAGATTTTACGAGACAACTCGACAGTCAACCAACAAGTTGTCATATCGATCACACCACAGAACCATTTGGCAGGCAGTTCCTACATAGCATTCAAACATTGAGAGATGTATGCTGCATATGCTACATACACACTAATCTCACTCCTTGCAGCCTCTGAATAATGCGATATTCAATATCAACGGCACTGGACCCTTGTGGTGTGCACTTGTGATCAAAGAAATGGAGACGTCCTATGGTCTTGTAAGAATTCCCAGAGCTGTTAGCAAAGATCATGACGAGCTTGTACTTTAACATTACTTTTTGTAACGATAACATATTAAATTTATAGTTGGACTGGGAATACGAAAACAACACCATATTTTCAAACTCGGATGTTCATTGTTACAAACCGAAAGCGAAATTCAATAGATATAGAAAAGGTATAAACTGTTAGAGAAGATGAACATTGCATGTTTCAGATGATAATTTGCTATATCGTTCGTGGATTGGAGACGAGATCTATTTGTGCGCATGTGGAGAAGACAACTGCAACCACGACCAACTCAACTACGTGCGACTCTTGACAAGTCACTGACTGTGTGAAACTTTTAGGAAATTCGCAAGGAACTCATGAATCAACTTCCTTCGCAAAACAGCAAAGACGACATTGTGCGTGCATTGTGTGTTGATTGTCACCATCATATCATATTCAGTCCGACACGTTGTACGATGAAATCTTCGAGTTAGCAGTGCCAAAAGAGAACAACCGCGTCCCACTTTTCAACGTCCTTATCTTCATATGCATAGTCATTTTGACTCTGATTTGACCATGATTTCGATAAATGTCACATTTCCCATGTGTTGGTTCTATTCTCGCCCATCATTCCTCTTCGTTCGCCCATCTTCTCGGGGTTTCCGCCGCGACAGCGATCGGCAGCGGAACACAGTCAGAGTGCGTCAACACAACCTTATTCGGTAATACCTATATCTCAGATGCTTTAACTACGGTATGTCATCCAACGAGCGTGTCAGGCTACCATATTACCACGATTCGAAACTATTCTGGAGAACTACATAAAGTACAGCTGCCACAAGTAGTGGGTAAATGATCAGTAATGTAAACTCTGTAACTAGCTCAACGCAACTCATACTCAAATGGTGGTATGGGAAACAAATCTCTACGAGAGATTTGTCTCATTCATTGGCCGAACGGACAATCCTCTATCGAAGCTCACTTCACAAGACGAAATAGAATAATCGAGCACGAGACATTCGATGCTGTGAGAATCTCTCGTTTCGAGTAACATACAGATGAG
Source organism: Rhabditoides inermis (assembly GCA_963966185.1). Taxonomy (NCBI): domain Eukaryota; kingdom Metazoa; phylum Nematoda; class Chromadorea; order Rhabditida; family Rhabditidae; genus Rhabditoides; species Rhabditoides inermis. The sequence goes on from CAWZYM010000145.1 coordinate 343,002, forward strand.
AAATTTCAGAGCAAGAAGAATGAACCCTACTGTTATCAAATCTATTGCCGTCCTCAGTCTCTTCCAACTGACTATATAGCGGAAGCTGAATGTCATTGGGAATTAACTTGTGAATGTTTCACTGACTTCTGCAACGATCTTTTATTTCCAAGGGTATACACGCCCTTTATCGGTTAAAAAAAGAAATTTTTAGGAACAATACTTTGTCGATGTCGAGACGAAAATGGACGAAAATGAGTTTCACACTCCTTCGACATTCTTTGACGCCATGGAAGGTAATATTTCTCCTCTAAAATACTATTTGTGATGTATGATTTCCAGAATTTCTCTTTGCAGCTAACGAGGAGTGTTGTTAGAGCCACACTCGCGGATCCGAACCAAATTGATAGGATATCTTAGTTAGGATCCGAGACATCGATTTCTGGATTTACTTTTTCCTACGCGCCATATACGTTTCCAGTACGAAAACGTACAAGGCTGGGTTTTGGCTACCTCATTCCACCTCTGGCGGTCCAAGACCGAGCTGTTGTGGCCTAGTGGTTAGCGCGTCAGTCTGTCAGAACAGAGGCTGGTGTTCGAGTCCGCGCACACGATTTTTGTTTTGCCAGCAGTTTCTGGACTTGGACTTGAAGTTTTTTTGTTGCGAAGTGCTTCGATCTGTTTGTAACTACAATTACGTTCTTCTTCTTTTTTTTTCAAAACATTTTGTCCGATATCGTTCAACTATATTGTGTTTTTTTACACTTAAGATATTGTTTTGGCTGAAACGTTTAGTTCGAAAACAGTTATAACAAAGCGTGAACATTTGTAATCTGTGTTTTTTTTCCATCAACAAGAAACGCAAGTCCAGGAACTGCTGGCAAAACAAAAATCGTGTGCGCGGACTCGAACCCCAGCCTCTGTTCTGACAGACTGACGCGCTAACCACTAGGCCACAAGAGCTCGGTCCTGACCGCCAGAGGTGGAATGAGGTAGCTAAAAAACCAGCCCTGTACGTTTTCGTACTGGAAACGTATATGGCGCGTAGGAAAAAGTAACACCAGAAATCGATGTCTTGGGTCCTAACTAAGGTATCCTATCAACTTGGTTCGGATCCGAGAGTGTGGCTCTAACTACACTCCTCGTAAAGTATATAAAATTTACGATTACGATACTGACAAATACGATCAAATCAACATACAACCAACCAAATGCCACGTGGACCACGTATACGAACCGTTCGGTCAATCATATCTAAAATCCGCAAATGCCTTCGAAGATGTGAGAATAACACAATCTGCCGAAAGTAGGATGAACATTTCAGACTCTGTATGGTACAATTCTCCAAGTCGCTAATAACGGTCCGATGTGGTGAGCAGTTTTGATCAATCGAATGGTAATCTTACGGTATTGTACGAATTCCGAGCAACATAGTGGGGGAAAAAACGGGTACAGTGTCTATAACGTCATGAATTATACCAGTACGTATTTAGTATTGAAACTACGATGCAAGCGCAGAATTCGTTAAATTATCGAATGTACTGAATGTACTGTAATGTACATTTCTCTTTTTTTCCTGCTGGTCTCCTTTCTTCTGTAGTATAGTGGTTAGAAACCCCCTCCGCAGAGTGAATCTCTTGAATCGGAGGGATACATTTACCTTTCACTGACATTTCTGGAACAGAGTTTACTGTTACCGACCGACTGAAGTGAAAACGCAAACGTGGAAATGTGATTACAAAGGCATTTCGCATACAACGAGAAACTGTATTTTAAAAGAATATGAATCCTACAAGTCATGGATTGGAGACGAATTAATCCTGTGCGCATGTGATTTAGACAACTATAACAAACTGAACTATGTATATTTATCATTGTAATGAAAACCATATTTTTTATTTATTAGAAAATTCGCAGACTTCTCAAAAATCACATCATTTCACAAGATGTATCCTTGGTGAGAATGAATTCGCTCGTTCTATATTAATCGTTAGTATTTAGTCAGACACAGTCTACGATCAAAACGAAATCTTCGAAACAGCCATACTGTGGTCTGGTGATTTTGTAAGGAAGTGAAAGCGCTGCCAAGACTGACATTCTTATTGTTCCTATTACATTCGTACTCTTGTTACTTCGATAATACTTCCTTCTGAATAAACAGTGACACAATTAGAAAAGAGAGAGAGAGAGAGAGAGAGAGAGGGAGGGAGGGAGGGAGAGAGAGAGAGAGGGAGAGAAAGAGGGAGGGGGAGAGAGCCGCCGTGCTCACCTGGCTGCCCAGGCGAATCTAGTCGTGTATCCAGCCAGTCTGGGCGTGGCTAGTTGGATCGTCTTCTGCAGTCGCGCAGTCGCCTTCGCATCCCCGGACGACCTGTCAAACCATCCACAATCAAACGTTTTCATGCATTTGAACATCGTCAATGTCACGTCAAAAGCTCACTTTCACTTTCTTCTGGCCCATCATGCAAAATTCACCATCTTTCGTCAAAATTTACTTGTTTGACAAAATGTGCCACTACTCGATCCGTGGAAAAATATTCTGATTCTGATTGTCAAATGTTCTAAATGATGTAGTATTCAAGTAGTATTCGTAGCATTTAAATATGAAATCGTCTTCAACAACCGTGCAACCGTCATTAGAGATTACAGTAGTGATTGTGGCTAGTGAGTGCTGGGAGTGTGGGCCCACTTCATGTAGAGGTCGCCCTGCGTGTCTCCGCTCAGCATCCGATCCACTCGACACACCACCCACAGCTCCTTGTGCGGAGCCGCCACGGAGCACACCATCTGAAACAACACAATCACACCGTCATACACGAAAGTCATGTTATCTGCCCCAGTATCCCAGACCTTTTAGACACTACAACGTGATCAGTATCGTTTTCTAAAGCGAGAAAACCCAACTCAACGCTCCATAACGTCTCCACTTCCTTACAAGGTCGTAAACTATCACCCGAACACAAGAATAGAACTCAAGAAACATCCCCCCACCGACCGTGTTGGCGGCTGTGCTGGTGAGGAGTGAGGTGCTGACGCCGTGCATCTCCCCTTCCCTGCCTCGGCCCCGCCCCCCTCCTTCCAGCTGACCGTCGTTCACATCCACCTCAAAGGGCAAATTGCACTTATCTCTCATCGTCTGGCTCGATGATGAACCAGGTTGATCAATCTATTTCTCAACTTTTGATATATTAGGAAGAGCGCTTGTCGCATTCGTGTATACGTTTTTGGTTTCATCTCGCATTCGAAATATACAATGCCGAACTAAACATTCCACGATTTGCACTTATACACTCATCACCCATCACCCCACTCGACATCACAGTGAACTGGAAAAATGTAAAAAAAAAAACGTATCTCAATCTCATCATGCTATTACATATCGAGTACTAATGAATATATTTCACTTCGAAAAAAACAAGAGCATGACATACATTCAAGAATAATACCATCTAACAAAGAAATGATCGTATACGGGCACGTGTCGAAATCCAAATCTCCACCCACCTGGAACTCCTCGCTGATTCTCCTGCCAGACTGCGCGTCGAAGAGGAAGACAGAGACGAAGAACGGCTCGATCTGAAAAGAGAGAAAGTGGAATCAACAAGCATCTTCATCGAGTACGAAAATGACATGCAACAAACTATGAAACATAACCCCAACCTGTTGCATACAGGTGGCACTGACAGGCAGTCTGAGATCGAGTTTGGTCAGCTCCACAGTGAAGCGAACCATCTGCGGGGGAGAGAAACGGTCCTGCAAACACATATCCACTGCTGGCACGAGCTACGGCAACAACAGTCAAAGCGTACCCTGACGGGATCTGCACTCGCCGCCGCCTTGCCGTGCCCGGCCAGACTGGCGGTGCGCGACAGGGGCTGAGAGGTGTTGAGAGGGAGGGTGGACGAGGGGCCAGAACTGCGAGCACCTACAATGAATACGTCCCCCCCTTCCCCTCTCTCTCCCCTCTTCCTCACCTCCTCCACTCCGCCTCCTTCCCAGTACACACGATGGCTCGCCGCGCGCGTCTGACATCGGCTACAACCACACACATACAGCAATGGCGTTGTGTGTGTAGATGCGTTTGTAGGATTGTGTGTTGTGGGAGGCTCCGCCCACCCTGCCGCGCCTATATAACGGGCTGGCGGGAGTGCGCGGGGCCGACTGCGAGATATGCCATCTAATCCGCAGAATAAACTCATGCACATCATGTGAGTTTCGGTCTATATTGGGGAGGAGAAGAATCGGACTATTCATCCGATTACGTGGATGTCCCGGCTCGAAATGAACTTTCGCCGTATATTGCTACCGCTACACCATCAGTTCCTTCTCCCCTTTATATTCCTATCGGCCCTGCGACAACGGATTCTATATTCCCGACTATATTTCATTGTTGCCGCATTCTGAATTCGTTTCTGTCGACTCGTCGAGCTGTTCTTCCATCGCTCTTCGATCCGCCGTCGCAGCCGCAGCAGTCCAACATCGCTCGAGGCTTCCTTCGATCCAGAAAAGGAGACTGGTGACCTTCTTTCTGTCCCCGAATCGTCTCGTGCCGTGGCAACATAGCTTCATTGGATGCTGCTTTACGAAATCGATGACGCGAGTACAACACTGCAACCCGCTATCGCCGCATCGACTCACACATTCATCAATACTCAGTCGCGTAGGGAGACGACAGCTGCTCGCACCCAATACGCGAAAGCTCGCGCCCGCGCGTGATGAATTGGAGAAGACTCTCTCAGGGAGTCGAAGGCTGGCAGGACAGCCGCTGACGCAACTCCGCCCGAGGACACAGGAGTCCAGGCAGTGGATCGAGCAATAGTCTACAATAGACTTGGAAAGGTGATGAGCCGAGAGCCGCCTCAATGGAAGAGGGACAGGCTGGCCACACCGACGTCTGCCGCAGCCAAGGAGCGCCGCTGACCCGCCGATACCACTTATTCTCTGCCGCCAAGGAGCCGCTATGGAGTCCGCCGCCTGCTGTCGCCGGGATTTCGACGACCACGAGGGCAACTGCACGTCGACTAGGAGAGAATCCCTTCTGGTGAGCCGTGTCGCACCATTTTACAGTAGATGTCAGGGTACTAGGAAGAGCCACACGGCCTCCTGACAAAGTAGCATACAATGGTGTCTCTAGCAAGAACACGAGCCAAGACCCGAATTGACAAATTGACTGATACAAAAAGATAGCGCAGTCGGATTCACTTTTGAATAGTTGTGTAGACCCTTCGTTAGATATTACATTGTTGAGAGACGTCTCCCCCACACTTCCCCCACCCCGGTTTTTAGATGAGCCGGAGCTTTCATCTTGTAAGGAGGGGGGACGTTGTGTGTGTAGATGCGTTTGTAGGATTGTGTGTTGTGGGAGGCTCCGCCCACCCTGCCGCGCCTATATAACGGGCTGGCGGGAGTGCGCGGGGCCGACTGCGAGATATGCCATCTAATCCGCAGAATAAACTCATGCACATCATGTGAGTTTCGGTCTATATTGGGGAGGAGAAGAATCGGACTATTCATCCGATTACGATGGTTATAATAATAATTTCATCTTGTGAGCACCCAGAATTATAACTTTTCAGTCAAAAACAATACGTTTCACACAGACACTAGTGATAAACAAGAATCCAGAAACACGACTCACATGGAGGTTGTAGTATACACTGAACAAGTTCCTCCTGTCGACGATGGGCGGCTGGAGGGCGCGGGCGGCAGAAGTGCGGCCGCGCCACACGGACTCGCCACGACCTGCAACGGCATTGTCAATGCACATTGTGGTTCTATGCTCGTGGTGGGGTAGATCAGAGGAAGACGGAGTCAGCACTCGGTAATAGCGCGCGAAACAAGAGAGGCAGACGGTTATGGCACCGTACTTCGAACTGCAAGCGAGGTAGATCGAAAACTATCGCTCTGGAGCAACTGGTCTAGCGGTATCATCAACAATTACAACACTACAACTTCACAATACGTATTCCACATGCAACCTTATTCAAACAGAATCCTACTGTTTATCGATGAACATCGCACATCAGTGGTCAAGAAAATAAATCCATTTTCAAGATATCGGAATAGACATGTCAAGATAGCGAAACATGGGAAAGGCTACGCACCGGCGCTGTCCTCGCTGGCTATGCTGGCAGTGTCGGCGCTCGTGTCGGCGCACGTCTTCCTCCCTGCCATTCCCGCACTCCCTGTCCCCTCCCCTCCTCCACCCACACACGAGTCAGCAGGAGTGTCATCCACAGAGTGCACAGAGATAGAGTCCGCTGCAACACATCAACACATCACATATTGCAGATCATTGCAACCATTTTCCCATTCAACATTTGCCTTGATTTGAAATGCTAATGATATACATGTCAATTTGACGAACCTCATTGAAAATAAGTTCCAGTCACAACTAAAATACAGGCATCGCATCGTGATCATAATTTGTAATGCATTTTGAGAGACTAACGCACCCTTATTGGCCATGGCGATGACTCGATTGGCGTCGCTGAGCCAGTCAGTCAGCTCGTCCATCGCACACTCGCCCTCCGCAGCCAGACACAGCGACTGGACGAGGGAATCTCTCTCTCTCTCTCTCTCTCTCTCTCTCTCTACTCACCTTCTCCTTCTCCTTGGATTCATCACCCGGATCGCGCGCTGGCTCGAACTGAAACACAGTTCTTCTTACAGCTTTTCACAACGCGATGAATGTGTGTCCACGTGTTCACCTCGAGGACGGTCTTGCCCTTCTTTGTGCTGGTGAGGCGGGCAGCGGCGACGCGCACCGAGGGACGGGTGGGCGGCGCGCCGGCAGACTGCAGGCAGAGCAGGGATCAACACACAGCCAACGTTTCGGTATCAACGCAAGAAAAGGTCGATCCAAAGAGTCATTGTACATACCTTGAGAACATCGACGGCGGCGCTGCCATCGGACAGTCGACGCAGCACACAGTAGCGACGCTTCTCCGACTACAAAGCAAGCACACGACAATATCGGATATCAGTAGCACAAATACAAAACATCGAATTAGGCCAGGCCTACTGCCTGTGCGATCTCGCGAGAACGAACGCCCATCCAATTCGGAAGAATCTTCGGAAGAAATCAAACACTCTTGATATAATCCTGGTCGAAAATTCCTCTCTTGTAACTAGTACGCGCGTCTATGATCGTTTCAGCACATGCGATCACCTACCCGTTGAATTTGTATTGCGCATCGAAGACACTCCCGAACACCAAAAACCTCATTTCATGAGAAATTTCAAAAAAGCAAATTGGGATGTTATTAACAATGCTATAGATTCTATTCGATGGACACAAGTTTTTATTGGAAAGACGGTAGAGCAAGCTGCATCTAAGTTTTACGAAATCATAAATGGCATTATTGATTCAAATATTCCGCTTGTCGCTCCGGCTATCAATCGCCCCCGCTTATTACCTCGTTATCTACAAAAGCTGAAGCGACAGGCAATTAAACTTTCTAAAACAAGACCTCACTCCATTGAATCTGATAGATCACAGCGTCGCCTACGTAAAGCAATAACTTCTTGGAATTGCAAGCGAGAGTCTAAACTAATCTTGAATGGTAATAAATCAGCTTTCTATCGCGATGTTCGAAATAAAATGCATCCCGACGGTGGCATCGGCGCAGTTTGCCAAGATGGCGAATTCATTCACAACACGCTCGATAAATGCGAAATCTTTGCTGACTATTTTGATTCGGTATATCGCAATATCGATGCACCACCTGGTACTGACTTGCCTAAACTCTCGCATTCACTTGACATGATCGATATTACTTTCCTTGGAGTTCATAAAACTATTTCCAAACTTGATTCTAAATATAACACTTCTCCAGACGGCATAAATAATGTGTTTCTAAAACAAACATTTAATTCCATTTCCGTTCCATTGACGATTCTTTTTGCAATGTCCATGTCTGTCAGAAAAATCCCATCTATTTGGAAAGAAGCTTGGGTAAAACCATTATTCAAAAAAGGCGCACGTGAATCTGTTTCAAACTACAGGCCGATTTCTCTCACTTGTAGCATTTCCAAAGTAATGGAAAGAATCTGTGTTCAGCAGATCACAAAATATTTAGAACAGCATAGCTTACTCTCGGAAAAACAATTTGGTTTCCGCAAAAATCGATCTACTAATGCGCAACTGATTGAATGTCATATGAACTGGTGCAAGCATACTTCATCCGATTTTGTTATCGATTGTATTTACTTTGATTTTAAGAAAGCATTTGACACTATAAATCACGATCTTCTTTTTAAGAAACTTGACGCTATCGGTATTCGCGGAAACGCGCTTGGCGGGATAATCGAATTTCTCAAAAATCGCAAGCAGTCTATCATGATCGGCTCAAGGCGTTCTTCACCGCGTGTCGTTAATTGTGGCGTTCCACAAGGCTCATGTCTTGGTCCCCTGTTGTTCAACATTTTCATTGATAACATTCCAGATAACCTTCCAAAAGATGTTTATCATGCGCTTTACGCTGATGATCTGAAAATTTCCTATCATTTCAATTATACCAGCACTACTGCTGCAACTACCTTTCAAAAAGCTATCGACACAGTCGCAGCTTGGTCAGCCACTTGGGGTCTTCAGATATCCACTGAGAAAACACAAATATTGCATATAGGCAAGCGGAATCCAAGGCACACTTATACAGCTCACGGCTGCGTTCTCAAACCAATAGATGCTGCCAAAGATCTTGGTATTCTAGTGAATAATAACTTGTTGTTCCGTGATCATCTAAAACAAATTGTTCAGCAAACTCTCTATTCTATAAATGATTTCCTTCGCACATACAAAACACGAAGCCCCACTCTTCTGATTACTGCGTACACTACCTACTTTCGCTGTAAACTAGAATATTGTACCGAGCTCTGGAACCCTACTGACGTTGCTTCTGTAAACCTAATCGAAAGCATACAACGCTATTATACTCGACGTGTGTGTCAGCGTATCGGACGCAACTTATCATACCCCGAACGCCTTCAATTTTTTAATCTTCAATCTCTTGAAAATAGGCGATTCTTAAATGACGTCACTTACATACACAAAGTTATTCACTCAAAAACGACTTTAGACTATCATGGGCTTTTCGCAATTATTCCAACTCGTACTCGCGGCTCTCATGAATTTAGGATTGTTCCCTCATTCGATCACACAGGCCGTACTAGCACTTTTTTAAGCAGAACCTTCGTAATTTGGAACTCCCTTCCTCATGACTTAGTTTCCGTCAACGACCCTTCCGTCTTCAAATCACAACTCTCTACATTAGATATTATGCCACCTAGCAAATTGCGCAACCTATAGAGACCATATTTTCTTGTTTCGTATATTATTATGTTATTATTCCTTATTTATATTCAACCCCATCCATATCTGCCGTTTTCCATGTTTTCACTTTTTGTTGCTATGTCGATTTTCTCATGTTATCGGTAATAAATCTATCTATAGTAAAAAAAAAAAGAATGTTCACTTTTTCCACATGCTATCGAAATACGTTTCAAGAAAACACCTTCAATATTGAATATTAGCTAATTCAATATTGAATATTAGCTATCAATAATATTAATGTTTGATTTGTAAAAGTGTTGTAGAAAGTAAATAACGCACTTTGAAGTTATCGAGGAGCTTGTTGTCCGTCTTGACAACGAGCAGATAGCCCTCCCGCACCACGCCCGACATGAGAAAGCCGGACAGAGCCTAGGAAGTGGATCTCTTCCCCCTCTCTCTCACACTCTCTCCACCCACCGCAGTCCGGTCCTCTTCCAGTGCCATGTCTGATTCGAAGACGAGCGACGAGAGGGCCACGTCCATATCGGAAGACGAACTGAATACCATATACAGTAATGATAAAATGAAGGGAAAGATTCAACGGTTTCTTTCATAAATTATCATCGCCAGCGAAACAAACAAACAGTTCGTAAACAACAACAAAACATGGTGCACCCACCCCTCATTGAGCGTGTTGTAGTCTCCGGCGAACTTTGCATAGTTGAATGTGATTGTGTGGTGGGGCGAGCGGTACAGGGCAAGGGCCTCCTGAGACAGAAAACAGGGTAGGCAGTGTTCAACATGACATGACATCACTCGTGGTGGAAAGAAGTACACAACGGCAACGACAGTTGCTCAAGGTTACCAAAAGGAGGGGAACGTCGGCACGTGGGATAGTAAGAATGGATCGTCTAGATTGACGAGTAGACGCCATCCGCTCACCTTGGTTAGCAGCCAGTTGACATTCTTCTCTGCTCCATCCGGGACAGTGGAGACAACGGTCGCGCACTCGGGTTCGATCAGCGTTTCCTATGGTAAAGGATAAAAATACAGTACCCCGTATCTCAATTTCTTTTTTTTATTGTTATGTTGTGCAAATATTGATTGGTAAGAGAAAACATCAAATTCATAACCACGCTTTTTTAAACCATTCCAATTCCAACATCGCAATCCTCTCTCTCTCTCTCTCTCTATCTATCTATCTATCTATCTATCTATCTATCTATCTATCTATCTATCTATCTATCTATCTATCTATCTATCTATCTATCTATCTATCTATCTATCTATCTATCTATCTATCTATCTATCTATCTATCTATCTCTCTCTCTTCTCGTTTGTTGCTGCTATTCAAAGTCCATCCGGCGCTCTCGTTCTCCTTCCTTCTCTCTTTTCCCTTCTCTCCCACTCATCCCATTCCCAAAGTACCCCATCCTCTCCCCATTCCACTAATTAACACAATAGCTATAGCAGTGCACGTTTTTTCCAGGGCTATTCATTCCATCACATCAATGACAGAGCGAGCGAATCATCAAACAAAAAGAAAAGACCACAGTCACAGCTCATCCGAACACCAAACAACCCGTAGTGTATCACTCGCAGAATCTACTCGAAACCATTGTGTACTCGTCTACTCGACAACAACAAGTACAGTACCCCACCTGCACATCATCCCTGGGGAAGAGTAGGAGCTCCCTCTGAGGGTCGTTCTCCAGCTGGATGTTGTGCTCCGTCACGAACTTCTCGTAGTCGAGGGGAGCCGACAGCGGCGGCTTGCGCTGCAAATCAATCGATATTCATGCACGGATTTGAAATGGGTCTGATTCTTTTACACTAAAATGAGGAGGCGATTGAAACGGTGACCGAGTATACAGATAGGATATATCACTCACTACCCGCCGTCAATATAAATGGACTGAAGACTGGTAAAACTTTTCTCTACTTCAACGACCGAACAACAACAAACGCTTCGATATTGTAGGCCATAGTAATAAAATCTGTTTCATACAACAATTCAAAACACAAAATCGAACAGCGAACACAGAGTGAGTGTTAGGAATAGAGTACCTGTGGGTTGGCGTGTCCTATGACGGTGCGGACTGCCTCCCTCGCCTCGCGCGCCAACCCCGGACGACCCACGCCCGCCGTGAACCTGCATGAGGAAGTCAATATCAATATCGTCATATAAACATAATGTCATGCAGTCAACTATCAAGTGTAGTCGCAATCAATCTATCACAACGTGAAATCAATAACTACCTAATACTTAACTATAGTAAACAGTACCCATTGACAGGCATGCTCTTGGAGCGCGGTGCTGCGAATGCGGGGACAGATCGTTTGAGTCGCACCATGACTCACACAGGGGCAATACAAATAGGGAGAGCGTGCAAGTATTTCACAACTCGTCAATCAGAGACGTCTCCTCGGCGGCCACTGCCCACTCTCGCCTTGCGAGTCTATTGGCGTTGATGCCGCCACTATCTAAGCTCTTCCCCGCTTCACTCACGTCTCCTCGTCTCTATCTCTCACTCTCTCTCTCTCTCGCGAGGGGCAAAAACTCTCTTTCTGTGCCCGCATATCATGCTTGTTAAGCCACACCCCGCACTTTCAGTGCTCCCTAAAAACATGCGGGAACATCATCATAGCCGCACTGGGGCAGAATACCAACGAGGGAACGCCATCCCGCGAATTCCAATCATACTGATAAGCGCGGTGATAAGGAGAATGGTGTACGGTAATCGAGTATACACAAAACCAACATTTAAAAAAAAACCCCACTTTCTCAGCTGGCTGGTGGCGGACTTGGCTGAGGCGGCGGCGATGCTGTCTGCGACGAGGGTCGACGTGCCCCCCGAGTGCCCCGAGATAACGGAACGACCATCGTCCTGCAATAGACATCACATAATAATAATAATAATAATAATAATAATAATAATAATAATAATAATAATAATAATAATAATAATAATAATAATAATAATAATAATAATAATAATAATAATAATAAATAATACCCTCCTCCCTCCATCTCACACCAATATACTGCTATTTCTGAATTGTGTATCAAAAGAAGCGTTTCGGGTGTCGCATACTCTAGTATGATTGTTTGACAGTTGTGAGTAGAGTGAGCGTATTGTCAATCATCAAGGTCAACCGAATGCGGGCGCGTGCTCTCCCGACTCCCGTCCCGCGCAACATGCCATTAATCAATCCCTACATTCATCGCGAGAGAAATGATAGTGTGATTGCAACAACGACGCAATACTAATCAATGAAACAATCGTCTATTGCTGGCGCTATCGCGCTACTGTATATGCCTTCAATGAAAACGTGATGAATGTTGGAATAACGAGATTGATCTTACCTGACTGGAGCGGCCTCCTGCAGTGGATCCGCTTCGGACGGGCGGCATCGGTCCACTATCAGTCGCTCTAGACGCCCTTCATAAACCGACGACAATCGATGCCGAGCCTCTCCTTCTTCCAATACACTCTGCAACGCGAGAGTGCTAACTGCGAAACGAAGCGACCCGTCTAATTCCCGCGGCGGAAGACGCTTTGTAAACAAAACAAAAAGAATGGAGCGAGAGAGGACCAGGGTGAGAAACAGCTGACACAATAGGGAGACTGCCAAGGAGAAACCATGAGCGAATCGGGTCGAATGCGCGTGTGCGGTGAGTGGGGTGGGGTGAGAGAGAGAGTAGAGAGAGTGCGCGGAGAGAGGAGGCGCAGAGAAGCGCGCGGAGGATATGGAGCGGCCAGATGTGGCAACGGGAAGGCGGGAATAAGCAAGAGCGAGATAGGCAGAGGATATGTGCGGATGGCAGACGGGCGTCCGTCAATCGCCGCATATTATGCACAAGCACATACATAATGAGACAACCGGAAATGTGAACGACGGAATGACTTGAATGAGAAACAATAAAAACGTTGTAAAACAGAACAACATGAAGAATTGGTGGCGCGCGAAACGAATTTCCAAATTGTGCAAAATAACGCATTATTCACTAACACTACTGTCACGCACCACCAAAAATATAATCCTAGATAAGGAAATTCCTTTGAATGTTGAACAAAAAGCATATTCGCTATTTACTTCATAGTACAAACAGTTTTATTTCCCAAAGGTACAGATATCACTTCACCAACAGGTTATGAAATAAGCAACACGACTCAAAGCACTCTTGGAAACAAAATAAATGAAACATCACGCGGGCTAAATATCAAAGAAACAAGAAGGTACAGACACACACGAGGAACAGTAGAAACACTAACAACAAGCAATAAGCTCAGAATGCCCACGGGAAATAGGGATCGATCACCTAACATCCATGCACATTCTAACACAACAAAGACCATAATCTTTCTTACAAAACATTCAATACGTTGGATAGGAGGGCCAAAGAGAGACACGCAAACTCACAATCCGATGGGAACTCCTTCCCGGCTCTCTCACCCACTCTCACTGTCGGACGAGAGGCAAATGGTAGTGTTGGCTACACCCTGCTTTGGCGACTTGGCGGGCCCGGCCAGCTCCTCCTTCTTGCCCTCTGCGGCGACCAGCTTCCTAAACAACTATCGTTCCACACATCACATTGCCCACTCTCCCAAGTACGCTCTAACAACCAATCCCAAGCCCTGTCTCGCCCACTCACCTCGCTCCGACGCATCCTTCCTCGGCCGACGGGGGAGGTGGCACCTGAGCGACGGCATTGTCGAGCAACTTGCGTCCTGCCTGCTTGCCCCTCCGCACAGTGATGTTCGCGAGCAGAGGCCTGAGTGGCTGTGCCGTCTCTGCCTCCTCTCCTCCCACTGCATCCGACTTGGCCGGTTCCTCCCGCCGCCGCGCCGTCTCCCCCTCGTCCGCTCCTCCACGCACAGTCGGCACCGTGTGCAGCTTGTGTCCCTTCTTCAGTCCCCCTCCCTCTCCGCCCTCTCCACTGTCCTCTTCTTCATCTCCATTCGTGCGGGCGTCCTTCCCGGCAACGACTCTTCCTCCACAGTCGGCGGCTCCCGGCTCTCCCTCGTCCTCGTCTGTTTTGCCTCCATTCTTCTTCTCACCCATCACCTGCAAGTGACATTAAACGGTTATAAGAACTAATTATCATAAAACAAGATGAAACGTACAAAATCACCTTGACTTTCCCCAGCAGGTTGAGCTGGTATTACTCAATCTCGCTCATCTTCTTCGGACCGAGACATGCTGCGTAGGTATATAATCCCCGCTGCTTCCCTCCGCCTCCAGTCTGCGCCGCTGCATGGGCACTCGCAAAGTGCTCCTTCAGGCTTAGAACCTCTGCAATTGGAACGCGATCGAACCAGTGAGTTCGGACACGCCACTCACTGAGAAACTGTAGGCGGCAGACGACACAGGCAATGCTCCCGCCCTCGTGAAGGTAGTGGCTGTCGACAACATGGCCAAAGTTGGACGCACTCTGAACAAGTCACACACTAACGAGACGGGTCGTGCGATACTCACGTGACAGCGAACAAGCAGGCACCTCTTGGCCTTCTTGTCCCGGGCCAGCGGCATCAGCAACTGGCTCACCAGCACGTGCCTCCTCGATTTGCCGCCATCGTCCACCGACTACAAAAAACCACGTTTAAACACTCACACAAACGAAATACACCCCCCCCCCCCCTACCACATCTACTATATTGCCAACATAATACAAGGAAACTGGAATCCATGAATACTGACCAGAGAACGGCGCTTCACTACAGGGTCGTGGAAGTCGTCGCCCGTCTCCTCCACAGACTTCTCGCTCGCCGACTTATCCTTGCCGCTCGTCTTCGCCAGGCACCCGTCCTCCCCGCTCTGCGTGGTTCGCGTCGTCGAAACCTAATCCTCCTCCTCCTTTTCCTCTACTACCCAAGTGTCGAGCAGAACGTGGTTGGCGGTGCCAGACACACTTGAACGCCTGAAAATTTATGATAAATATGCTACACACATGTAATAAGATACTTTTCAAATTTAAACTTTCTAGTTCTCCCCCTCTCGTTCCCTACCTTTTCTTTTCATGCCCCGCGCCAGCGCCAGCCTTGTCACCTGTACGCACCACCCTGAAGCACAATGTATGGAATACTGTTGAAAAATAAACCCACACCCACCCGCAATCAACACTAACGATAAACCCCCCAAAAATATCCAATTCACCACCACGATTCATAGTGGCAATCTACCGTATTTGATCAGAATCTCACCTCGATCAGAACCAACTCCTGGATGAGTCGATCTTCAACTCCGCGGTACAACTGAAACATATGATCCATCAGACAGTGACACAAGTCCACTACACTGCAAGCTTATACACATACACATTCATTCACCGATACGCGAATTATCCGAGTTTAAACCGTCCATCAATACTCCCACACAATGACAGTCGTTGATCGATGCGCTAGCCATTTGTTATATTTCAAACTTCATTTTCCAGATTCAACACCTCAATCCAAAACGACAACGCTTTCTCACCATTTTGTTGAGTTCGGCGAGGGAAGTGCTGGGAAGTACCCCGCAGTCGGTTGCGTGCGAACGAATGAGTGAGCGTAGTTCGTTGAGAATCTGCAATCAATATGCACCAAAATACACGTATTTAGAACAGCTGATGTAACCCCGATGTATCAAGACGCAAAAACTCAAACTGTTCAATTAGCAACAGCGATGAATGAACGAAGATTACTTACGTTTTGAATCTGCGTCGCCTCCCACTGGACAACATCGACACTGGAGAGCTTGAACAGTAGCCGGTCGTAGACGGCTGGAGAATCTCCTAGCACTGACTGAAAAACACGTGATAGAGATAAAGTAAAACTCCTTCAAATCGAAATGTCACACATCTGTTGTTACTGTTTGCTTGAAACATCTAACAGGATATATGCTCTACTTCTACCATCACTATCTCTCTTGCCTACTTCTCCCCTCACCTCTCTATTCTCATCACAAATTTCTTAGCATTTCACACTCAACCGAAAAAAAAATACTCACCACTGCTCCGGCTCCCGCCGCACACGCCACTTTCAGAGAGGTGTACGCCTGAAAACAGAAGTGTTAGCAGTTATCAAATCAAAACGTTCATTCAGTATCGCTAAAGTAGCGTTCAGTTTCTTCGAAACTCTCTTCGATACTGACTTCGAAACGCCTTCGACACACGACCACACAGCTTGTTTCGAAGGCGTTTTGAAGAGGCTGTTTCGAAAAGACTGAACACACCTTAATCCTCACGTATAGTCGCCGCCTGGAGGATAGTTTCTGCTATTGACAGCCGGGATCAGTTGGCGAAACTCAGTCGCGAGCGAGAGAGGTCAGACAGCGCGGGAAAGGCTCGAGTATGGCGCGGCCTCTTTGATTCCCATGCCGGCTTCTTTGATCAATATTATCGTTTGAATGCGCGCGCTTGGGTCTCCTCACGACTAGAAGGTAGATCAAATGCGACTAGAGTGTAGATCAAATGCGACTAGAGCGTAGATCAATTTTCTACCGTCACCCGGCGAACTATCCCCCTGAATAATATTATAGTATCCTCAACATTGCGTAAATAACAAACAGTCCACATTAGTATCTAACAAGCAGTCCACATTAGTTAAAAACATCATACTGCAATAACCGAGAAGACACCCACCATCATCGTTAGGCGTATGAAGTCCTGGTACGCTGGCATGTCCTAAAAGAACCGGAACAGCGGCAGGCCCTCGGAGACGACGAGCCTCCGCTGGTACTGTTCGATCATGTCGATCGAGTTCTTCATCTCGAGACACATACCCTAAAACATCTTGATACGTTTTAACTGCGATCACAGACAGACTATAGGCCGTCCCCCCCCCCCGTTCATCGTACGGCAGTAATTTCTCAGAATATTTACCAGACAGCATTTGAGGCATTTATCCCGTGTTTTCGGTCCGCGCGAGATCATTCGACCGCGCGATTCGCGCGCTTGGCGGTCTATTTTTAGGGAAATGAGGTCCATTTGCAAGTCAAATGAAGCAAAGTTTCTCACCTTTCGGAGTTAATAACTCCTTTCAGAAGGATCGAATCGTGATGAAATTTTGACATGTGGTCCGGACAGGTACCTTTCACAGGACCTGTTCCTTCGAATTTTGAATTTCGACTTAGTTTTCTCGATATTGTAGAAAAACCGTCTTTTACAGACCATTTTGTAGGTTAATTCTAGAAAACTCAATAACTCTCTTCAAAGTGATCGTACATCAACCAGTTTTCTGGAGGATATGTCCTAACAGGGTTCCAAGAGGACCTGTTTTTCGAATTTTTGAATTTCGTTCATTTCTGCACAATTTTGGAACAAAAAGGCTCAAAAATGGGAGAAATTGCATCAAATCGTCGTCATTTCGCCTCTGTCTGGTTCGCCGGCGATAATGCCGTACGATGAAAATGTGGGATGGCCTATAAGACAACTGAGTAATTCCTTATTTCACGATTCCATGTGAGTCATTCCGCAACTCACAACGAGATCCCTGGGCATGATGACGTGGAGAGAGGGAGGAGTGAACGGAGCAAACCTGAAGCAAGAAATGGTTATGCGAGTAACAACATATGCGCAAAACGTACAAATAGGGGATCCAAGCTGATTTTTCAACTTGGTCAAAACCGACCCACTTAGGCTCATTTGATTGTCTGATGTGTGTATGGTCTCATATTTCACATTTGTTTTCCAAAATTCTCAACCGTATTCCTTCTATGGCGTATTCTTTGCGCGACGAAAATGGCCACTTTTTCGCCCTATCACCCCTACCGGTTGCTTGATTATCGACTACTCGAATCGCGCGGGAAAGTGAGAGGGTGCGCAGAGAGCGCGCGCTCTCGAGAGAGGCAGACGGAAAACAGTCATGAGAGTAGATGAGCGCAATCACCTTTTGTGATATTCTGATGCGCTATCATTTGCTTTGATATGCTAAACCGGACAGCAGGGTGGACACAATCATAACGCATGTTTTGAACTAAAGATCATCTCTGTACAAGCTTTTAGCATATCACTAGAGCGATTACAAAAATATGTTGACCGAATTTGGCAAACAAGGTGTCATTGGAACCATCATGATCTGAAAATAGTTTCCTGAAAAGGGCGCATCATAGTTTTGAGTTTTGCGCGCGGTGCGCACGAATATCCAAACGTGCGCAGAACCAGCGCGCACGGGCAGCTTGGACCCCCTACGTACAAACATGACAAGCGCGTTCAAAAAGTGGCGAAAACAGAATTTACCAGACAGAGCAACCGCCGGCACCGCTGTCAACCCTGCCACGACCGCCAACACCTACATTCCTACACGATCAATCGATAAACATGTGTGGTCAAGTACAAGTACTATTACTTGACAACATAAGCAGCAAAAGAAAGGTATCAGAGCGAAAGAAGCAGAACACCGCAGTGAATATGGCGCGCGCGGATCAATCGATACGGAGAGAGACGAGGAGAGAGCGGCCGTCGACTGCCTGCCACTGCCCCACCCCCCGCGCGAGCTGCACTCTCGCCATGCTAATTGGCGCGGCGGCTGCGGCAGAGCGACCGCCGGCACCGCTGCCGTATGCAAATCGAGGAGAATGAGCAAAGTACATGCAGCGCGCACACCAACTCATTAAAGTTTGTTGTGATCAGTGGCGCGCGCAGTGCTCTATCCATACTTACACATCTACAACAGAGTATGCCAGCAGAACATCAAACATAGACGAGTAATAACGTCCGCCGAAAGCCAACAGTTCGACTTACGATTAATTCTTGGAAAGTAACGTGCCCCTCTCTCTCTCTCTCTCTCTCTCTCTCTCTCTCTCTCTCTCTCTTTCTACGAAAATGAAGGGATGGCCACATAAGAAGCAATAACTGAACCTCGCCTTGCACTGAACCTCGCCGGAGTATAAAATACGTGTTCATTCTCATTCGAGCCACAAAAAACTCCACCGTGTTCATTTACAGAATAATGAACAGTCTCATTTCATGTCAATTTATTAAAGCCTAGTAGCAATCATACTAGTTACTACAAGTTAACGTTTAAGAGTAAGATTTTTTTCTAGTCTTCGGCGGACATGTGGTTCGCGAGACACTGGAAAGTGTCCTCGAGAGATGCTTGCGAGAGACAGCAGTCGGCCACCCCTAGTGTTTTCTTCAATGCGAGCACACGAGTGAACATCGTAGACCACTTTAAGAATGTCATGATTAGTTTTGTCAATGTACAATAAGTGTACCTTGCACTGAACCTCGCCGGAGTTGGACGTGAGGAAAGTCGTTTTCGCCTCGCCGAACTCGTTCTTGATACCAGATATAACCTGGTTCTTCTTCTCGTCAGTACTCTCCTCAAACGGGAGTGTCATCGTCAGACAGAAGTGCTTGCCGTATCTCGAATCAGTCGCTGTGTATTTTGTTTGCTGTTGATAACGTGTGATTGTTCGATACCATATAGTGGGTCCCCCGTTTTCGCGGTCCTCTAATTACGAGAAATGACGCAGACACAAACCAGACAATCGGTCGATTATGGAAATGATTTCTATTCCAAGGGGCGATTGCCGGTTTCGTCGAATATTTTGACCATGAATGAAAAATCTTCAGATTTTGCTACGTAGGTTTGTTTGAATGCCTATCAAGTATGCGCTCATTAATTTTTGTGAAATTTTATTCAATACGAACCGAGTTATTTCCAAATTTGTGTACAAAATGGGGGATAACTGCGAGTTGGTAGCTCAACTTTGATACAGAATCAGAGTACTCTAATGGGAGGAAGAATCCATGATTATACATGTTGAGTTTTTTCATTAGAAAACGGTTTAATATGGATTTTAATTTTACCTAATTTCATATTTTGCTATTTATTATGAATATCAGACTAAATTTTCCAAATTTTCGTACGTAGAGGTCCAGTAAACGGGTTTAAGAAGCTACCATCCAAAAATTGTAGAAAAATATTCATCTGCTGAGGAGTTATTTCCGTTTATCGATCAGATATCGATCACGACTTCAATGCGAATAAATCTAAACTACGAAGACGTCACGTACTCTTTTTGGCCTGAGGCTATTGGTACTCAAATTGAAAACATTCTATCGCAATTCAATCACATTTAGATCACTTTTCAAAATATGACGCGGTTACGGTAGTTGCTGCGCTGGTGGCACAGTTCATTTCCCTACATTACGTATGCAATTTCATCTCGTTCACACCGCTAACCGGTTTAGAAAGTGAAAAATGAACTAGCGAAACGCGTCTGGTATCTCAATTTATCAGTCGGGACTGTCACATCTCGTATTCCATTTTTCGTTTCGGCGGACCGCGAAAACGGGGGAACCACTATAAATGTACGTTGTCGCTGATTGTCCGTTTGTGGTGCATACCTGGTCTTGAGGTGCTGCGCGGATCCGACGGCGATCACGCGTCTCCTTCTGACGAGCACAGCAATTCGACCGCACAGCGCCTCGCACTCGCTCATAGAGTGCGAGGTGAGGAGAATAGCTGTGCCAGACGCGCGGATTGCCGACAGCAGGTCCCATATCTCGCGGCGCGCCTTCGGGTCGATGCCGGCAGTGGGTTCGTCGAAAATAACCAGGTCCGCCTCGGCGAGAATGGCGGCGGCGACGCTGAGACGCCGCTGCCCGCCGCTGCACCGGTTCATCTTCTTGTCCGCGTGCTTCTCCATTCCCACTTGCGACAACACGTCGGCAACGCGCCGGTTCGGATGTCTAAAACACACATATTCCCTTGCGAATCACAGTTTGTGTTACTTGAATCCGTGAAGGAGCGCTATAGTCGCCTTGGTTAACATTCCGGAAGCGAAAATATGCAGTGCTGCATACGCAAATGAGTCATTCGCCGCGCGCATAGACATCAGAGCGGTGCGAATTCGGAGCGGTGCGAAAACGGTCAAATTCGTCTAACATGCTTAAAATTGGAGCAAACAATTTCAAACTTGAACAACAACTTGTCATGTCTCTTATCGTTGTTATGGCTACTTAGAATCCAAGTTACACAAACGCAAACGTACACAATCGATATCATTCGATAACTGAAATTATTGGCGGTTTGTCACGTACCAAAAGCTCAGCTCGTTGCAAACTTATTATTTTCTTCTGTACATTCAATAGAACATTTGTAATAAAGTCCTTAACAATCGTCCGCATGCGATTTTCGAGCGGACTAATAGTTTTATCGGACTAATAGTTATTCTCATTTCCCTTCAATTTCAGTCTGTCATCAAATATGCTCACTATCCACTCACACCTAGCCAATCTTATCAGAATCTTGTCACTATTATCAAACAATATAAAAATTATTCGAATTTATTCGTGAAGCTATGCGTATCCACTGTTTGAATCTCGCGACTCACACACTCACACATATCCAATCACACACATACGTTTGAATGAGTGGTGGACAATCTGACAACGAGATTGACTCTTTTCGCCCAGTTTTCTTGCCGACAAAGTGTAATCGTGCGCCCCGACTACTGTATTTCCGTCGTGAAACGAGCGAAAAGTGGAAAGGAGCGAGAAAGTGGCGAGCGGCGACTTGCCTTCTTGAACAGTAGCCATAGGTGCCGCGCGGTGCGACAGCCCATCACTGCCGGAGGAAGAGGAAGAGGAATAACGGGTGGGCGAGATAAACATTCGAAACAACAACAACAGCATGTCGGCACAGGATATTGGCGACAATAGGCGGAATGTGAGCTTTGCAAATGGAGAAACAATGAGCCGCCATGAACTAGCCTGATTAGTATAGCTGATGTCCAGTTCTCACATTCAGATCACACCCAAAACAACACTCAGTTTAAAATTTATCAGTGAGGCATGGAGAGGAGGAGAGAGGGGAGAGAGGGGGAGAGAGGGGAAGAGAGAGAAGTAAAAGAAACCACTATCCATATAAGCTCTTTCCATGTAGTTATAAACTCAGGCGATTCAGGAATACAAAATCTCCCTCTCTCCGGTCATCGTTGAGGCGGCGGCGGATGTCGACACTGGAGTACGGTAGCTACCGTACCCATACGTATCCACCCTACAGGAGTCCCTTATATACAATTTCTAACCCGTAGAGAAAATGAAACGGTAAAATTTTAGTGCAAAAGCACTAAAAGTGCAGCAAAATTGGTATATTTCGTTTTTAAACTTTTTTAAAATCAAGTTTACTGTTAAAACGAAGAAATACGAAGCATTTTTTGATAACTAATTTTGAAATATTTTTCTGAACTAATGCGAATTACTAATATCGCGCACCACTTGAAAATGCGCGGGAAATGGTAGTTTTGACTACGATTCTTCGTATTTTTCTCGATTTCTTCTTGGATCTAGAAAAAAGTACGTGTCGTTTGAAGTGATGAGTTCGTAACCTATTTGCTACATTGTACGAGATGAGCATTTCTTGTGGCTCATCCTTTCTTGTGTATAGACAAGGATAATACGTCATGGCATCGCAGTCGTAATCGTGTTTGTGCTGATTTTATATGTATGTTAGTTAGTTGCGCGTTGCATTCTGACGGCGTGTCTTATTCAGATGGACGGATTCGTTCGGCGTTCGGGCGTGGAGAAGGAGAACACCTCGTCTTCTTCTGTCGTGGATGGTCCTCCAACAAAGAGGCGCAGCGGCCGCAAGCAGGACTTCCTCACCACAGCCACTATCGAAGTGCGCCAGTTGATTTATCATTACATTCTTCAATCTCTTTTTTCTGACGTTGTTGTATAATCGGGTACTCACATCTTCTTGCAGTTCGAAGCGGCGAACAAGGACGTGGGACAGGCGATCATCGGCGAGCAGAAGGACTGCCTCGAGAACGTCGTCCAGTTCTTCGACCTTGTCAAAGAGACCGACAACGTCAAGGTAGTGTTCTTCATCATTAATGACGTCATGACATCAATCAAACCACTTTCAGGGTGAGCTGCAGCAGCTGCAATTCCCCACTCCGTTCCCGTCGAAGGAGCTTCGACTGATTGAGCTGGACAAGACGCTAGCCAAGGAGTTCCAAGAGGGACAGACGTGCGTGTTTCCATATGTTTCCCTATATTACATGTTGTTAATTTCATTTCGTAATAACCAAGAACATTTACTTTTCCATCTTCCATTATATTTGGGATATCCTATACATTACCGAAAGATTGGCATAGTAGTTAGCACTCTGATAGTACTATCGTAATCATACCGTATACCTTATTCCTGCCCAGACTCGTGTTCCGCGGAGCGCAAGACGATATGGTGGTGCTGTGCTCGGAGGGCAGGACGTACACCGCTAAGGAGGTAGTCTTTTTATCGATTTTCCTGATTTTCGAACAGTGTGTCAGGCGTTTGATCACAAAATGGCAATGCAGGTGGAGACGTCGAACTCGTTGCTGATCCTGCCTCGCCTGGCGATGGCCGGCGACGTGGCAGAGGGAGACAAGCACCTGGTCGTCAGGGAGGTCAGCTAGGGATATCATATATTACCGTATTATATTACTCTATACCTATTATGTTACCTTGAAATTGTGCTCAGGTCTCGTCGGTGCTCCACCACTACCTCGAACTCAAGCCGGTCGAGTGCGTCAGCACATATCGGTGGGTGTATCATGGCATTTTATAGTCGAGTTGGATCCTATATGCCATCCGTGACATTTCTCATGTTGTGCAGTTTCGTGCAACACAACGTGTATGTCTTCAAATATCCAAAACGTTTTGTGAGAGGGAATCGAACCCCTGGAGGAAGCTCGCAACGATCGCGCGCTGGCGGCGCGCTCTACCACTGCGCCATTGAGGCTCATTCTGAGGGATCATTGAATCTCGCAGATATGTTTGCTCGTTATCTCTCATCATTGTACACTGAAGAGGCCAGTGGAGCTAGATGGGCTCTCTCTTCGATCTCTTAACCACTGCCTCTATGGCGCAGTGGTAGTGTGCGCCGCCAGCGTACAATCACCGCGATTTGTCCACGGGTTCGATTCCTACTCATGGAAGCGTTTTGGATATTTGATGACATGCATGTTGTGTTGCACAAAACTGCACAACATGTGAAATGTCACGGATGGCATATAGGATCCAATCCGACTATATAAATAAGGATATGTTCGGAAAAGAAACATATGCTATACTTCCTCGCAGTTTTCGGTCAGTTTCATGTAGAGATTTGGAAATTGTAACGTTTATAGTTACAATATGTGTGTTGAGTGTTCGCGAGTTGCTGCACGAGCGCGAGCTGCGCTGGGAGTGGGCCGAGGAGGAGAAGGGCGGAGTGGACAGGGTGTGAGTGGGGGCTTCTCTCTCTCTCTCTCTCTCCATATGTGTTCATCTTGTACTCTTGTACACTACCTTCGCTTCTATCTAGCGTGAAACCGCGATGTCATGCGCATACGTCGCTTTGATCGTACCTCTCTCTCTCTCTCTCTCTCTCTCTCTCTCTCTCTCTCTCTCTCTCTCTCTCTCTCTCTCTCTACGAGGAAGCTGTGAGGGAGGGAGCGACATGCAACTGTGGTGGTGGTGGTGCCCGGTGCATTTAGCTGTTTCTCTGACTGATAGTGATATACGTGTTCAGGTACTCGTTCTCGGAGCTGCTGGATCGAGTACAGATGAGCGAGGGCGAGATGAGGACTGCGCTGGAGCAGATGCCCGTCGTCGAACACCACGGTCGGTCGAGTCTCTCTTTCTCTCTCTCTCTCTCTCTCTCTCTCTCTTTCCATGAATGCGAAGAGTTCGATTGCATGCAGGTTCTCTTCGCTGGCTGTCGCACTCCCTCCGCGACCGTATGTTGAACGTCGTCTGCGAGGCACTCGATGACGACGACATAGGTCAGTATTCATTTATTCCTTGTTTATGTTGTACTTGTATCTCTGTATCTGTGCTACAACGTGTACGTGTAAAAATGGTTTGTAATACATGTAAATGTGTGTTTCAACGTGAGCTCATGATGTTCTGCTTGTGAGGGGTTAATATGTAGATCACTGGTTTAGTAGATCAGATTCGTATAAAGTGAAATAGTCGTTCAATAAAAGTTGTGTGTGATTGTGTGATTGAATGGGTTGGGTTGGAAGAGAACGTGACGGATCCGTTTGCAGCCGTGTCCCTGGACGCCTTTTCCTTCCCCGCAATGCGGGCCGTCCTACCCGACAATGTCACCGACGACGCCATCAGGTGAGACATGGAGTGATGATTGTCCGGGCGGAAATAGAGGTTTCTTGTAATTCATGTTGTCATGTTATTCTATTCCTATGCACAATCGAGGCGGTGTAAAGTATTTCATGTTATTTTTATAGTATGTTGAAGTATTACTTTTGTTATTGCAGATGGATGATGCGTTCCATGTGCGAGCCGGTGGAGGGCAGTGGCACGGGTATGGCCATTCCCCTCTCTCTTCTCTCTCTTTTCCCTTCTTTCTCCTCTCTCTCCCTCTCTCTCTCTCTTCTCCCTCTCTCTCCCTCTCTCTCCTTCTCTCTTTCCCTCTCTCCCCCTCTCTCTCCACCTCTCTCTCCACCTCTCTCCCTCCCTCTCCCTCTCCTCCATCTCCCTCTCTCTCTCCCTCCCTCTCCCTCCCTCTCCCTCCCTCTCCCTCTCCTCCATCTCCCTCTCTCTCTCCCTCCCTCTCCCTCCCTCTCCCTCCCTCTCCCTCCCTCTCCCTCTCCTCCATCTCCCTCTCCTCCATCTCCCTCTCTCTCCCTCCCTCTCTCTCCCTCCCTCTCCCTCCCTCTCCCTCCCTCTCCCTCTCCTCCCTCTCCCTCTCCCACCTCCTCCCCTTCCAGTCTACCGCTTTGTCCCTCGCTCTCTGGTGCGTGCCCGCGCCTCCCAGCTACTTCGCGCCGCGGTGAGTTTGATTGACTAGATTATTGACTCCTTCATTGGTTTTCCTATCAGGTCCGTTACGAGTGCTCGCAATTGAGCGTCTCATGCGACAGATGCTGCCGGAGGGATGCGAGATGAGGTGGAGTATTGATTTATCGATTGGATGTATGGATTTGTTCACCACCTATCTCAATGTTGTAGGTGCTTGTATTGAGGAATGCAATCAGCAGATTACTGATTCGTCTATTTTATCGATTATTGATAGGATTGCAGCTACGACCAGCTGACCGGTCTGTGTCTCCAGTCGGAGCACTTCCAGACGGGGAAGACTATTCAGTACCTCAACGTCGAAGACCTGCCTGAGGATCCCAAGGAGAGGTACGGTGGAATGTGTAGTTATAGGTATACGGTAGATTGAAATATTGTAGAATACGATGGTAGAGAGTGGGAATGGATACTGTAAGACGTAAGGTGACGTCACTTACAGACTGCGCGTTCTGTTTTCGAAGAAGGACTCGTGGACGATGGACGAGGTGTCCCCGTTCCTGGGAGACATCTGTGCGAATGCAAAGGTGGGCAGGGAGAGGAGAGAGTCGAGATAGAGAGAGAGAGAGAGAGAGAGAGAGAGAGGAGCAAGTGAAGGAGAGAGAGAGAGAGAGAGTTTCCTTACAGGCCATGTCGGGTATGATGGTTGCCCACTGCCGCTCCACCACGTCTCCCAATGGAGAGAAGGTCTTCTGCTCGCTGCGCGTCGTCTGATGACGTCATCGCGGATACTTCATATGCTGCTTTTTGGGACTAGACAATGATCTCTTTGTGGTTACCGTATTCACTTGTATCATGCTCACTTTGTACGTTTGACATGTTTTGACGCGTATAGTTCTATATAAATGTTTCTTAGTTGTTGTTTTTCGATCGTACCAAGAGTGATCCCTGGATGTTGTGTTGTTGCGAAGTGCTGAGACAGTTGTTAGAGGAAGGTGAAGCGTGATAAACAAACATAATTGTAAAACTCTCGGATCACATACTCTTTCTCTCACTTTCACCACTCTCCGCCCCTCTCCCCCTTCTCACACTGCAACATTTTGCCACACTGCGCGCACACACCATTCCTTGTATTTGCTCAATTTTCTCGCCCCTGCGTTTTCGAGACAGAGTTCCGATTTCGCCCTCTATCCCTCACCACTAGCGAAAGAGAGGGTGGGATAGAGAGAGAGAGAGAGAGAGAGAGAGAGAGAGAGAGGGGCGTCAGACAGGCAGAGTCGCGCACTGGAGTGAGCTGAACGGTTCCGGATTTGCAGCAGCAGCCAGCTTCCGGCAAGCCTTGCTTCCGCCGCCATCTGATCTTCTGATCGATTATTGATTGTGTGACGGATTGGTGGGATGTGTGGTTGCCTAGAGTTGTGGGTTGCCAACTCGCCTACTCTACATTACACTGTGGTGAGTGAGAGGGGAGAGAGAAAGAGAGAGAGAGAGAGAGAATGAGAGAGGGTGTGTTACTGCCACTGCCGCCCTCCGGCCGTTGCCCGAGGGCAGTTCTGTGTTGTATTGGCTACTCGCTCACTATCTCTCTCACTCATTCTCACGTACTCGCTTCTTATTTTGTTCTGAATTGTGTTTCTTGTTTCATCTAGTCCTGCTAGTTTGTCTCATGTTTTCGCAATGTTATATATTTCTCTGCAACCTACGTATCTACGTCATATACAATTAAGTGTTTTTTACAGTGATGATGAGTAATACTTTGTTGAAAAGAGTGATCTCACGAAAGCAACAGCTGATAGCAATATACTCGCCTACTCTCCCATCTCAAATCTCGCTATTTCATAAACCGCAGTCAATGACTCACCGAGAAAAAACTCTTCTAGAAAACACATTGCCTCCAGGCAATATAGTGAACACATGTTGAGGAGCAGGAGGCGCTCTCTCACCAGCCCTCCCCTGTCTGCCCCTCTCCGATCGCGCGCTCTCTCGCCGCTCTCGCCGTCCGTGTCTCTCGGGCCACTTGAGCGGGGGAGGAGGCTGATCGATTCGATTCACACAACACAGAGGAGTCTCTCTCTCACTGTTCCTCATAACAAAGCATTGAGGATATATAACATCCCCTCTCACGAACAGCTCATTGTCAGTGTTTCATTCCTCTTCTTTTCATCCCGTTTCGCGCGTCGCTGATAATGTGTTGTCCTCATCGCATTTCGTTTGTCCTTACTATCCAATGCCCAGCTGTGAATCACGCACTTATTGATTATCGCTTGATCTTCAGATATGTCGTGGGATCCGTTTGTCAACGACCAGCTCATCGGAACCGGCGTCGTCAGTTTTTTTTTCTTATTCAGTTATTTTGTTACTTTAAACGCAATTATGATGTTTTCTAAGATTCATTTGGTGTTTTTTACGTTCTCCTAATACCTAATTAATAGAAGCGTTCATAATCATATAAAACGCAAAATCTACAATTACAAACCTACAATACAAAAGTCTTTTCAGGTGTCGAAGGCGGCCATCTGCGGGCTGGACGGAGCCATCTGGGCTAAGAGCGCCAACTTCAACGTGAGACATGACTGTTGTATTTTCATTTTGTTTTATCAGTTGTTATCAAAACCAAATCAAAATCAAGCTATTCAATACACACTCCCCGTTGCTGAGATTAGTTCATTAATTTGACTGAGCATCACAGAGTCACAAAGAGGAAAGAGGTGTGTTGTGAGTTGTGACTGTCTCCCCTCCAGATCTCTGAGGCGGAGGCTGCCGCTGCTGCGAAGGCGTACGCCGCGCCCGACGTCGCCCAGAGCAACGGACTCAAGTTCGAGGGAGAGAAGTGCGTCAGCCGTTCCTGGTCACATGTTCCATCCGATCCTCTTCGTGCTCATCTGCACATGTTCTGTCTGTACAATGAGCGCAGATAATTTTCAAATAGATTATTGTTCCGCTCCTTTAATTTTGATGTAAAAAAATGAATATTCCAGGTACTTTATGCTGAACGCGAACGATGAGAGGATGATCGGAAAGAAGGGCGCCAACGGGTTCTTCACCTACAAGACCAAGCAGGGTGAGAGAGAGAGAGAAAGAGAGAGAGAGAGAGAGAGAGAGAGAGAGAGAAAGAGTTGACCCTGCCCGTTCCAGCCGTCATCATCTCTGTGTACGAGGGAGGCATGCAGCCCGAGGCTTGCTCGCAGGCCACCGGGAAGCTCGCCGACTACTTCAAGTCCATCAACTACTGAGCTTGCGTCACGTCTTGCGTCACCATGCGTCGCACCTTGCGTCGCCCATGACTTCTAGTCCCCGCTAGCGAGCGCTCACTGAGATTACTGTAATCATACCGTATTCGGCCTTACCCCTGACAGACTGGTGCCACCCATGTGTTCTCTCTATACTCTATATATGTATTGTGTGTATGTTATGTGTTTGGAACGAGAGTAAATCTATGAAAGAAGAATACATATGTTCAGTGTTTGTATTTCATACAACTTTACAATCGGTTTTCAATTTTATGTTTAAAACGTGGACACTTCAATAATTCAAAGCTCTTCTTTTCGTTTTTCTGCTTGTCGTACCGGCAAACGAAAGGGCGGGGAGTGGAGCAGCGACAGTCATTCCACGCGCCAGATCGGGTCATCTCAAAAGGGAAAACGGATTACAAGATCATGAAACACTGTCACTTTCTGTATTTCATTTCATGTAAGAGTAAGAGGTCATTGGTAAGAATTGTAGGTGTGGATGTGTAGAATGAACTCACCTCCACACACTCCTCCCCTTCGCCCTCATCCTCTCCTCCATAGTTCGGCTCCCCGCGCGCCCAATGAAGAAGCGGAGACGAGATCCAGCCGGCGATCTCAACGCGTTTCGATTAAAGGGAGTGTACACTCTGAATTCCGGAGTTGAGTTAGCACCGGGATGTGAAAATATGTTGAAAACGACTCAGTTTTGTCAATACAACTATTTGCTGAAAACGTCTGCAAATTGGTGAAAATTGATCGCAAAATGTATCAAAATGCAGAAATTGGTGCCAATTTGGTGCCAATTTTCAATGTTTCAACAGAATTTTTCACCGACTTATAAGTATCTCCGACACATAGTTTGTATTGACAAAAGTGCATCATTTTCATCCTATTTTCACATCCCGGTGCTAACTCAACTTCGAAATTCAGAGTGTACACTCCCTTAAAAACACCTTCTATCATGCATTATTGTTTACAGGCTCGGTAGATCGGTAGCGCCACAGTATTGAATCAGTTAATGAATGGTGCAGAGAGCCGTTTGGGTTTTGTAACGAGTGCTCACGTGAATTCTCTGGCATTCCGGTCCCAGCGCGGCCCGAGAAGAAGGCCGTCGGGGATGGTGGAGCGGTGGGAGAACATGCCTGTGAGTAGGCTCATCACCCTCACGTGTTCTCTCTCTCCCTCTCTCCTTCTCTCCCTCTCTCCCTCTCTCTCTCTCCCTCTCTTTCTCTCGTTCTTCCTCTCACCTAGCACCATCGCATTCTCGTTCCAGTTGTCGATTGTCGCAATGTTGGCGAGTGGATGTAGACTGGAGCAGTGTTCGCTCGCCTGACATATTCTGCCCATGGATTGAATTCGTGATGTAACGTCTTACCTCCTGCCAAGTGGTCTGTCGTGGAACGATCATATAGCAGGAGGATGCGTGCGCGGTCCATCCGGGAAGGCAGGAGCCGGCTGAACGAAGAGGAAACATGCAATGTAGCACAAGCGAAGATACAATGGGAGACGGACACGAGGATTTGGACGATAGAGACAGCGCATGTGTTGTAGATGAAGAGACAGACAAACGAAAACATGTAAAACTGCGAACATGTAAAACTTTCTCACCGTTCCATGAGCTTTGTTTGGTAGGGTGTTCTGAAATGTACGTATGTACGATTTTTATGATTATACTCACCATTTTCTTCGAGTACAGAAACGTCATTCCCGCTAGGATGAGCTTTCCCGCGCCGAGGCAGCCGAAACACATCTGGAGATGAAGATACTGTATCAATAAAGAATAAGTTATCAGGTGATAATAATTATATATAACCGTCGATTGTTTGTGATGACTGGATGTGTTTTCACAAGAGACGAATGTTCGAGACGAGCCGCGTGTAAGCGTGAGAATGCTCGATTGGATCCCGTATGATTTGTTTTACTCTGAAAATTGAAAGAAGAGAATGATGCAGTTGTGAAGTATGCATAAATGATAAATTTATATTAATATTGTTTTTTCATGTATGTTATTCGTTGTGGACATCTTTTGAAACGATTCGTGAACTCTTGTTATAGAGAATACTTGGTAGCCGTGGCCTTCTTGAAAGGTCATCACGGCATATTCGGGCTAATCAAGTTAAAGGTACACTGGCAACTTTTTTGACTCAAAATGTTTGAAAGAATCATATTAACCCAAATCTTAATCGATTTGTGAGAAAGAACAACGATTATCCGTTGCTTTCAAATGTTGCAACTCGCTATTGCAACATTTTATTTCAAACTCAAAATTGGTCTCGCCACGACTTCCATTCCGTTGAACTCTTCAATACTGCAGAAATGGCGAGAGAACACATAATGCCAGACGAAAAAAGCCCTTTTACTCAATGTGTGTGTGTGCGCCGTAGTGGCACAGACCTCGCCGGTGCGAGTCCTGTCTATGGCAAAAGTTTTGCATGAGTGGTAATGCGCGTTCAAGAGAGCTAGTCGCAGAATTGAGTCGCCACTGTTCCTTTAAATCAAAACAATCATTTATTAGTCACAGACTTCAGTAAAAGAGTAAAGCAAAGCGAGAAAAGAATAGTACACGTAGGTGGGTGAGATCAAACGGCGAGTCTACTTCTTGGCGGTCTTCTTTCCCTTGGGCGACTTGGCTGCCTTCTTGGGAGACGCTTTCTTGGGAGAGGAGGCGGCCTTGGACCCGCCGCCTTGAACGCCGCCATCTCCTTTTCGTACCTCTCCTTGTCCTTCGCCGCAGCCTTCTCCCACTTGGACTTGTCCGCAACCTGGAACAGGGTACTGTATCATATAATGTTACTGTAAATCACTATTCTACCGTATCATCAGGCTACCATACCTTGCCCCACTCGACTCCAGCCGCCCTGGACACGTCGACGACACTCATTCCGGGCTTGGTGAGGGCGGCCCTGTTGTCCTTGAGCCACAGCATGTACGCCGACTGACCGCGCTTCGGCGCGTTCGGGTCCTGCAACGAATGTATTGGGTACGGTAGAGTCAAGTATCAGAATCAGATGAACATTCCGAATCAAAGCACATCACAATTGTATGCCGATTGATTTCCTTTTGCAGTATAGTACAATACTATTACAGTATGATTTACAGTACCCACCTTCTTAGCGCGCTTGGCCTTGACGGGCTTCTCAGCTTTGGGAGATTTGGCGACCGGCTTGGCCTTGGAGACCTTCTTGGGAGACACGGGGCGGCGACGGTGGCGGCGGCGGCCTTCCTAGCGGGACGAGCCATGACTACTAGTAACTGAAAGGATGGAAGTCGAGTACAGCTACTGAGCGCAAGCAAAGGAATGGACAATAATAAAGAAGTGAAGAAGGGATATGAGTGGATCATGAGTACTCGGTGCCCCGGCTTTTATTCGGACTCATGTTCCCGCCAAGCGAGGGCGTGGCGCGTGCGGTGATTGGCTGGAGTGAGAGTGGAGGTGGGTAGAGTGCCGATGGCTGGCCGCCGGCAGTGCTGTGTGCTCGGGGCGTGGAGGCTCGCGGAAGGAGGGGATTTTCTACTTGCCGATAAAAAATCCGATTCTTCTGGGCTCGCGGATGGAAGGAGAAACGAGAAATTTAAGTTTTGTTCAAAATATTGGCAAATGCGGATATTTTCAGAAATTATTAACGACAAAGATTTTTTTTGCACAACTTTATCGTAGTTTCTTGCAGAAACAAGTATTATGTACTATAAAAATTTACTTGCAAGTAAAAAGGGAAAAAAG
The DNA here is from genome assembly GCA_963966185.1 of Rhabditoides inermis. Classification (NCBI taxonomy): domain Eukaryota; kingdom Metazoa; phylum Nematoda; class Chromadorea; order Rhabditida; family Rhabditidae; genus Rhabditoides; species Rhabditoides inermis. Next base: position 375,922 of record CAWZYM010000145.1, read on the forward strand.
ATAAACATGCGTTGATACATATTAAGATGATGAGAGAGTGCACGGTGTTCGTCTCTTCGTCTCAGTTCTCTCTCCTCCTCTCCACTCTCGACTCACTTCTTAGAAGTCATAAGTGATATCGACATTTCTTTGTTGTTTACTGTCTACTCCTACTCTCCTTTCAGTAAGCCACAAGCTCAGAAGTCATGTACTAAGACAAAACGTTTCTCAAGTTGTTTATTCTTGATCTAATTGTATGTATTCTTTCCGTTTCATAACAAACATTTTGCTGACGTGAGCAGCATTTCTCAAGCTTCTTAGCTTCTTACATTACATTTCATACGCATACGTTTATTTCTTGTTAGCTCTATACCTAATAAAGAATAAACATTTTGGACGACTTTGCACTATTTCTCAACTCCATTTCTCGTCGACGACAACTTTTAGATTTTTTCTCAGTGTCAACAAGTCGATTGCTGCTAGCACACTCGTCTCGTTTCCCTTTCTCTATCTTACACTACTATTGCATTGTCTCATTTTCTGTCCTTCCCTTCGTCCACTCATGGGAATTGGCCGAGGAAAAGCGACATACGAGAGAGAGAGAGAGAGAGAGAGGAGAGAGAGAGAGAGAGAGAGAGGGGAGAGAGAGGGGAAAGAGAGGGAGGGAGGGGAGGGAAAGGGGGGAGGGAGATAGACACGATGTGATATCGATGCGTATTCCTTGTGTCCTTCTGTGTGGTGTCATTTTTTGGTCGCCTATTCCTTTTTTCGCGTTTTTTTCCAAACCGACCTCATTTCCCTTATAGGAAATCTACTTTCTCTGCTGCCGCAAAGTCAAAACAATTACAACAGCCTAGCCAGTACCCACCCCGTACCCCACGATTCACATTCGCTTCAATATTCCTGAGTATTTTGACTACGGATGAAAAGAGAGAGAGCGGGGGGGGGGGGGAGACGGATGGTCGTCACGCCTCAGGAATCCCGATGTTGTCC
>CAWZYM010000146.1:0-32500 GCA_963966185.1 Rhabditoides inermis
GTTGGCGGTGCCAGACACACTTGAACGCCTGAAAATTTATGATAAATATGCTACACACATGTAATAAGATACTTTTCAAATTTAAACTTTCTAGTTCTCCCCCTCTCGTTCCCTACCTTTTCTTTTCATGCCCCGCGCCAGCGCCAGCCTTGTCACCTGTACGCACCACCCTGAAGCACAATGTATGGAATACTGTTGAAAAATAAACCCACACCCACCCGCAATCAACACTAACGATAAACCCCCCAAAAATATCCAATTCACCACCACGATTCATAGTGGCAATCTACCGTATTTGATCAGAATCTCACCTCGATCAGAACCAACTCCTGGATGAGTCGATCTTCAACTCCGCGGTACAACTGAAACATATGATCCATCAGACAGTGACACAAGTCCACTACACTGCAAGCTTATACACATACACATTCATTCACCGATACGCGAATTATCCGAGTTTAAACCGTCCATCAATACTCCCACACAATGACAGTCGTTGATCGATGCGCTAGCCATTTGTTATATTTCAAACTTCATTTTCCAGATTCAACACCTCAATCCAAAACGACAACGCTTTCTCACCATTTTGTTGAGTTCGGCGAGGGAAGTGCTGGGAAGTACCCCGCAGTCGGTTGCGTGCGAACGAATGAGTGAGCGTAGTTCGTTGAGAATCTGCAATCAATATGCACCAAAATACACGTATTTAGAACAGCTGATGTAACCCCGATGTATCAAGACGCAAAAACTCAAACTGTTCAATTAGCAACAGCGATGAATGAACGAAGATTACTTACGTTTTGAATCTGCGTCGCCTCCCACTGGACAACATCGACACTGGAGAGCTTGAACAGTAGCCGGTCGTAGACGGCTGGAGAATCTCCTAGCACTGACTGAAAAACACGTGATAGAGATAAAGTAAAACTCCTTCAAATCGAAATGTCACACATCTGTTGTTACTGTTTGCTTGAAACATCTAACAGGATATATGCTCTACTTCTACCATCACTATCTCTCTTGCCTACTTCTCCCCTCACCTCTCTATTCTCATCACAAATTTCTTAGCATTTCACACTCAACCGAAAAAAAAATACTCACCACTGCTCCGGCTCCCGCCGCACACGCCACTTTCAGAGAGGTGTACGCCTGAAAACAGAAGTGTTAGCAGTTATCAAATCAAAACGTTCATTCAGTATCGCTAAAGTAGCGTTCAGTTTCTTCGAAACTCTCTTCGATACTGACTTCGAAACGCCTTCGACACACGACCACACAGCTTGTTTCGAAGGCGTTTTGAAGAGGCTGTTTCGAAAAGACTGAACACACCTTAATCCTCACGTATAGTCGCCGCCTGGAGGATAGTTTCTGCTATTGACAGCCGGGATCAGTTGGCGAAACTCAGTCGCGAGCGAGAGAGGTCAGACAGCGCGGGAAAGGCTCGAGTATGGCGCGGCCTCTTTGATTCCCATGCCGGCTTCTTTGATCAATATTATCGTTTGAATGCGCGCGCTTGGGTCTCCTCACGACTAGAAGGTAGATCAAATGCGACTAGAGTGTAGATCAAATGCGACTAGAGCGTAGATCAATTTTCTACCGTCACCCGGCGAACTATCCCCCTGAATAATATTATAGTATCCTCAACATTGCGTAAATAACAAACAGTCCACATTAGTATCTAACAAGCAGTCCACATTAGTTAAAAACATCATACTGCAATAACCGAGAAGACACCCACCATCATCGTTAGGCGTATGAAGTCCTGGTACGCTGGCATGTCCTAAAAGAACCGGAACAGCGGCAGGCCCTCGGAGACGACGAGCCTCCGCTGGTACTGTTCGATCATGTCGATCGAGTTCTTCATCTCGAGACACATACCCTAAAACATCTTGATACGTTTTAACTGCGATCACAGACAGACTATAGGCCGTCCCCCCCCCCCGTTCATCGTACGGCAGTAATTTCTCAGAATATTTACCAGACAGCATTTGAGGCATTTATCCCGTGTTTTCGGTCCGCGCGAGATCATTCGACCGCGCGATTCGCGCGCTTGGCGGTCTATTTTTAGGGAAATGAGGTCCATTTGCAAGTCAAATGAAGCAAAGTTTCTCACCTTTCGGAGTTAATAACTCCTTTCAGAAGGATCGAATCGTGATGAAATTTTGACATGTGGTCCGGACAGGTACCTTTCACAGGACCTGTTCCTTCGAATTTTGAATTTCGACTTAGTTTTCTCGATATTGTAGAAAAACCGTCTTTTACAGACCATTTTGTAGGTTAATTCTAGAAAACTCAATAACTCTCTTCAAAGTGATCGTACATCAACCAGTTTTCTGGAGGATATGTCCTAACAGGGTTCCAAGAGGACCTGTTTTTCGAATTTTTGAATTTCGTTCATTTCTGCACAATTTTGGAACAAAAAGGCTCAAAAATGGGAGAAATTGCATCAAATCGTCGTCATTTCGCCTCTGTCTGGTTCGCCGGCGATAATGCCGTACGATGAAAATGTGGGATGGCCTATAAGACAACTGAGTAATTCCTTATTTCACGATTCCATGTGAGTCATTCCGCAACTCACAACGAGATCCCTGGGCATGATGACGTGGAGAGAGGGAGGAGTGAACGGAGCAAACCTGAAGCAAGAAATGGTTATGCGAGTAACAACATATGCGCAAAACGTACAAATAGGGGATCCAAGCTGATTTTTCAACTTGGTCAAAACCGACCCACTTAGGCTCATTTGATTGTCTGATGTGTGTATGGTCTCATATTTCACATTTGTTTTCCAAAATTCTCAACCGTATTCCTTCTATGGCGTATTCTTTGCGCGACGAAAATGGCCACTTTTTCGCCCTATCACCCCTACCGGTTGCTTGATTATCGACTACTCGAATCGCGCGGGAAAGTGAGAGGGTGCGCAGAGAGCGCGCGCTCTCGAGAGAGGCAGACGGAAAACAGTCATGAGAGTAGATGAGCGCAATCACCTTTTGTGATATTCTGATGCGCTATCATTTGCTTTGATATGCTAAACCGGACAGCAGGGTGGACACAATCATAACGCATGTTTTGAACTAAAGATCATCTCTGTACAAGCTTTTAGCATATCACTAGAGCGATTACAAAAATATGTTGACCGAATTTGGCAAACAAGGTGTCATTGGAACCATCATGATCTGAAAATAGTTTCCTGAAAAGGGCGCATCATAGTTTTGAGTTTTGCGCGCGGTGCGCACGAATATCCAAACGTGCGCAGAACCAGCGCGCACGGGCAGCTTGGACCCCCTACGTACAAACATGACAAGCGCGTTCAAAAAGTGGCGAAAACAGAATTTACCAGACAGAGCAACCGCCGGCACCGCTGTCAACCCTGCCACGACCGCCAACACCTACATTCCTACACGATCAATCGATAAACATGTGTGGTCAAGTACAAGTACTATTACTTGACAACATAAGCAGCAAAAGAAAGGTATCAGAGCGAAAGAAGCAGAACACCGCAGTGAATATGGCGCGCGCGGATCAATCGATACGGAGAGAGACGAGGAGAGAGCGGCCGTCGACTGCCTGCCACTGCCCCACCCCCCGCGCGAGCTGCACTCTCGCCATGCTAATTGGCGCGGCGGCTGCGGCAGAGCGACCGCCGGCACCGCTGCCGTATGCAAATCGAGGAGAATGAGCAAAGTACATGCAGCGCGCACACCAACTCATTAAAGTTTGTTGTGATCAGTGGCGCGCGCAGTGCTCTATCCATACTTACACATCTACAACAGAGTATGCCAGCAGAACATCAAACATAGACGAGTAATAACGTCCGCCGAAAGCCAACAGTTCGACTTACGATTAATTCTTGGAAAGTAACGTGCCCCTCTCTCTCTCTCTCTCTCTCTCTCTCTCTCTCTCTCTCTCTCTTTCTACGAAAATGAAGGGATGGCCACATAAGAAGCAATAACTGAACCTCGCCTTGCACTGAACCTCGCCGGAGTATAAAATACGTGTTCATTCTCATTCGAGCCACAAAAAACTCCACCGTGTTCATTTACAGAATAATGAACAGTCTCATTTCATGTCAATTTATTAAAGCCTAGTAGCAATCATACTAGTTACTACAAGTTAACGTTTAAGAGTAAGATTTTTTTCTAGTCTTCGGCGGACATGTGGTTCGCGAGACACTGGAAAGTGTCCTCGAGAGATGCTTGCGAGAGACAGCAGTCGGCCACCCCTAGTGTTTTCTTCAATGCGAGCACACGAGTGAACATCGTAGACCACTTTAAGAATGTCATGATTAGTTTTGTCAATGTACAATAAGTGTACCTTGCACTGAACCTCGCCGGAGTTGGACGTGAGGAAAGTCGTTTTCGCCTCGCCGAACTCGTTCTTGATACCAGATATAACCTGGTTCTTCTTCTCGTCAGTACTCTCCTCAAACGGGAGTGTCATCGTCAGACAGAAGTGCTTGCCGTATCTCGAATCAGTCGCTGTGTATTTTGTTTGCTGTTGATAACGTGTGATTGTTCGATACCATATAGTGGGTCCCCCGTTTTCGCGGTCCTCTAATTACGAGAAATGACGCAGACACAAACCAGACAATCGGTCGATTATGGAAATGATTTCTATTCCAAGGGGCGATTGCCGGTTTCGTCGAATATTTTGACCATGAATGAAAAATCTTCAGATTTTGCTACGTAGGTTTGTTTGAATGCCTATCAAGTATGCGCTCATTAATTTTTGTGAAATTTTATTCAATACGAACCGAGTTATTTCCAAATTTGTGTACAAAATGGGGGATAACTGCGAGTTGGTAGCTCAACTTTGATACAGAATCAGAGTACTCTAATGGGAGGAAGAATCCATGATTATACATGTTGAGTTTTTTCATTAGAAAACGGTTTAATATGGATTTTAATTTTACCTAATTTCATATTTTGCTATTTATTATGAATATCAGACTAAATTTTCCAAATTTTCGTACGTAGAGGTCCAGTAAACGGGTTTAAGAAGCTACCATCCAAAAATTGTAGAAAAATATTCATCTGCTGAGGAGTTATTTCCGTTTATCGATCAGATATCGATCACGACTTCAATGCGAATAAATCTAAACTACGAAGACGTCACGTACTCTTTTTGGCCTGAGGCTATTGGTACTCAAATTGAAAACATTCTATCGCAATTCAATCACATTTAGATCACTTTTCAAAATATGACGCGGTTACGGTAGTTGCTGCGCTGGTGGCACAGTTCATTTCCCTACATTACGTATGCAATTTCATCTCGTTCACACCGCTAACCGGTTTAGAAAGTGAAAAATGAACTAGCGAAACGCGTCTGGTATCTCAATTTATCAGTCGGGACTGTCACATCTCGTATTCCATTTTTCGTTTCGGCGGACCGCGAAAACGGGGGAACCACTATAAATGTACGTTGTCGCTGATTGTCCGTTTGTGGTGCATACCTGGTCTTGAGGTGCTGCGCGGATCCGACGGCGATCACGCGTCTCCTTCTGACGAGCACAGCAATTCGACCGCACAGCGCCTCGCACTCGCTCATAGAGTGCGAGGTGAGGAGAATAGCTGTGCCAGACGCGCGGATTGCCGACAGCAGGTCCCATATCTCGCGGCGCGCCTTCGGGTCGATGCCGGCAGTGGGTTCGTCGAAAATAACCAGGTCCGCCTCGGCGAGAATGGCGGCGGCGACGCTGAGACGCCGCTGCCCGCCGCTGCACCGGTTCATCTTCTTGTCCGCGTGCTTCTCCATTCCCACTTGCGACAACACGTCGGCAACGCGCCGGTTCGGATGTCTAAAACACACATATTCCCTTGCGAATCACAGTTTGTGTTACTTGAATCCGTGAAGGAGCGCTATAGTCGCCTTGGTTAACATTCCGGAAGCGAAAATATGCAGTGCTGCATACGCAAATGAGTCATTCGCCGCGCGCATAGACATCAGAGCGGTGCGAATTCGGAGCGGTGCGAAAACGGTCAAATTCGTCTAACATGCTTAAAATTGGAGCAAACAATTTCAAACTTGAACAACAACTTGTCATGTCTCTTATCGTTGTTATGGCTACTTAGAATCCAAGTTACACAAACGCAAACGTACACAATCGATATCATTCGATAACTGAAATTATTGGCGGTTTGTCACGTACCAAAAGCTCAGCTCGTTGCAAACTTATTATTTTCTTCTGTACATTCAATAGAACATTTGTAATAAAGTCCTTAACAATCGTCCGCATGCGATTTTCGAGCGGACTAATAGTTTTATCGGACTAATAGTTATTCTCATTTCCCTTCAATTTCAGTCTGTCATCAAATATGCTCACTATCCACTCACACCTAGCCAATCTTATCAGAATCTTGTCACTATTATCAAACAATATAAAAATTATTCGAATTTATTCGTGAAGCTATGCGTATCCACTGTTTGAATCTCGCGACTCACACACTCACACATATCCAATCACACACATACGTTTGAATGAGTGGTGGACAATCTGACAACGAGATTGACTCTTTTCGCCCAGTTTTCTTGCCGACAAAGTGTAATCGTGCGCCCCGACTACTGTATTTCCGTCGTGAAACGAGCGAAAAGTGGAAAGGAGCGAGAAAGTGGCGAGCGGCGACTTGCCTTCTTGAACAGTAGCCATAGGTGCCGCGCGGTGCGACAGCCCATCACTGCCGGAGGAAGAGGAAGAGGAATAACGGGTGGGCGAGATAAACATTCGAAACAACAACAACAGCATGTCGGCACAGGATATTGGCGACAATAGGCGGAATGTGAGCTTTGCAAATGGAGAAACAATGAGCCGCCATGAACTAGCCTGATTAGTATAGCTGATGTCCAGTTCTCACATTCAGATCACACCCAAAACAACACTCAGTTTAAAATTTATCAGTGAGGCATGGAGAGGAGGAGAGAGGGGAGAGAGGGGGAGAGAGGGGAAGAGAGAGAAGTAAAAGAAACCACTATCCATATAAGCTCTTTCCATGTAGTTATAAACTCAGGCGATTCAGGAATACAAAATCTCCCTCTCTCCGGTCATCGTTGAGGCGGCGGCGGATGTCGACACTGGAGTACGGTAGCTACCGTACCCATACGTATCCACCCTACAGGAGTCCCTTATATACAATTTCTAACCCGTAGAGAAAATGAAACGGTAAAATTTTAGTGCAAAAGCACTAAAAGTGCAGCAAAATTGGTATATTTCGTTTTTAAACTTTTTTAAAATCAAGTTTACTGTTAAAACGAAGAAATACGAAGCATTTTTTGATAACTAATTTTGAAATATTTTTCTGAACTAATGCGAATTACTAATATCGCGCACCACTTGAAAATGCGCGGGAAATGGTAGTTTTGACTACGATTCTTCGTATTTTTCTCGATTTCTTCTTGGATCTAGAAAAAAGTACGTGTCGTTTGAAGTGATGAGTTCGTAACCTATTTGCTACATTGTACGAGATGAGCATTTCTTGTGGCTCATCCTTTCTTGTGTATAGACAAGGATAATACGTCATGGCATCGCAGTCGTAATCGTGTTTGTGCTGATTTTATATGTATGTTAGTTAGTTGCGCGTTGCATTCTGACGGCGTGTCTTATTCAGATGGACGGATTCGTTCGGCGTTCGGGCGTGGAGAAGGAGAACACCTCGTCTTCTTCTGTCGTGGATGGTCCTCCAACAAAGAGGCGCAGCGGCCGCAAGCAGGACTTCCTCACCACAGCCACTATCGAAGTGCGCCAGTTGATTTATCATTACATTCTTCAATCTCTTTTTTCTGACGTTGTTGTATAATCGGGTACTCACATCTTCTTGCAGTTCGAAGCGGCGAACAAGGACGTGGGACAGGCGATCATCGGCGAGCAGAAGGACTGCCTCGAGAACGTCGTCCAGTTCTTCGACCTTGTCAAAGAGACCGACAACGTCAAGGTAGTGTTCTTCATCATTAATGACGTCATGACATCAATCAAACCACTTTCAGGGTGAGCTGCAGCAGCTGCAATTCCCCACTCCGTTCCCGTCGAAGGAGCTTCGACTGATTGAGCTGGACAAGACGCTAGCCAAGGAGTTCCAAGAGGGACAGACGTGCGTGTTTCCATATGTTTCCCTATATTACATGTTGTTAATTTCATTTCGTAATAACCAAGAACATTTACTTTTCCATCTTCCATTATATTTGGGATATCCTATACATTACCGAAAGATTGGCATAGTAGTTAGCACTCTGATAGTACTATCGTAATCATACCGTATACCTTATTCCTGCCCAGACTCGTGTTCCGCGGAGCGCAAGACGATATGGTGGTGCTGTGCTCGGAGGGCAGGACGTACACCGCTAAGGAGGTAGTCTTTTTATCGATTTTCCTGATTTTCGAACAGTGTGTCAGGCGTTTGATCACAAAATGGCAATGCAGGTGGAGACGTCGAACTCGTTGCTGATCCTGCCTCGCCTGGCGATGGCCGGCGACGTGGCAGAGGGAGACAAGCACCTGGTCGTCAGGGAGGTCAGCTAGGGATATCATATATTACCGTATTATATTACTCTATACCTATTATGTTACCTTGAAATTGTGCTCAGGTCTCGTCGGTGCTCCACCACTACCTCGAACTCAAGCCGGTCGAGTGCGTCAGCACATATCGGTGGGTGTATCATGGCATTTTATAGTCGAGTTGGATCCTATATGCCATCCGTGACATTTCTCATGTTGTGCAGTTTCGTGCAACACAACGTGTATGTCTTCAAATATCCAAAACGTTTTGTGAGAGGGAATCGAACCCCTGGAGGAAGCTCGCAACGATCGCGCGCTGGCGGCGCGCTCTACCACTGCGCCATTGAGGCTCATTCTGAGGGATCATTGAATCTCGCAGATATGTTTGCTCGTTATCTCTCATCATTGTACACTGAAGAGGCCAGTGGAGCTAGATGGGCTCTCTCTTCGATCTCTTAACCACTGCCTCTATGGCGCAGTGGTAGTGTGCGCCGCCAGCGTACAATCACCGCGATTTGTCCACGGGTTCGATTCCTACTCATGGAAGCGTTTTGGATATTTGATGACATGCATGTTGTGTTGCACAAAACTGCACAACATGTGAAATGTCACGGATGGCATATAGGATCCAATCCGACTATATAAATAAGGATATGTTCGGAAAAGAAACATATGCTATACTTCCTCGCAGTTTTCGGTCAGTTTCATGTAGAGATTTGGAAATTGTAACGTTTATAGTTACAATATGTGTGTTGAGTGTTCGCGAGTTGCTGCACGAGCGCGAGCTGCGCTGGGAGTGGGCCGAGGAGGAGAAGGGCGGAGTGGACAGGGTGTGAGTGGGGGCTTCTCTCTCTCTCTCTCTCTCCATATGTGTTCATCTTGTACTCTTGTACACTACCTTCGCTTCTATCTAGCGTGAAACCGCGATGTCATGCGCATACGTCGCTTTGATCGTACCTCTCTCTCTCTCTCTCTCTCTCTCTCTCTCTCTCTCTCTCTCTCTCTCTCTCTCTCTCTCTCTCTACGAGGAAGCTGTGAGGGAGGGAGCGACATGCAACTGTGGTGGTGGTGGTGCCCGGTGCATTTAGCTGTTTCTCTGACTGATAGTGATATACGTGTTCAGGTACTCGTTCTCGGAGCTGCTGGATCGAGTACAGATGAGCGAGGGCGAGATGAGGACTGCGCTGGAGCAGATGCCCGTCGTCGAACACCACGGTCGGTCGAGTCTCTCTTTCTCTCTCTCTCTCTCTCTCTCTCTCTCTTTCCATGAATGCGAAGAGTTCGATTGCATGCAGGTTCTCTTCGCTGGCTGTCGCACTCCCTCCGCGACCGTATGTTGAACGTCGTCTGCGAGGCACTCGATGACGACGACATAGGTCAGTATTCATTTATTCCTTGTTTATGTTGTACTTGTATCTCTGTATCTGTGCTACAACGTGTACGTGTAAAAATGGTTTGTAATACATGTAAATGTGTGTTTCAACGTGAGCTCATGATGTTCTGCTTGTGAGGGGTTAATATGTAGATCACTGGTTTAGTAGATCAGATTCGTATAAAGTGAAATAGTCGTTCAATAAAAGTTGTGTGTGATTGTGTGATTGAATGGGTTGGGTTGGAAGAGAACGTGACGGATCCGTTTGCAGCCGTGTCCCTGGACGCCTTTTCCTTCCCCGCAATGCGGGCCGTCCTACCCGACAATGTCACCGACGACGCCATCAGGTGAGACATGGAGTGATGATTGTCCGGGCGGAAATAGAGGTTTCTTGTAATTCATGTTGTCATGTTATTCTATTCCTATGCACAATCGAGGCGGTGTAAAGTATTTCATGTTATTTTTATAGTATGTTGAAGTATTACTTTTGTTATTGCAGATGGATGATGCGTTCCATGTGCGAGCCGGTGGAGGGCAGTGGCACGGGTATGGCCATTCCCCTCTCTCTTCTCTCTCTTTTCCCTTCTTTCTCCTCTCTCTCCCTCTCTCTCTCTCTTCTCCCTCTCTCTCCCTCTCTCTCCTTCTCTCTTTCCCTCTCTCCCCCTCTCTCTCCACCTCTCTCTCCACCTCTCTCCCTCCCTCTCCCTCTCCTCCATCTCCCTCTCTCTCTCCCTCCCTCTCCCTCCCTCTCCCTCCCTCTCCCTCTCCTCCATCTCCCTCTCTCTCTCCCTCCCTCTCCCTCCCTCTCCCTCCCTCTCCCTCCCTCTCCCTCTCCTCCATCTCCCTCTCCTCCATCTCCCTCTCTCTCCCTCCCTCTCTCTCCCTCCCTCTCCCTCCCTCTCCCTCCCTCTCCCTCTCCTCCCTCTCCCTCTCCCACCTCCTCCCCTTCCAGTCTACCGCTTTGTCCCTCGCTCTCTGGTGCGTGCCCGCGCCTCCCAGCTACTTCGCGCCGCGGTGAGTTTGATTGACTAGATTATTGACTCCTTCATTGGTTTTCCTATCAGGTCCGTTACGAGTGCTCGCAATTTGAGCGTCTCATGCGACAGATGCTGCCGGAGGGATGCGAGATGAGGTGGAGTATTGATTTATCGATTGGATGTATGGATTTGTTCACCACCTATCTCAATGTTGTAGGTGCTTGTATTGAGGAATGCAATCAGCAGATTACTGATTCGTCTATTTTATCGATTATTGATAGGATTGCAGCTACGACCAGCTGACCGGTCTGTGTCTCCAGTCGGAGCACTTCCAGACGGGGAAGACTATTCAGTACCTCAACGTCGAAGACCTGCCTGAGGATCCCAAGGAGAGGTACGGTGGAATGTGTAGTTATAGGTATACGGTAGATTGAAATATTGTAGAATACGATGGTAGAGAGTGGGAATGGATACTGTAAGACGTAAGGTGACGTCACTTACAGACTGCGCGTTCTGTTTTCGAAGAAGGACTCGTGGACGATGGACGAGGTGTCCCCGTTCCTGGGAGACATCTGTGCGAATGCAAAGGTGGGCAGGGAGAGGAGAGAGTCGAGATAGAGAGAGAGAGAGAGAGAGAGAGAGAGAGGAGCAAGTGAAGGAGAGAGAGAGAGAGAGAGTTTCCTTACAGGCCATGTCGGGTATGATGGTTGCCCACTGCCGCTCCACCACGTCTCCCAATGGAGAGAAGGTCTTCTGCTCGCTGCGCGTCGTCTGATGACGTCATCGCGGATACTTCATATGCTGCTTTTTGGGACTAGACAATGATCTCTTTGTGGTTACCGTATTCACTTGTATCATGCTCACTTTGTACGTTTGACATGTTTTGACGCGTATAGTTCTATATAAATGTTTCTTAGTTGTTGTTTTTCGATCGTACCAAGAGTGATCCCTGGATGTTGTGTTGTTGCGAAGTGCTGAGACAGTTGTTAGAGGAAGGTGAAGCGTGATAAACAAACATAATTGTAAAACTCTCGGATCACATACTCTTTCTCTCACTTTCACCACTCTCCGCCCCTCTCCCCCTTCTCACACTGCAACATTTTGCCACACTGCGCGCACACACCATTCCTTGTATTTGCTCAATTTTCTCGCCCCTGCGTTTTCGAGACAGAGTTCCGATTTCGCCCTCTATCCCTCACCACTAGCGAAAGAGAGGGTGGGATAGAGAGAGAGAGAGAGAGAGAGAGAGAGAGAGAGAGGGGCGTCAGACAGGCAGAGTCGCGCACTGGAGTGAGCTGAACGGTTCCGGATTTGCAGCAGCAGCCAGCTTCCGGCAAGCCTTGCTTCCGCCGCCATCTGATCTTCTGATCGACTATTGATTGTGTGACGGATTGGTGGGATGTGTGGTTGCCTAGAGTTGTGGGTTGCCAACTCGCCTACTCTACATTACACTGTGGTGAGTGAGAGGGGAGAGAGAAAGAGAGAGAGAGAGAGAGAGAGAATGAGAGAGGGTGTGTTACTGCCACTGCCGCCCTCCGGCCGTTGCCCGAGGGCAGTTCTGTGTTGTATTGGCTACTCGCTCACTATCTCTCTCACTCATTCTCACGTACTCGCTTCTTATTTTGTTCTGAATTGTGTTTCTTGTTTCATCTAGTCCTGCTAGTTTGTCTCATGTTTTCGCAATGTTATATATTTCTCTGCAACCTACGTATCTACGTCATATACAATTAAGTGTTTTTTACAGTGATGATGAGTAATACTTTGTTGAAAAGAGTGATCTCACGAAAGCAACAGCTGATAGCAATATACTCGCCTACTCTCCCATCTCAAATCTCGCTATTTCATAAACGCAGTCAATGACTCACCGAGAAAAAACTCTTCTAGAAAACACATAGCCTCCAGGCAATATAGTGAACACATGTTGAGGAGCAGGAGGCGCTCTCTCACCAGCCCTCCCCTGTCTGCCCCTCTCCGATCGCGCGCTCTCTCGCCGCTCTCGCCGTCCGTGTCTCTCGGGCCACTTGAGCGGGGGAGGAGGCTGATCGATTCGATTCACACAACACAGAGAAGTCTCTCTCTCACTGTTCCTCATAACAAAGCATTGAGGATATATAACATCCCCTCTCACGAACAGCTCATTGTCAGTGTTTCATTCCTCTTCTTTTCATCCCGTTTCGCGCGTCGCTGATAATGTGTTGTCCTCATCGCATTTCGTTTGTCCTTACTATCCAATGCCCAGCTCTGGATCACGCACTTATTGATTATCGCTTGATCTTCAGATATGTCGTGGGATCCGTTTGTCAACGACCAGCTCATCGGAACCGGCGTCGTCAGTTTTTTTTTCTTATTTCAGTTATTTTGTTACTTTAAACGCAATTATGATGTTTTCTAAGATTCATTTGGTGTTTTTTACGTTCTCCTAATACCTAATTAATAGAAGCGTTCATAATCATATAAAACGCAAAATCTACAATTACAAACCTACAATACAAAAGTCTTTTCAGGTGTCGAAGGCGGCCATCTGCGGGCTGGACGGAGCCATCTGGGCTAAGAGCGCCAACTTCAACGTGAGACATGACTGTTGTATTTTCATTTTGTTTTATCAGTTGTTATCAAAACCAAATCAAAATCAAGCTATTCAATACACACTCCCCGTTGCTGAGATTAGTTCATTAATTTGACTGAGCATCACAGAGTCACAAAGAGGAAAGAGGTGTGTTGTGAGTTGTGACTGTCTCCCCTCCAGATCTCTGAGGCGGAGGCTGCCGCTGCTGCGAAGGCGTACGCCGCGCCCGACGTCGCCCAGAGCAACGGACTCAAGTTCGAGGGAGAGAAGTGCGTCAGCCGTTCCTGGTCACATGTTCCATCCGATCCTCTTCGTGCTCATCTGCACATGTTCTCATGTTCTGTCTGTACCAATGAGCGCAGATAATTTTCAAATAGATTATTGTTCCGCTCCTTTAATTTTGATGTAAAAAAAATGAATATTCCAGGTACTTTATGCTGAACGCGAACGATGAGAGGATGATCGGAAAGAAGGGCGCCAACGGGTTCTTCACCTACAAGACCAAGCAGGGTGAGAGAGAGAGAGAGAGAGAGAGAGAGAGAGAGAGAGAGAGAGAGAGAGAGAGAGAGAGAAAGAGTTGACCCTGCCCGTTCCAGCCGTCATCATCTCTGTGTACGAGGGAGGCATGCAGCCCGAGGCTTGCTCGCAGGCCACCGGGAAGCTCGCCGACTACTTCAAGTCCATCAACTACTGAGCTTGCGTCACGTCTTGCGTCACCATGCGTCGCACCTTGCGTCGCCCATGACTTCTAGTCCCCGCTAGCGAGCGCTCACCGAGATTACTGTAGTCATACCGTATTCGGCCTTACCCCCTGACAGACTGGTGCCACCCATGTGTTCTCTCTATACTCTATATATGTATTGTGTGTATGTTATGTGTTTGGAACGAGAGTAAATCTATGAAAGAAGAATACATATGTTCAGTGTTTGTATTTCATACAACTTTACAATCGGTTTTCAATTTTATGTTTAAAACGTGGACACTTCAATAATTCAAAGCTCTTCTTTTTCGTTTTTCTGCTTGTCGTACCGGCAAACGAAAGGGCGGGGAGTGGAGCAGCGACAGTCATTCCACGCGCCAGATCGGGTCATCTCAAAAGGGAAAACGGATTACAAGATCATGAAACACTGTCACTTTCTGTATTTCATTTCATGTAAGAGTAAGAGGTCATTGGTAAGAATTGTAGGTGTGGATGTGTAGAATGAACTCACCTCCACACACTCCTCCCCTTCGCCCTCATCCTCTCCTCCATAGTTCGGCTCCCCGCGCGCCCAATGGAAGAAGCGGAGACGAGATCCAGCCGGCGATCTCAACGCGTTTCGATTAAAGGGAGTGTACACTCTGAATTCCGGAGTTGAGTTAGCACCGGGATGTGAAAATATGTTGAAAACGACTCAGTTTTGTCAATACAACTATTTGCTGAAAACGTCTGCAAATTGGTGAAAATTGATCGCAAAATGTATCAAAATGCAGAAATTGGTGCCAATTGGTGCCAATTTTCAATGTTCAACAGAATTTTTCACCGACTTATAAGTATCTCCGACACATAGTTGTATTGACAAAAGTGCATCATTTTCATCCTATTTTCACATCCCGGTGCTAACTCAACTTCGAAATTCAGAGTGTACACTCCCTTTAAAAACACCTTCTATCATGCATTATTGTTTACAGGCTCGGTAGATCGGTAGCGCCACAGTATTGAATCAGTTAATGAATGGTGCAGAGAGCCGTTTGGGTTTTGTAACGAGTGCTCACGTGAATTCTCTGGCATTCCGGTCCCAGCGCGGCCCGAGAAGAAGGCCGTCGGGGATGGTGGAGCGGTGGGAGAACATGCCTGTGAGTAGGCTCATCACCCTCACGTGTTCTCTCTCTCCCTCTCTCCTTCTCTCCCTCTCTCCCTCTCTCTCTCTCCCTCTCTTTCTCTCGTTCTTCCTCTCACCTAGCACCATCGCATTCTCGTTCCAGTTGTCGATTGTCGCAATGTTGGCGAGTGGATGTAGACTGGAGCAGTGTTCGCTCGCCTGACATATTCTGCCCATGGATTGAATTCGTGATGTAACGTCTTACCTCCTGCCAAGTGGTCTGTCGTGGAACGATCATATAGCAGGAGGATGCGTGCGCGGTCCATCCGGGAAGGCAGGAGCCGGCTGAACGAAGAGGAAACATGCAATGTAGCACAAGCGAAGATACAATGGGAGACGGACACGAGGATTTGGACGATTAGAGACAGCGCATGTGTTGTAGATGAAGAGACAGACAAACGAAAACATGTAAAACTGCGAACATGTAAAACTTTCTCACCGTTCCATGAGCTTTGTTTGGTAGGGTGTTCTGAAATGTACGTATGTACGATTTTTATGATTATACTCACCATTTTCTTCGAGTACAGAAACGTCATTCCCGCTAGGATGAGCTTTCCCGCGCCGAGGCAGCCGAAACACATCTGGAGATGAAGATACTGTATCAATAAAGAATAAGTTATCAGGTGATAATAATTATATATAACCGTCGATTGTTTGTGATGACTGGATGTGTTTTCACAAGAGACGAATGTTCGAGACGAGCCGCGTGTAAGCGTGAGAATGCTCGATTGGATCCCGTATGATTTGTTTTACTCTGAAAATTGAAAGAAGAGAATGATGCAGTTGTGAAGTATGCATAAATGATAAATTTATATTAATATTGTTTTTTCATGTATGTTATTCGTTGTGGACATCTTTTGAAACGATTCGTGAACTCTTGTTATAGAGAATACTTGGTAGCCGTGGCCTTCTTGAAAGGTCATCACGGCATATTCGGGCTAATCAAGTTAAAGGTACACTGGCAACTTTTTTGACTCAAAATGTTTGAAAGAATCATATTAACCCAAATCTTAATCGATTTGTGAGAAAGAACAACGATTATCCGTTGCTTTCAAATGTTGCAACTCGCTATTGCAACATTTTATTTCAAACTCAAAATTGGTCTCGCCACGACTTCCATTCCGTTGAACTCTTCAATACTGCAGAAATGGCGAGAGAACACATAATGCCAGACGAAAAAAGCCCTTTTACTCAATGTGTGTGTGCGCCGTAGTGGCACAGACCTCGCCGGTGCGAGTCCTGTCTATGGCAAAAGTTTTGCATGAGTGGTAATGCGCGTTCAAGAGAGCTAGTCGCAGAATTGAGTCGCCACTGTTCCTTTAAATCAAAACAATCATTTATTAGTCACAGACTTCAGTAAAAGAGTAAAGCAAAGCGAGAAAAGAATAGTACACGTAGGTGGGGTGAGATCAAACGGCGAGTCTACTTCTTGGCGGTCTTCTTTCCCTTGGGCGACTTGGCTGCCTTCTTGGGAGACGCTTTCTTGGGAGAGGAGGCGGCCTTGGACCCGCCCGCCTTGAACGCCGCCATCTCCTTTTCGTACCTCTCCTTGTCCTTCGCCGCAGCCTTCTCCCACTTGGACTTGTCCGCAACCTGGAACAGGGTACTGTATCATATAATGTTACTGTAAATCACTATTCTACCGTATCATCAGGCTACCATACCTTGCCCCACTCGACTCCAGCCGCCCTGGACACGTCGACGACACTCATTCCGGGCTTGGTGAGGGCGGCCCTGTTGTCCTTGAGCCACAGCATGTACGCCGACTGACCGCGCTTCGGCGCGTTCGGGTCCTGCAACGAATGTATTGGGTACGGTAGAGTCAAGTATCAGAATCAGATGAACATTCCGAATCAAAGCACATCACAATTGTATGCCGATTGATTTCCTTTTGCAGTATAGTACAATACTATTACAGTATGATTTACAGTACCCACCTTCTTAGCGCGCTTGGCCTTGACGGGCTTCTCAGCTTTGGGAGATTTGGCGACCGGCTTGGCCTTGGAGACCTTCTTGGGAGACACGGGGGCGGCGACGGTGGCGGCGGCGGCCTTCCTAGCGGGACGAGCCATGACTACTAGTAACTGAAAGGATGGAAGTCGAGTACAGCTACTGAGCGCAAGCAAAGGAATGGACAATAATAAAGAAGTGAAGAAGGGTCATGAGTGGATCATGAGTACTCGGTGCCCCGGCTTTTATTCGGACTCATGTTCCCGCCAAGCGAGGGCGTGGCGCGTGCGGTGATTGGCTGGAGTGAGAGTGGAGGTGGGTAGAGTGCCGATGGCTGGCCGCCGGCAGTGCTGTGTGCTCGGGGCGTGGAGGCTCGCGGAAGGAGGGGAAGGGTCATCTGGTGAGTGTGGGAAGGAATAAGGAATGTGAATGACGAAACATCTTACTGCTCACTGATTTTCTACTTGCCGATAAAAAAATCCGATTCTTCTGGGCTCGCGGATGGAAGGAGAAACGAGAAATTTAAGTTTTGTTCAAAATATTGGCAAATGCGGATATTTTCAGAAATTATTAACGACAAAGATTTTTTTTGCACAACTTTATCGTAGTTTCTTGCAGAAACAAGTATTATGTACTATAAAAATTTACTTGCAAGTAAAAAGGGAAAAAAGATAAACATGCGTTGATACATATTAAGATGATGAGAGAGTGCACGGTGTTCGTCTCTTCGTCTCAGTTCTCTCTCCTCCTCTCCACTCTCGACTCACTTCTTAGAAGTCATAAGTGATATCGACATTTCTTTGTTGTTTACTGTCTACTCCTACTCTCCTTTCAGTAAGCCACAAGCTCAGAAGTCATGTACTAAGACAAAACGTTTCTCAAGTTGTTTATTCTTGATCTAATTGTATGTATTCTTTCCGTTTCATAACAAACATTTTGCTGACGTGAGCAGCATTTCTCAAGCTTCTTAGCTTCTTACATTACATTTCATACGCATACGTTTATTTCTTGTTAGCTCTATACCTAATAAAGAATAAACATTTTGGACGACTTTGCACTATTTCTCAACTCCATTTCTCGTCGACGACAACTTTTAGATTTTTTCTCAGTGTCAACAAGTCGATTGCTGCTAGCACACTCGTCTCGTTTCCCTTTCTCTATCTTACACTACTATTGCATTGTCTCATTTTCTGTCCTTCCCTTCGTCCACTCATGGGAATTGGCCGAGGGAAAAGCGACATACGAGAGAGAGAGAGAGAGAGAGAGAGAGAGAGAGAGAGAGAGAGGGGAGAGAGAGGGGAAAGAGAGGGAGGGAGGGGAGGGAAAGGGGGAGGGAGATAGACACGATGTGATATCGATGCGTATTCCTTGTGTCCTTCTGTGTGGTGTCATTTTTTTGGTCGCCTATTCCTTTTTTCGCGTTTTTTTCCAAACCGACCTCATTTCCCTTATAGGAAATCTACTTTCTCTGCTGCCGCAAAGTCAAAACAATTACAACAGCCTAGCCAGTACCCACCCCGTACCCCACGATTCACATTCGCTTCAATATTCCTGAGTATTTTGACTACGGATGAAAAGAGAGAGAGCGGGGGGGGGGGGGAGACGGATGGTCGTCACGCCTCAGGAATCCCGATGTTGTCCTATCATTGAATGCGTCATTGGGGCTGACTCAGCGCCTCCTTTTCCTACCTCCTCTCCTTCCCGCGATTTCACAATTCAAAAGCCCCGGTGATAAGAACGCCTACACCATTGAGCGTGTGACATTCCCTCTTCTATCCCTCCCCCTTTTATCAACCCTCACCTTCGCATACATCTATATAAAATGCATGAATTCGGCTTCTCCGAGAATTCGCATCTCCGAGAATTCGCATCCCGTGACATTGCCATGGTAAGACCATCAACGACGATTCTCATTGCCTGCCTAAACGTGATCAATGGTTCTCTTCATTACACCCCCACCCTCTCTCATACTTTCACTCGATGACCCTGACCCTGGACGATGGTCCTTTTTGCCCAATGGCACCACTCGGTCCGTCCTACTAATGCACTCGTCTATTCCCACTCTCCCTCTCTCCCTCTCCCTCTCCCTCTCCTCCTCTCCGCTCTCTCACTCTAACTCTTCCGCTTCTTTCCTTCTCTGTTCATTGCATTTTTCCCTCCATGCGCGTATTTACACCTCTCCTCTCTATAATAGAAAATAGCCAATTACCAATTAGAAATATAATCGTCCACATATTGCGATATCGAATTTTCCTGGGAGCTATGTTTACCTAAAGTACGATCTATAAATGTGAGAGACTGGAAAGGAGAGAGAGAGAGAGAGAGAGAGAGAGAGAGAGAGAGAGAGAGAGAGAGGTCACCTGAGGGATAGCCGGATAGCGACTACACCCACAGCTGTCACTGCATATATATCGCATCCCTCTCTGTCCCGTATCGATTTCTCCAATTCATTAGCATGGCATCCATTATTCTCGCCGATGAGGGTCAATGTCTCTCCCCCCTTTCCCCTATATCTCTCCTCCCTCTCTCTCTCTCTCTCTCTCTCTCTCTCTCTCTCTCTCTTTCTCTCTTTCCCTCTCCCTGTATCGCTTCTCTCCATCTCCATACCCAATTATACACCCAATCTGCTCGTATTCATTCGTTCTATTGATCCATATTCCTAACGTATCCCGTATATTCTCGTATATTCTCCGATTTCCGATCCTTGAAAACAGCACCCCGTCACTCGCAGACCCACGCATCATGCACTTTCATTCTCATAGCGGGAAACATACACTCTCACCCAAATATATTTACTGACATCATTCCCGGGTGCTCATTTCTCCTGTCATTCTCACTAGCTAGGACTACGTGTAAATTTTCAAGTGCACGCGGGTGGTGCATATACCTGTCATCTGCAGTAATGCACTCTGTTGATTTGTGATATATCGGGAACACGTTCACGTATCTTTCTATGACTCCACCTTGTCCCCAGTGCTCGTTGAATCTTGAATAGTTGAATTGTGCTCATCGAGTTCTCGCGCCAATGGCCGCTGTCACTGTTGTCAAGTGTTGACACAGTTACTCATGTATCACTCGTTCCCTCTTCCCTCACAATCTCCCTTTTCTTTTTCTCCCCAGGTTTGCCACAGGTTTGTTCAAGTGCCTTTCGGTGAAACGGCGGCAAACACAAATGAAACGGCCGCGAGTCAGGAAGTCAAACAGACTCTCTCTCTCTCTCTCTCTCTCTCTCTCTCTCTCTCTCTCTCTCAGTCTGCCATCCACCATTTGCCATTCCGCCACATCTACACACTAGCTCACGCTTCTCACCAAAATTCCGGATTCGCTTTCCCCGGATCCACCTACTCATCAGTGCGAATCATCATTCTAACACCTCACACCTCCTTATCACATTGATAACCCGCCCACGCCATCCGTCGGAAGTCGTTTGATTATATATATATATATATATATATAACAGAGCAAAACGGGCGTTCCATTCAGTCTTTAAAAAGATATTTCTCTATATGGCTCCGTCCTATTCAATCTATTTCAACAGACTTCAATTTCCGTTCGTTCAATCGCTTTGCCAATCAATATAACAACAGCATTATCGGCCGTGCCCTGTTCAATCCCTTCTGATCGAACCAGTTTCCCACTCTTCGCAGCTCCAGTCTTTTCACCTATTGATCACGCTAGATTGAATTGTCACATCAGATTCTTACCATCTCTTTCTCTCCCCCACTTTCAAGCATATCACCTTGATTTCTACGCCCTGTCTCCTCCGTTTCTGATCGATACAAAACCTTTCAAACTGCAAACAATACTAATCGACAAATATTTGTCTAGCCATTCATTCTCCACTATCACTTCCTGCCGTCAATTCTTATCATCGCATTCAAAAACTGTACTCATACTCACAAGTCAAACACTATTCGCGCCTGGCCCGTTCTCACTCTTCTAAAAATGTTCCACTTGAAACGTCCCGATCTGATCTGCTCTCACCGTTTTGTTTGTCATGCTTGTTTGAACTGTGAACTCGACGAAACCAAAGAACTTACTTATCTTACTTCTCCTCTGTTCCGTTCAGAACACACTTGTCATTTGTTGTGACTGCTACTTGTTAGCAATAGCAACACCCATCACTTGCTCATCTGATTGAATATGATTACAACGACTTTTAACTCCGTATAAAACACCTCACGCCTCACCTTGGCATCTCAGTTTCTACGCATCATCATTTCTGGAAATACGTGAAATCTCCATTTCATGAAATTCACAAACATCTTCTGTGTTCCGTGTATGCCGCGCTCTTGATCTGTTCAACTTATTTGACATCGACTCATATCTTCTCTTTGCAGATACCATGGCCCTCACCTGCTCCGACCTTCCCAAGTTTATCTGCGCCGTCCTCCTCCCCGTGAGTCTCTCTCTCCATTGTCCCGCCCACCTAAGCCCCGCCCTTTTCCAGCCGATTGGAGTGCTGATGGAGAAGGGTTGCACGTACCACCTGGCCATCAACATCCTCCTCACCATCCTCGGATACATCCCCGGAATCATCCACGCCTGCTACGTCATCCTCGCATATTGATTGACTATTCGTGTATCGACCTCATAATCCATTCATCCCTCGATCGATCCTCTGACAGCAATTGTCGCTTTCCTGCTCTGTGAGCCTCTCGCTTAGCCTCTGCTGCCACTTTGTATCATACAATTGCACATTTGCAACTTCCGAGTCCCTAAATCAGGATAATAAACACGTTTCATTTAATTGTTAAAATAACAATCTTTATAAACATGTAACAAGTCTAACAATGCTTATCGCAACAACTTCGACTCAAACAACACAACAACATCCGGCAGAGACCTAACATTGAACACACACATAGGG
This sequence comes from Rhabditoides inermis, assembly GCA_963966185.1. Taxonomy (NCBI): domain Eukaryota; kingdom Metazoa; phylum Nematoda; class Chromadorea; order Rhabditida; family Rhabditidae; genus Rhabditoides; species Rhabditoides inermis. The sequence continues at coordinate 22,071 of CAWZYM010000146.1, forward strand.
CCAGTCAATCGAGTGGGACAGGGATAGTTATATTTCTGAAACTGTAAAGAGACAATCAACTTCAACACAATGAAAATGAACAGACAAGCACGAAAGTCGCACGTGACAAAGACCAGGGAGAGCAACGGCAAAGGCTTTTACACCTAAGGTCATGAAACTATTGAATATTCCAGACACCTTCATGAACACTCACTCAGTGACTGTGTGCTGCGCTCTTCTTGCCACTCTTCTCCTTCATCTTCGACAGAGTCTTGAACGACTCGTTGGCGAGAATGCGTCCCTTCTTCTTCATCGTCTTCAGCTTCTTCTCCATCACCGCGTCCTTCCTCTTCTTGATCGCCGAGTCGCGCTTCGCCTGCTTCTTCACCTTCGCGTCGTGCACCTGAAATGCAACACTAGAGATGGGCGAATAATGTTTTTGGACGAATAACGAATAATTTTTATTCGTTCGATTAATCGTCAAGTTCGATTATTCGAATATTATTCGATTAATCGTCAGCGCTCGAATAACGAATAAAATTTATTCTATTATTCGATTAATCGACTGAATTTTTTTCTCAAATAACCAATAATCAGAGGTATTTCTAAGTATTTCATGTGTTTTTGTGATCAATTATTCGAATAATTGAACAATAAAGACGAATAACGAATAAAAATTATTCGATCGATTAATCGAACAGATAATTTATTCGAATATTATTCGATTAATCGTGAGATCTCGAATAACGAATAAAAATTATTCGATTAATCGATTAATCGAATAATTATTCGGATTTTATTCGTATTCGATTAATCGTGCACATCTCTATGCAACACGTATACATATACACCATTAATAACATTCGATAACATGCAAATCTTGGCCATACCGTCTTCTCCCTGGCGGCCCACTTGGCGGCGCTCTTCTCTTTCTTCGCCTCCTTCCTCTTCACACCCTTCTTCAGCAGCTCAATGTTGTCCTGCAACGGACAACATCTCTCTCTCTCTCCTCCCTCCCCTCGTCCAACCACCTTACCTTGACCTTGACTCCCTCGACCATGTTGATTGCCTTGTTCCACTTGATGTTCTCCTCAATCTTCGCAGCCTTCTCCGGGTTCTTCTCGCTAAATTTTAATTATATGAGCAATCAATTAATCGATAACGAACCGAATTTTCTCGATCCTCTCCTTTCGCCCCTCTGCCTTCTTGAGCAGAGCAGCGTAGTCCTTGCCGGTGAACTTATCACGCTTGTCCTTCTTGTTCAGCTGAAAATACGAAATGTCAATGCATAATAATTTTTTGGTCTCACCGTCTTCTCCTTCTTGACAACAAAGTCAAACTTGCTGTAGACAATCTTTCCATCGTCCGTCTTGACAGTCGTCTCCTCACTGCATCCGTTGGTGGCCTTCGTCTCCACAGCCGCTGCCGCCTCACTCAAACACAGACGTCACCATTCGACGATTCACCTCCTCCTCTCTCCCCACTCACGCCTTGACAGTGTTGCCCTCCTTCTGCTCTCCTCCAGCCTTCTTTTCCAGCGCCTTCTTGTCCTTGAGCTTCAGCTTGCTCATGCGGCGTTTCATCTTCCGCTCCTCCTCGTACTTGGCCGCGTCTTTCTTGCCGCGGCGTTCCACTGAAGGAATATTTATAAACACCGGAAAACACGGTCAATACTAACCCTTAAGCTGCGCGATCTTTTTCTGCAGGTTCATCATGGCTAGCTTGCGACTCTCGATCGGGTCGAGCGTAGACGGATCCACCTTCTTCTCCTCCTAAACAAACAAAACGGTAAAAATACGAGACGAGTAGATCAAAGTTGTGACCCCCTACCCCTCCTCCTCATAGAGTAAAGTAAAGAACGTCTACAAACGGAAACGCTAACAATATAGCCGCAACAACTAGCCCACTCACAATCTTGGCCTTCTTGGCGACGGGGGCTCCGACTGCGACTCCGTTCTCGGCAGCCTTGGCCTTCTTGGCGGCGGCGCGCGCGGCCGCCAGCTCCTTCGGGTTCACCTTCGGCTTGTCGCTCTTCTCGCCCTTTTTGTCCTTCTTCTTCTCATCCACCTCCTCATCCTCGCTGTCGTCGTCTCCGCTCTCAGCCACCACATCTCCCTCCATCTCCTCATCCTCGTCATCATCAGAGTCATCCTCCATCTCCTCGTCGTCCTCTTCCTCAGAATCATCCTCATCATCATTGTCGTCATCCGATTCCTTCTCGACCCTCGCCCTCTTGGCGGACGGCGTCTCATTCTTGTCGATGCCGCCGCTGAGATCAAATTCCACGTTCATCTCGTCCTCCTCGTCCTCGCTTCCCTCCTCCTCATCAGACGAGTCCTCTTTGGCCGCCTGCTTCTTCTCCTCAACCTTCTTCTTCGGCTGCTGCTCCTGCACCTTTTTCTTATTGCCGTTCAAAGCAGTTGGCTGGTTCTGAAAACAAATCGAATTCACACAAAAACACAAACACATGATACATTACAGCACGAACCTTCTTGGGCTTGGTGTTCTCACTGGTTCCGGCGAGGTAGCTGATCACCTCGCTCACAGTCTCGCACACTCCACCCACTGCGCGAGCCATGCGCTGCTTCGACTTGGCAGACAGACGCTTCTTCTCTTCTAAAATCATATTTCAATCAAATATAGAATACACCGACCATAATAAATACGCTCTACGCAATATATAAAATTAGTTCGCATCCCAAGATTGGTCGATAAATCATGTCAGACCGACTCACTCTCGCTGAGCTGCTGGTTGACCATCCTGTGCTTGTGTTGCCGGAGCTTGTCCTGCACCACATCGTCAAAGCCCCAGCAGTTCACTGGGATCAGGTCACACGTAGAACGAATCTACAATCATGGAATCGTTTACTACCCTATTACGTTTTATACCAACTAAAGGTACGATCTCACCGCACCTGCTTCTCGATGAGGGCAATCTTGGCCATCTGATGGACGAGGTCCGTCTGCGAGGCCACCTCGGCCGCTGCTGGCGGTTTGGCCACCACGCCACCTTTCTTCTCCTTCTTACTCACAGGCCCCGGCATATCTCGGACACCTCCTGAGAACACTCTTATAACACGGTGACATACAAACGCAATAAAAGATCAAGATATGAGACCGTGTTTCAACGGATATTCTGATCACAAGTTTACACAAAAATCATTATATATTTTATTATTAGAAAATCACATCTTCAAAAAAATGAATTCAAATCAACCCCTTTCAGCGAGGAATCACTCGGATAATTGACATGCCATGGAAAAGGAAGAAAACACAAAAGACAAATATAAGCAAATCAAAATCATAAACTCTCTCTTCACTTCACTGAGCATTGACACAAGACTATTAAATAATTTGCCTAGCAAATACAGAGAAAGAACTAGGTACTCTACAGTGCACTACATCTACAGCTGCTCTACACTACCGGCTCTACCCACTAATCGAGATCGACAAGAGTGACATATTGTACACGGTTCTCGGGAGAAGCTGCGTCTCCGACTAGAACTTGGCTATCCTTCCTCCCTGCTCTCATCAAGCGGGCACGAGCTCATTGCTGAGCCGTGTCTGCACCATCTCCGTCCTCGTCTGCAGCACCACCCACACATCTGCCGCCAGCTCCTCCACAGAGGTGTACCGCACCCGCTTAGAGCTGAATATGTCCACTACCAGGCACGTGATCTGCTCCTGTAATATACGTTTCTCCTAGTCGTGAATTGTAAAAAAAAAAGAGATCGACACACTTCGATACACCGGACACTGCCACGACGGGGTTTCAATCATAAATAAAAATATATTTTGAAAAAAAAACTGCAGAACGACCTTACCTTGAAGTACTTGCACAGCTCACCGACCAGCTCATCCGTTCCGAGGAATCCGAGTGTGATCGATGGACTCACCGCCTCAGAAATGTTGTAGAAGTGAGCGATGAAGCCAGACGGGTTCTGAACAAGTTCATAATCAATGATACATATCTATAATCTATTTCAGTATGGAGAAAAGGAGTAGACCGAATATCACCACTCACTCTGAGCCGCTGCCTCTTGGCCTTGAGCATACTCCAGATGACAGTTTTGATGGTAGAGTATTTCATGCTTTGTGACAGGAAGCGATTTTTCGTCACAGAGTAGATAGCAGACGGAGGCGACTTGAGATCATCAAACGAGTCGAGCAGGATAAAATCGAGTACAATATCCCAGAATCCGAGTTGGGCCACCTACAGAAGAGCAATGTGAATCACAAAATACGAGTCGCGAGTGGTAACGTGCCCCTCGAGTGCTGAGCTCCTCCATCGTCTGGTCGAGGTTGGCATCGTCGGTGAAGAACTCCTGCATCTCGTCGTAGTACTGGTAGAACTGCGACGGGTCCTGAAAACAAGAAATGAATAATACTTTTAATTGCAACAATATGTAAATCCCTATTCAAAAAAGAAACATTGTTCACCTGCTTGCTGTGTTTGAGAATATCCGCAATGAGCTGTCGCCCGGCCTTCGACAGCCACAACCGCTTGTGCTCGTCCGACATCACTTCCTACACATATTTCCATAAGTTTTGACGATTCACGTCCCAAGAATCCAAGAAAGCAGTGTTAACTGTTAACTCACCGCAAACGCCTGCCGCAGACACCACACCTTGGCCGCAAACTCCGTCTCGTTCTCGCATTGGCAGAATTCGGTGCGTGGCTTGCGGTATTGCACCTGAAGAGTGAAGTGGCATACGTGTGAGAATTTTAATATTTAAAAGAAACAAGAAATATAACTTACGTTCCCAGCAGTGGCTTCCTTGAGTCCCTCTGAGAGGAAGTTCATTGCCGACTTGTCCACACCCAAATCCTTCATTAGACCGTCATCGTCAATGTCCACGCTCATGAACTCATCCATAGCCGACATGAACGAGTCGTCAGAGAGCACCGAGAGGGTACCCGCACCTCGAGCCGACGCGTATGCCCAGCCAGAACCTCCTACAACAATTTATTCGAACAATACAGTATCATTTAAAAAATACAAAGCTTGATTATCAAATATTATTTACACACCTTCCTCAGACAGGGCGCCCTCATAGCCACCATCGACGACGAGGCGATTCACGTCCGTCTCCAACACGCGCAGCCGGTCCAACACCGACGACAGCATCTCACAGCGCTGGCGGTCCTGACAACAATATGCATTCTACGGCAATTCATGTAGTGACATCATTTTAGTAACCTTTTTCAACACTCACCTTGTCCGACCTGTTCTTGACGAGTTCGAGTCCACTGAGCGCGCGCTCCATAGCACGCATGGTGTCCTGCACAGATTCCAGTCCTAAACTTTTTCCGAATATTTAACATTTTCCGAATAAAGTGAAAAACGATCTAACCGGCGTAGATGTCGGCCTCCAGGGGCGGTACACTCATGCTGGGGTTGCTGCGTTGCCGTATGCTGCCCTGCCGCACCGAGCCGCGCTCGCTCATCGACGGCGTCGCGCGCATCCGAGTCATTCGGGCTGCAGACCAACACATGTGCGAAGTACAGCTTGTACGTTACTTACCACTGTCAGGTCTTTGTAAATAGTCGGGCTCGGAGTTTCGCACTTCAGCGGGGACGTCCGTGTGCTCTACGGGGCGCTTCGGTTTCGACGGTGGCGCGAATAGCCATCTAACCAAACGTACAACTTGCACATATGTATCGAAATTATGAATAAAAATGCAAAAATAAATGTATGAAGTTATATACCGTCTGAATAGCAATCCAATGAACACGGCTCCGACACCGAGCCCTGCGATGACCGCAGTCGTTGTTCTCATTGGCAGGCGGGACACCGCCTGCGACGGCGGGCTCATCTACAACAACACTAACGTTACGCAATACAAACATATAAAAGTTTTTTTAATAAAAGTATAACATTAATAAAAGTTTCGTAAACAATGAATATACAATTTAAACAAATTTTTACTCTGATCTTGGAAGCTGGAGCTTCATATAGTTATTATATTCAGAGAAACGGTATAATAAAGTCCGAAACTTGGTCATGTGACTATTAGAGATAACCTTATCTCAAACAAACAACTTGAACCAAACGCAACAAACAAAAAACACAAAAATTCGCAAAACAGCGATTTTTCGAGTACGGCACTATTGGCGAACATTAGCTTAAAAATATTAACATTACGTAGTTAGTACACTTTCAATTTAATTAAATTTAAGATTACATTTCACAACCATTATTAGAACACATTTAAATTTTGTTCCTATCATATTAACGAAGAAGAAGTCACGTATACGCTAAAGTGAACTGGCCGTTTAAAAGCCGCGAGATTTATCATTGCACCACAATTTTCAACTCACCACCTCGCGCGCAGTCGACTGTCATGACTAGCGAGTCCGTCTTCTTCCATCTTTTTAAAACTTTTTTCCATGGTGTTGCTTTCTTCTATTGAACATTCTAGTGGTTCTTCCTATTCTATCTCTGCGTTCTCCGTGACCATCTGATCGTTCCAGAGTGCAGTCTCGCCTCTCGCTCCGAGATGGTGACGTCACCGCCTTCCTCCCCCGCATTCTCCAGGTACGGTACTCTACAGTATACCTAAAATTCTATAGTTTACTCTAGTAAAATCTTTTTTTTAGAAAGACCACATCAGTCCCGACGACTGCTCTCTCACTGCCGTCTACAACAAGAAGGACCACTCGTGAGTATTCGCCCTCTCTTCTCCTTCCTTACACTGAAAATCGCTGCAGGACCCGCTTCACCTACTCTGTCTCATGGAACTGTGATCAGCCTCCCGCTCCCTCCACTCTCTCGACGTGCTCCGATAACTCGTTCCAGAGGTATCTCTGGTCCCGCCACAATTGTCTGAGTACCACATTCCAGCGTGATGAACCTGGAGAGTATCGAGCGCATGGTCAACGCCATGCCCGCCTCGCAGGCCAGCTCCTGTGTCTCCACTGGTACGGCATACTGTGTCTAGACTCTAGAGTGATATACTGTACTCTACCGTATTCCAGGCTTCCACTGTGACGGTCCGTGCGGTCGCATGTGTTCTCGCAAGAATCTCACGGTGCTCGGTCGCTGCAACCACTACCTCTGTCACGACTGCACCGGACTCGTCATGAACAGCGATGGTACGTAGTTACCATACTTACCGTAAATCTAACTTATCATACCGTATTCCTAGGCACCCTTGGCTGCTCTACGCTGTCCTGTTTCCACGCCACCCACTTCCCCTCCTACACTCTCGACCAGGTACGAAATAGTGAAACGTCACCCAAAACGTTATTTGAACGTAACGTCGAACAGTAACGTAATATGAAACGTTCAGGCGCGCGCGGTTTGGGACAAGACTGTGGTGGTGCGTTGCGGAGAGCAGAGACGCGAGAGGAAGCACCCCTGCCCTTCCGCCGCCCCCGCTGCCGCCACGCCCCGCTCTCTCTACACCATGCCCAGGTACTGTACCTACCGTATACTCAATCTACCTATCGTATACCTAACACTCCAGCTCTACCACCACGGAGTCCACCCACCCGCTGCCGTCTGCCTGCTCGCAGTCTGCCTGCGTCCTTCCCAAGCAGATCTTCAACGACCGCCTCTTCAACAACAACAACTCGGTACGGTTCCGGAGATTACTGTAACTTGTGTTACTGTGATTGGTATACTGTACTTGGGTTACTGTACTCTATCGTGCCCTAGCTGTACGCAACGTCTGAGCAGGAGCTTCTGTGGGTGCGGCTGGCGGTTCTCACCCCGACGCCAGGTGTCATTCGCAGGGAGCACATGGAGAAGGTGGGAAGAACTCTTTCTCCCTCTCTCTCCCTCTTTCGCTCTCGCTTTCTCTCTCTCTCTCTCTCTCACTCTCTCTCTCTCACTCTCTCTCTCTCTCCTCTCACCTCTCTCCTCTCACCTCTTCTCCTCAGGAACTCGTCTCGACCTACTCGCTGCGTTCCGCCCTCGAGGCTCTTCTCCCTCCCAACTATTCGTGAGTGTACGATACTTACCACATGGGTGCTGTATTTATCGTATACCCTACAGGCAGCCTGGCCATCAGTGTGCGCGTCTTTTCTACTGCCCTGCGACTCGCGACAACCGAATGGTGATGCTCAAGAAGGAGCAGCTAAGGTAATCTCCCCCTTTCTCTTCCTTTCCCTCCTTTCATCCTCTCTTTTCCAGGGCTCTCCGTCTCCGTGATTTCGATGCCTCGAACGGTGTTCTCCACTTTGTCCTCGATCACACTGGCACCGTCAAGGCTCGCTGATTCGACCATCGATATATCGGTCGCCTCCTCTCCAACTGCTGCATTCTTGATCAATTCATTCACATCACGAGTCTCTTATCATCCACTATCCCCTCCCTCCCACACCCGCGTTTATCACTTACAAAAACCGTTTCGAATTGCGATAAAGTTTCAAGCGTTTGTGTGTACTTGTAAGCTTGTAACATTATGAAACTGGTTTCACTGAATGGTAAGGTCCTTTCTGGAAACCTCCGTAAAACTGAAATATCGAAAAGTTACAGGATTCGGATGTAAACGCTACAATAGAAATTTGCTGAACCACGGGTTCAATTCAATTGCACTCGCGAAGGAATCGAGAGGTCGCGCGGTCCAGAGTCTGTCAATATCTAGCGATATCGTGGCCAAGGGGCTCGTCATACTTTTTTCGCCAGCAAATTGCCAGTGCCAGCCATGCTAATTCGCCCGCGCCGCGCCGCAGAAGGTGGCGAATCGCTAGACGAGAATGCCACCACCGAATTCGTCAATCCAAAACACAGGCGAACCATGCTGCGGTTTGCACTTCACTTTTCTTGCAAACTTGTTTTTTTTAATATACGGTGAATGTGTGTTTTTTTATAACATGTTTACGTTACTACATACACAATTGCATAAACAATTGTTCACATAAAGATGGTCATCCATGCGAAAACGCCACGAATTCGCCAGGCGATAATATCGGCGATCTTGCTAGTCATTCATGTCGGCTATTTCTTTTCGTGCGTCTATTTGTGTTTTTATAAAACAATTATGTTATTTTATACACAATTACATGTTGAAACAACAAAAACAATATGCTATTTGTCAGTCGTAGTCGCACGCGTTGTACACGCATCGTCCATGAGTGATAGACATTTATCTCTAATCGAAATAATGTGAGTAACGTAACAAAAAGTAGAGCGGAAGCAAAGCATGAAAATAACATGAGCAAATGAGCATGAACACGAATCACCGGGAGAATCAAGAGAGGATGAGTGAGATACCGCGGCGCGAAGAAGAGTGTTTTATACCGGTTCCAGACAAGGACAGGGGGCGGGACAGTGCGGACAAGGGACGGTGTATATGAACAGGACAAGTGTGTGACATATAGTTACGGTGCACGTGAACAGAACAGGTGTGACATATAGTTAGAATTTGTGAATGGTATAAAGGTCAAATTTACTCAAAGCGGTTTTAAAAGATGAGAGGGAGGAGCACCCCACTACTGTATCGGGAAGCTCGTTCCAAACCCTCACTACTCTTACCGCGAAACTACCATATACCAGCGAATTGGAGACGGTCGACTTTCTCAGCTGACGCCTATTCGGTCGTCTCCCGCTCTGGCGAGAAGGCGGAAGTACCTGCAGGATTCCGCTCAACTCATCAGACTCCATGCCCGCCAGTATCCTAAAGCATCCATAGGAATGAATGCCTTCCAAATCATTCGCATTCGAACGGAGTTCATAAACCAAAACAATTTTCAATTAAAAGTTTCTCGTGAGTGATTGCGTGTAATTTGCAACTCGCACAAAATCGTATTGATTTGTTTATAAGCCTGATTCGGACGCCAAGGAGTGTAGTAGATGCCACACAAATTACCTAAACGAACTATACGTTTCCGGAACGAAAACGCACAGGGCTTGTTTTTTGCGTTCTTCTCTCCCTACGCGGCGGTCAAAAGAATGTGCCGTTATGGCCGAGTGGCGAAAGCGTCTGCCTTCCAAGTTGGCTCTCTCGAGTTCGATTCCGCGCACCTGCTTTTTTGTTTTGTCAAATTCATGGACTTGTACTTTCTGACATCTGACTACCATATCATCATTTTCTCATGGTCTACGAAACAACTCTATCGAATAAGTTTTTATGAGACAGCCTTGCTGATCTCTTTTTGATAGCGACGTCAGTCTTCGATCGTCGTTCCTGACAGTCGTCCTTCTTGAAGAGAAACCATCAAGTCGGTCATGCCTTTCGTCACTTCTTTTCTTTACCAATCATTAATTAAACAGCGAGAGGATCAACCAAATGTGTTGACAAAACAAAAAGCTTGTGCGCGGAATCGAACTCAAGAGGGTCAACTTGGCAGGCAGACGCTTTCGCCACTAGGCTCGATCTTTGACCGCCGCGTAGGGAGAGAGGAACGCGAAAAACGAGCCCTGTACGTTTTCGTACCGGAAACGTATTGTTCGTTTAGGAAATTCGGACACCACAAGTCGATGGCTAGAGTCCTAATCTTAAT
>CAWZYM010000146.1:35000-205000 GCA_963966185.1 Rhabditoides inermis
GCAAATCAGTTGTGTTCATCAAGTGTTGTAATTGTAATGTTCACCATTTCACACGGCGGATGGACGACTCCTCTCTCTACTACACCCCCCATCGCACACTCGCAATTCAGCCACTGAAACAAACGAGATATGTATATTTTAAGTATAATCGATTTCAGTATTCAGAATACTCAAACAGTTTCATTCACTACAGCACATGCGACTTGAAGGAGACCATATTTCAGCAATTGTGCGGATACATAAACATGATACGTTTCATAGATAGAATACATATTTTGTGCACTCCCTGTCCACAATATGACCAGTTCTTTCGTACCGTATCACTTTCTCTATCGTAGCTCTCGCAGCCTGCGTGACAGGGGGAGAAGAAGTTCGTGCCGTCGAAGTTCACCTAAACGGTTACACAGTTATTCATTCAACTTCACAAGGCGCACGTTTTGGTATTCTCACTGTCAGCATCTTTCACTGTCAGATGTCTTTTAATTTATTACTCTAGATTGTTTTCATGTTCTTCTCACTTTGTTGTTCTTTTCTTTACTTTTTACTCTCTAAATCGTTACTGTTTCTTTTTTCCAAGACTGCTCTGACCGGATCGAATCTGGTGACACTCTGGCAGTGGCAGGCGGCAGCGCAGTCGTCTTGGTGGTACGCATCGTAGAACGACCATCTGCAAGAAGGCGTCACTCCGTGGATTCTCACATTTTATCCCTTTACTCATTTTCATCATAACACTAACCATAGTGTGAAAAGAGATGCGTTAAGACGAAGTAAAGAGATAAAAAATACTTACAATGGGGGATGACAGAAGAAATAGAGTGCACCTACTTTTGGGACACCTCCTGATAATGGAGGCCGTTGACTCGCGGTTGCTCGCAGCCCACGGACAGCCCGATGAGATAAGTGACAACGATGAGACACCACGAGAGGGCAAGACACAACATGGCTCTGCAACGAACCGACATCTACTTCACTATGTGGTTGCTACAAGCTACATTCCATGATTTTCATGGAAATGGAAAAGAAAGAGACGAAAGAAGTAAGCGTTCACACTGACCGTCGGGGCGAGATATTCCAGTGTGTGAGAATCCATCCTCCAAGCGCCGTCGAAACTGCGATCGAACCAACCGAGATGATGCCTGCGATGCGTTTATATACGTTTACGTTCGCTTTCTCAGTTAAGTACACATTTGTGATAAGTTTAAGTTGCATTATGTACATGACCTGCAAAACTTTCCGTGGGAAGCTGCGATTCACATTCCGTGATTCAAGCGAACAAACAAACAATATATTTCTGAGAATGTCAAATGTAACATTTGTGGTTTGTCAATCGAATAGGTGTGTTTTGTTAGTCCGTTTCATCTAAAAACAGCATTATCACAGTTCAGTCGATTCGACAATCGAAGGAAATGTTATACGATACAACGAGACATACGTTTCACCACATAAGCAACACTTATTTCAGTTATCAATAATGGGTCACCAGAGACACAAATCAATCATTTCATACACCGAGAAATACCTGATATTATTGTTTCTATTTTTATAATTGACTGACCAGAGTAGAAGTCAGCGGCGCTGGCGCTCCGTCCATACTGCGTCTCGATGTATTTGGGTAGATAGGTGGAGTAGCCACCTGAATCGCTCATTTTATTTGCTCCATCGATAATTCTCACGGTTCGGATAATTGCACAGCGCGCCCAAAAAATATCGCGCTCAACCGCTTGCTGGTAAATTTGGCGCGTCGCGTGTTCGCGGAGCGGCTGCGCGCCCGCCGCTGTCGACTGTGCAACTATCCGGGCCGTGATTCTCAATCGAGCGGCTCTTTACCGACAGACCTGTCATTCCTGCACCCACCAATGAGATAGCTGCCGAACATCCATGCCACCACCATCGACACGAACACCGGATTGGAGACCAGATCGTAGACGACGAGTGGGAATTCTGCAATCGATGTTTCATCTACCTTCTCGTACTACACACTTTCGTCAACACACAAAAATCAATATTCGATCGATAATTTGTAAAAAAAAATCTCCCACGCCACCTCCAGGCTACGCACTTATTTGTTGCATTGATTTTTTCATAATATTTTTGTGTGTGGAATAGTGTGAACTGTAATAAATTATTATTATAGTCGATCGATATGCCCACCCTTGCACTGCGCCACGAACTTCTCCCATGCTGTTCTGGTGTCGTGGAATTCCGCGGGTGGCAGGTGCGGCTTGTGATCCTACACAAATCGATAAATCGATATATATATATATATATATATATATATATATATATATATATATATATATATATATATATATATATATTCACACCACTGTTTAATATTCGACTAGCGACTGCCTACTTGTATGCCCTATCCACAAAAATGTCTTTATGTATTATAAAACACGAGATGTGCGATATCGCGATATGTATGTAATGTACTTACGTTTCAACTCGCAGTATCCGCGTACTACGTTAAATAAATGTATATCACTTATATCATATGCATCAAATCGTGAGAGAATCGAATAACAATAGAAGCGTAGCTCATCTATGAGATGATGATATGTTTCGCTGTAATCCGTTTTTTCTTCTCGCTCAGATTGTATTGGTTCTTGTCTGTTCATTATTGTTTTTTATTCACGTGTTATTAATCAACCGTACAAATTATTTTTATGATGGTAAAGGAACACTATAAAACTGTGAAAATCGATAGTCGATAATCAATCGATACCTGATTGAGGGGCTGCATCTCGTGTTCGGGGTACTTGTAGCTGCGCGGGAAAAGGAAGAAGAGAGGGGCGGAGAGAAAATAGAGGAACTGGAAGTAAACAAGTAAACAAACAAACAAGTAAACAAACAAGTAAACAACGCACCCCGCATATGATGAAGCCCAGCCACCATGCTCCCACCCACTCGTCCGAGTTGATGGAAATGTGAGCGGGGGCTGCAATACGGACACTAGATCCCAGATTGTCATACTCAACACGCAAGATTGCTGTCTTGCAGGGTACAGAGAGCATTCCTACGTTCGTGTTGTGTGCGATCCAATAGCAATATGTACTTGCAGTTACAAAGGTTGAAGGGAAAGATAAACATGTATTATAAGAGTATGCACACCTACCGTCACCAAGTGTGGTGTAGACCCGTGTGAGCCCGGAGGAGAGAGCGAATCCGAGGGCTGGGCCGAATGCATACATGGAGGTGAGCAGGCCTGCAACCACACGATTCATTAGTTACTTTTATAGAAACACGTGGAATTCAATAACGTTAAAAAAACGGATTGAGTATTCAGTCTGTCTCGGAGTGTCTCCTCCCGCTCACGAGAGCAGTCAGAAAGAGGAAGACGATCATAGAGCATAGAGCAGGAGAAAGCGTTAGGTAGTAAGTAGTAAGTCACCCCTGTAAGTGAGACGAACACAGGAAAGAGGCTATTGCTCGACGTACCCAGGAGGAAGGGCGACTGTCGTCTGTCGGCCACGTTGCTGTCGATGTACACATAGGCGAGAGTGTTGAAGGGAGCTGCGCACACGCCAGCCAAGACCTGGCCCAGAGAGAGCAGCACGTAGGCCAGCTGAAGGGAGCCATGATCTCATCTCTCTCTCTCTCTCTTTCTCTTTCTCTCTCTCTCTCTCTCTCTCTCTCTTTCTCTCTTTCTCTCTTTCTCTCTTTCTCTCTTCTCTCTCTTTCTCTCTTTCTCTCTTTCTCTCTTTCTCGACTGACCGTATGCTCCTCATGTTCCTCCCTGCAGTGATCTTCGGACATGTGGTTGGAGCGCCAGCTGTCACAGCGAGACTCCGACACGTAAAGGTCCTGCACAGATGTCACTATGTCCCTTTCACTCTGCTCCTGTCACTGTCACCCTGTCACTGTCACCCTGTCACTGTCACCCTGTCACTGTCACCCACCCTGTCACTCTGTAGCTCCACCAGGTCGTGTGTCGCGGTTCCAAAGAGGAGGACGGGGAGTGAGAGGAGGAGCATGGAGACAGCAGAGAGAAGAACACCTAGTACAGTTATATCATGTATTCCATGTTTTCTCCTCTTTCATTTCTTCTTTTCTATATCTATATGTGATATGACAGAACCACCTCCTACCAGGGTGGAGAAGTGTGAGTAATGTTTACCGCGATTTCTGGTCCGCTGTATTTCTTCTCACTCAACACAAACATTCGCTCACCGACTCCGGTGATCCTCGGTAAGTGAGCATGCGCTGCGAAGTATCCAATCACAAGGATGGACACTGTGTGGCCAATGTCATACAGAGACAGCAAAAGACCCGACTTCTCACTGAAAACACAATCAGATACACAATCAAGTCGAATCACCAAGTAGAACGTTGTCACGACAATGCTTTAGGAATGCGGCCACAGAGTTGGAGAGAGAGAGAGAGAGAGAGAGAGAGAGAGAGAGAGCTTACCTGGATATTCCGAACCGTCTCTCTAGTGTGGTGAGCATACCGACCGTGTATCCGAGGTATGTGCCCTGCAATTCGAATATTTGAGTTTTGTTTACCATTTTCAGGATTTGGTCTTCGTCAACTTTAGGTTCTTGTTCTTTTCATAGGCAACACTTTTTTCGAACAAGGTTGAATCATTTTCACGAAATACTAATCTTGTTATTTGTGAGAAAAAACCGGTTCAGGACCGAATTTGATAAATCATTGATCGCTCATTCAGTTTGTAGGTAGATCGAGTTCGAGTAAAAATGATTCATTCGCGTTGCGAAGAGAGTGGTGGTGACTCATATCTATCTCATGCAAGGCTATGCGTAAACAGACTCTTACTTACTTCACTTGTTGTGAAAAACATTGTGGAAAAGTGTTCACGAAACTGGTAGTAATGGTTAATTAATATGAATTCAGACCTGTACTGCGACGACTATGATCATGAGTACGACAAAGTGTGTGACGGAGAGCCGCGGGGGCTTGCGAGTCGGGAGAGGAATCGAGTCCATCACTGCAAGCATACAACATCAAACACATTGCAAACAACAGTATGATTTAGAGAAGCACATTCGACAATCAACTGGATGTGACCGAGTGGCGCGATGATGAACGATACTTCTTATGCTGGATACGTTTCACCTCAATTCATTCGAGACTTTTTTCTGCAATCTTTCAAAGTTGTGGTTGAGAGCATAAACTGAGCGTTACTGAGAGGAACGAGTATAGAATAGAAGAGACTCTTTCTGTGTCAGTGCAATGAATCATCCCACCTCTTCTTCCATACAAAATCGCGCAAATACGACGTGCGAAACACACATACAGAGATAGCGAGAAAGAGAGAGGCAGAGGGGAGAATATGGCGACTAGAGAAATGAGAGAGTGTTTGATTAGTAGAGGGCCAGAGAGTGGATCACTATTGCAAAAGGGCAGGCAATATGCAATATAGAGCAATAGCCATCAAACCACATGTGCACAAGCCGAGATTGAAAGAGAGAGGGAGAGAGAGGGGGGAGAGAGGGTAAGGGGGAGAGAGATGGCGATAACATTTTGAGCAAACAAGTCAGTCTGTCGAAGCGAGAGCGTTGTCCAAAAATTCTCCGCAGTTTGAATGTACGAAACAAACTCGCAATCAAATCGCTCCGCTTTCACAGAGTAATGGAGAGTGACACAACGTTAGCGATCAGCTGGCGTTATCAGTTATCAGCATTCCAACATTGAAATCGATACGTCACATAATAAAGATACGAGACTGTGTCTGTCACAGACGATTTCGAAAAGTGACACATCACTAAACTAACACGATAGAAAAGTATTGCGAGAAAATGAAACACCTCCAGGAGAGTCAGAGAGTGACCTAGGTAGCCAGTGACAGCGATCTCTATCCCCCCCCTCTCTCTCTCTCTCTCTCTCTCTCTCTCTCTTTCTCACTAATCGATGCGCACGCTCGCGTCACAACAACAGTAACAAGGTCATCCATGCAATAAAGTAGTCTCGGAGGTGGGTGGAATCTAGCAAGATGTCTTTTTGTCTTTGTTTCACACGCGTCCGATACGTTTCGAAATCTCACTACTCATCTCCCTGTTAGCAACAAGATTGTCACAGTGAATTTGTGTTTTTTAACCAAAATACGTTTCAGAAGTCTGATGTAAGAAGTGAGTTGAGTAATCACTAATCACAAAAGGTTCTGAAAACTAGTTGTGTTTGTTGGAAAACCTCTCTGGAACTGAGATGGAATACATTCATAGTATAACCATGCTACAACCATGTTAGTCACAAATTCACAAATAAAATAGAAACGGTCCTCACCGCGATCTCTCCGAAAAAATGAGCATATCATCTCACTACAAACATAATTATAAGTATGTGATTGTAAATGTACAAATAAATTCTTTTCTCACTCAGTGATGTGAAACAGTGAAGTCTTTAAAAAAAGTGATGATTTTTGATAAAGATATTTGAAACAAACAAATGAACAATAAAGTTATCATCGAGACATCACAAATTTAAATACCTGACCTTGTCATTTAAGCAGTTGAAAATTATTTATCATCAATTGGAAGAAACGATCAATTTAAAATCGCGAGATAGAGTAGAATACATGTTGGCACCGGCGCGTCACACAAAACACAAAAGCAGATCATTGTCATAAGCTCGGAGAGGAATCGCTTTCCAGCAGCTGAGAGTGAAAGAAAAGGAGGAGATATGTATAGCGTCGATATGTCAATAAAGACTGATGATGTACGATGTTATCAAGGTCTAGGCGTCCGTCTCTCTCTTAAGCACAAGATCCAACGCGCGATCGAGTCCATTCTGCGAGAGGAGAACGTCGACAGTAGAAGGCTGTTCAGGGAATGAGAGAGGGGCGGAGAGGGGAGACACCAGAGGGGACGTCGCCTGGCGCTCCCGCAGACGGTTCAGCACCTGGAGGAGAGGAGGTGAGGGAGGGAGGGAGAGGGGGGGGGGGAGAGAGGGTGTGAGAGAGATGAAGAGAGAAGGAGAGAGAGGGGGGAACGGACCTGCTCGATGCTGCTTGTCTCCATGCTCATTGCTGTCGATGTGGCGGGCACCATCGAAGGAGGCGCAATCTGAACACATAATGCATAATCGTATTTTCTTCCTATTTATAACGGGTTGTGCATTGGCTATCATGAAATGATGGAATATCATGCTACATGGTTTGAAGGTCTGATGTTCAGTGTAGCCCACAGGCAGACGGAGACTAAAGTCATGTATCTGACAGTTCCTTCAAAAAATTGATGGTTGGTCATATCTGTTTTTGAATCTTCAAGTACAAAAACCTGCGTATGATCTTCTTATACTTTCATCTCAACCCACCATGTTCATCGCATCTCCGGGCGGAGTGATGTATCCGAACGCGGAGAGAGAAGAGACGAGGGGGGAAGAAGTGGTGGGAACGGTCGGAGGGACTGGAACAGAAACTCATACGTACTTGAGAGGGAGGGAGGGAGAGAGATAGAGAGATAGAGAGAGATAGAGAAAGAGGGAGAAAAAGATAGAGAGATAGAGGAGAGATAGAGAGATAGAGAGATAGTGATAGAGAGATGGATAGATAGATAGAAAGAGAGAGTTCTACCCACCGTCCAGCTGTTCCTCTCCACACCCTGGATGGTGTGTCTCCCTGTGCCTTCTCCTATCCACTTTCCGCTGGAATGTGCGCCCGCAGATGTCACACGCAAACGGCTGGAAGGGGGTTGTTTGTTTATTTGTTCAATTCTTTGTTTACTTGTTGTTTACTTGTTTACTTGTTTGTTCTTTTGTGCTCACCTTGAACCCGGTGTGCTTCCTTGTATGAGTGATGAGATTGGATGACTGGGAGAATGCCTTCCCACACACAGTGCACTTGTGCGGCTTCTCACCTGCAATCATTGACCAAGTTATTGAATATCGATGTTTTCGTTGTGTATAATATTGTTGTATCATGTTAATGCGGAAAATAAGTTGAAAATGTTACTCGATAATTGTCTGCGTGCGATAGGAAAAACATTGTTTCCGGTATTTCTAGTCATGTTAATATTTTTGCCCCGAAAACAGTATTCTTTCGATTCTTTCGTTGTCGAAACGTGTAAGAGGAGAGAAGGAAAGAGAGGGATGCGAACGCCTCTCGTGAATGAAGTCTCGTGTCAAATAAGCGGGCACCGAATGAGATTGAGAGAGAGAGAGAGGTTCTGAGAGCGAGAGAGAGAGAGAGAGAGAGAGAGAGAGAGAGATTGACGAATGATGTTTTTATGACTATATGAGGATCTGAGATGTTATAAAGGTGTATGTTACCGATTAATTTATCATCATGCATCAATCGAAGCGTATAAGCGTTTTTTGCAAAAGTGAAACGTATCCCTGTCGCCACTCTTCCATTCTCCCACTCTCCCTCCGTGCTTTATGACCGTGTATGGATGAGGCGAGCCACTGATTAGCCCTCCCCACTCACTCTTTCCCAGTAATGAGTGACTCTGGGAGAGAGTTGATGGGTTCCCTGCCATAATAGGAAAAGAGTCGCAATCCCGCTCCCTCTCTCTCTCTCTCTCTCTCTCTCTCTCTCTCTCTCTCTCTCTCTCTCTCTCTCGGGGATGGATTCATAATCGAGTGCTCCGGGGGCGAATCCTGCATTCACAGCGCCGTCAAAGCCATTCATAGAACCACTCACTGCTACCGTATGCCAGAGTGATTGATGTTATGCCGGGAGGGAGAGGAGGGATATGCAAGGGAAGGGACGTGGGATTTGTTGATTCGTACAACCCATGTGTGTCTTTATAGGCGCAATCAAACGCGATTCTAATTGCGCCAGGGTGAAAGATTGACGGGTTGGAGGGGCGGGACAAAGTCAGATTGGATGCCGCCTATCAACAAATCTAGCCATGTGTCTACTTCATTTTGCAGGACTGGCAAACGCAGATTGTTCTTTCGACATTCGGATAGTAGAAATACAAACACACAAAAAAATTGCTGGCCGTCACCAGCAAAGTCACAAGAGAGACACAGTAATCAGCTCTTCTCTCTCGACTCGCACTTGCTAATCTGCCCTCGGGGCAAATGGAATGAGTTTCAGGCCCTGAGGGCATGAAAGGATTACCAATGAGAGGAGGATGTATGAGAGTGTATAATGGGAGTGAAGACACAAGGATTCAGAACGACGAAAGAACTCAACGGACAGCGGACTGCCTACAGAATCCTAATCTTTCTGAATCCAGGGAAAATGGCATTGTCAGAGTTTAGTATCCGGTGTGTCTGGGCATTGCGGGTGTCACTCAAACTAAACTGGTTGATGCGAAAGGCATATTTCCTAGCTGTGATTTGTGTGCGATGTATATGCCACGTGATACGTATGTGACGGGCAAACCAATTCGATGGAGAAGTCTCGCGTACCGGTGTGTATGTATGTGTGTTTCTTCATGTCGCTCTTTTGATGGAACCGCTTGCCGCAGTACTCGCAGGGGTAGGGACGGGTGTCCGAGTGGATGAGCAGGTGCGTGGACAGAGTCGACGAACTGAAATCGATCACCTGCACATCAGAAGATTCACATTTTCATGTGTGCGCACACACTACAGGTACATAATACAAATTTGGTTGATCAGGAATTGAATGAGTGCTGACCGTTTGAATGTCTTTCCGCACTGCTTGCACTCGAACTGTTTGTCTCCGGAAGCGGGAGGAGAGACGTTCGCGTGGATGGCAGAGTGCTGCTGAAATGTTTACTTGTTTACTTGTAAACAGACAAACCAACATACCTCCAGGGTGGCCGCAGACGTGAACACCTTGCTGCACTTGCCGCAAGGGAAGACGGAAGAGGAGGAGGAGGAGGAGAGCTCATCTACGGGTGGCGACTTGGTAGGAGTGTCGAACGTCGACGGGAGGTGCTGAATACAGTACCCATGATTACCGTAGCCAAACTATCGTAGTGCATTTTCAAAGTACCGTACCTCCGCACCCATGCGCTGCATGTTCATCAGCTGCAACATGTACCGCAGCTGCGCGTTCCACACTACTCCGTTGGTCATTCCCGGGAGACCTGAAGAGGTACTGTACTTTAGCGATACTGTATTGTGAATTTGGGTTATGGTAGTGGTAGGATTACGGTACCTATCATTCCCATGTGCATCGGCATACCAGGAGGCATAGAGAAGGTACCTGCGGCGAGACGGGAGAGGGGGGACATGGCTGGAATGGGTACTCTTGAGAGGGAGAGGGAGAGAGAGAGAGAGAGAGAGAGAGAGAGAGAGAGAAAGAGAGAGAGAGAGAGACGCGGAAGACTTGTTAACGGGGTGCATGGGTGGCAATCCCTCAATTGCCCCCTTATGTCACATGGTGATGAATCGGTGTTGCATATTCGAGGTGATTGAATCACTCGCTCCGCGTCAGTGCGCATCCCTCTGGCGTGGATTGGGTGCCGAGTGTGTCTGTCGACTAATCAACTGCTCCCTCTACTCTTTTCACTTCACAGCTAACTGCACTCTTTGATTCGTGTCCCAGCGGACAGCGAAAGAAGAGAAGACAGAGGAGAGTGCACTCATTCGAATCAGCAATCCATGCAAAAAGTGTCGAGCGGCCTGCGTTTGCAATCAGGATCCGAGGTCAATTTGGAGACGTTTCGCAGACTAGTATACTGGAAACTCAGTCCGTCCGCTTTTCGAGTAATCTGCGAGTGAGTGAGTGCGCAAATGTATTCATCGGGAATCATCCCGCATTCACAGCCTCTCCCGCCTCAATCACTATTCGAGCGTGCCACATTGACACAATCCCGATCCAGCGCTTCCCCCAATATTACTTCTACCGTAATATCTCGGCGAGGGTACTCGAGAGAGTGGGATTGTGCCTCGGCGGCCAATCACCGCTCGCCTGAGATTTATATCGCCCCGCCCACTTCCTAGAGGGAGAGAGAGAGATTCGAAGACTCACAGTAGTCTTGCAACCATCTCTTTTTGCCCGGATTCAAATCGTGCCACGGTGGCAAGAGCAGAGACATTCTGATTTTCTCTCGCCCATAATCCCTCTAATCTCCTTGGCCGAATGATAAGCAATCAGTGGGAGATTGTTTTTGTGGAGATCATCAGAGTATACGCAAGCGCTACTGTTACAAGTGTTTCAAACTGAATTTCACTGCGTAGACTCTGAGTATCCGTGATTGATGAGTGCGCGAAATCAGTGTGTGTTGGTGCATATTGCGTGTCGGGTGATGGGCAGCTGGGGGGAGAGAGAGAGTGTGCGGAGGAGAGAGCGCGCAGGGTCAGGGGTCATGTCCGGAGGGAGAGAGAGAAGGGGGTGATGCAATTGTTATGATGTGCTTCAGACGCATACACACAGTGCGTGAAACCAAGTCATTATCTTCAAAAGACTTGTAAAACAACAAGAGTGAGATGAAGTAAGCGTAGATACTAGGGAGAAAGAAGAACGGAGGACCGAAATGGAGAAGGAAGAGACGACGAAAGAGCAGAAAGTAGAAGGAGCAGTCACTCACCATTGGCCAGTGCGAACTTCTGCTGGAGAGCAACAGCGTTCATCGCGATACTCTTCCACTGATCCTCACCCGTCATCGACTCTTCCTGGGACAGCCTGAAGGCACGTCTCTTCCCCCCCTCTCTCTCTCTCTCTCTCTCTCTCTCTCTCTCTCTCTCTCTCTATCAGCCACCAACCTATCGTCGCTTTCCATCTTCACTGGACTGTTTTCAGCGAGTAGTGAGGCTACCGAGTAAACGGATGGCTTCGCCTCACTCATCTCTGAAAGTAGCCGGGAAAATTCTGTGGGGTATGAACACATACTGTCGTCACGTAGACTTGCAAAATTATGACAGTTCAGGAAGGAACCGAACATTGCTATTGTTTTTGGAACAACCAGGTGAATTCGACTAGTGGACGAAAAGAGATTTGTTGGGATGGGGGGAGTCTTGAAAGAGCCGGGATTTAGCCACGGAATGCAAATGAGATTGGGCGAGGAGCCGGGATTGAGTCTGCAGAGACTACCTGGGTGATGAGAAAGAGAGAGAGAGAGAGCTACCATATTTGGGGATTCGAGGATATCCTATATTCTTATTTACGCAAAGCGGCGTTGATGGTGAAAGTGTTATGCGGTATTCCGAGGGAGAGAGAGGGGAGAGAGAGAGGGGAGAGAGAGGGGGAGAGAGAGAAAGAGAGAGAGAGAGAGATGGAGGAAGGATGCAATAACGAGCGACGATCACGGAAAGAGGAGATTTATGGAGACCTGCGACTCTCGCGAGAAGGATTGCATGATGAAAACGATTCCGGAATCCTCATCCACGTTCTCATCATCACGAGATATCATCCACTATATCACAGTACGCATACTTACAGTAATCTCTACAATAATCCTAATCCGCGCAAATTTCACACATTGAATGACTGGATTACTGTAACGTGAAAATCGGAATTGTGAACCGGATATAGGAGATAGTGTGTATGATTGAGTTTGTCTCGCGGGTCGAGAGCGGAAGAGATAGAGGGGGATGAGATGTATCCCGCACGCCCCGCCCCCCGCGCGCGCTCATTGGTCGCCCACGACGACACGCCCACACCAAATCTGCGGGATGTGTCGAGTAGCAAAAATTCATGGAATCGGATAGGACAGTGCGCGAGCGTCGCTTCTTTCGAGGAACAATCTGGACAAGGCAGCACATCCATGAATTTAGGAAATCTTGTGAATCAGCGCCTGGCCTTTCAGTAGCTGGCACTCCCACCTGTTATCAGGAAATCACGGTTGGCCAGTGCCAGTTATGGGACGCACGGCAGCTGGATTCCTCCAACAGATTTAGCGATAATTTACGACGAGCGAGACTGGCAAGTGATAAGGGCAGGCAGTGAATACAACGCGACTTTGATTGAGTCTGATCAGAAACGCACCAAGTGGCATCAAGTACGTTCTGTCACATACGTTTCACATGATATTATTAACACGACCGTGTTTCGGTAACATAATGTCATCTCGTCTATGTTAAAAATATCTATAAACATATTGAAAACAAACTGTAAACTGTGATTGGTATTCGGAAGCCGCTTGTCTATCTCTTATCAACAGGGGCAATAAATCAAATCAGTTAATCTCCTCCCATTCCCAACGTTAATACTTTGATAAGGGACGGTTTAGCCAGAAAGAAGAAGCAGACCATTTCAACGCTATTAGCGACACAATAGATCTACCGTACCCCGGAACTCGTACCAACTCACTAAATCAGCTGTCTCTCTCCACCCAACAAATCAGCTGTTCGACTATGCAACGATCAGCTGATCTATTGCCGCAGGGTATCTTCGCTAATTCGCGTGTCAATTACTGCACATACTCTGTGTGGCTGGCTGGCTATGCATATGTATGAGAGAGGCGAGAGCGAGGCGAGAGAGCGCGGGGAATGGAGAGAGCCAGAGCCGAGTCGCTTCTTTCGCCATTACCCACACACCATGTTACGAATCCAGGTTTCATTTGTCACATATCAGGCAATCGCATGGAAAAACGGCCCCTGTGGGGAGACGACCACCCAATCTCCGAGCTGTTTTCTCCCACTTCATATTTCTATACACGGCGGTCGCGGCGAATATTCAATTGTTCAATTGTCTTCGGCTGCGGCGGATGTCGCCCATCTCAGAGGGGTGTATCTGAGAGTGCGCGCGTCCGCGGTCTACGGTAGGTGGATCATGTTGCCTGGAGATTCACACGATTTGTGATTCACCCGATTCTCACGTGTCTCTCGCTCACACCTTCTCGCACCTGCCTGGATGCGTGTCGGGTGACATCCGCGAATCCAAGTAACTTCCAGCAAACATGGCGCTCTTCTTCGAAACGGCATACCCATGATAGTTTCTTGTGTCAACTTTTCCTGTTGCCGAAAAAGGCTCACTGAACCAACCTACGTGCCACAGCCTAATTTGGGTAGACATATACGTATTTACGTGAGCTCCATTGATGTAACCAGAGACCGGTCCTCTGATTTCGAGTGCCTTTCCATAGGGTGAGCGTATCTCAGGTATCCTGATTGCCTCCACTCCATTTGCTTGATTGCTCGGTATAAGGATTTGAGGGAACACTCGATATCACCCGCCCAAATCGTGTGCGTATTGTTACAATAACAGGTGGAGGGGAGTCCCGCATTTGCATTTTATCACTCCGTCCTTCCGCCTCTTCCCGCCTGCAGCACCACCGGCTGTCGATAGGTCTGGCGGAACATAATATTCGGGGGCTCGTCCGACCGAGAATATGACTCTCTTTGCCCAATCTGCTAGCGCATTCAAAAACCCATAAAAGGCGCGGGGATGGTGCGGGGAGGTAATCCAGAGAGAAGATTGCAAGCTTTATGCCCTAGGGGATACGGTAGAAGAGAGTGAAAACACTGCACTTGATTTTTCACACTTGTTTTTTTACTCTAAACTCTCAGGTACGGAATTACAATTCTATTCTGCAATGCACTCAGAGAAAGGAGAAATCGTTTGGACTTCACAAATGGTATGTATGCACATTCACACAACACATGTTCTTCTAACAAACCTTTCCGAAACGTTTTCACCCCAGTCACCTTGGAGGCGGTGCGCTCAAAGCCCCGCACTTGAAAGGTAATCTTGAAAGGCGAGAGAGAGGTGTATTTGAGACAATCGAACGAGACAATGCGATCTTCTTGACTCTCGGTGACCGCAATTACCGTAATCAAACAGGAACACGCCTGCGCCCTCTCCTTACTCCCCGCTCTCTCGCAGCTGTCTGCCTCGCCGCGGGTGGTCCCGTCCACCCGACACCTTGTTGAAGGACGAGAAGAGAAGAGACTGGCTGCAATTGATGAGAGATCAATCGAGCCGCCACAGGAGAGTCTATTTACAGACACCGGACAGATTGTCGCGTCTTCTACAACAGATCGAATGACCGGCGACTACTGTAGGCAGTGTAGGCGCTCTCTCCTCCCCCAACTCTCAAGGCGGCTAGATTTTTACGATTATGCAGATTTGGGCGGACGGATTGCGTGATAATGTGCGTCCGGGGAGTGCTTTTCGGAATGCGAGACGAATTGAGAATCTCCAGACGCACTTTTTGTCGACAGCACACAATCAAAACTGGCCAAAGAGTGCTATGACTACTGCATGCTAATTCCGAACACAACATTTCTCTCATTCGCATTCACTCTCCTCCTTCCGTCGGAATTTGATTCCAAGACAATGGGTGGTGTCAATCCATCATCCCGCTTACAGTATCCATAATCAGGAGACAAATCCTATTAGTCGCCTCTCTCTCTTTCTCTCTCTTTCTCCCTCTCTCTCTCTCTCTCTCTCTCTCTCTCTCTTCCATTCACACCAAGACTCCCGTATGTCATTACGACTCGGAGGCGCGGGCGCGAATTTTGCATAATTCGTCTTGCATTGTGTGAGGTTGATTCGATTGAGGAGACACGACGGGGGTAATACACCCTTGCCGAACCCTGCCTGATACACTCCACTCTCACACTCCAATCATCCGGGGGCAGATTCGATCCGCCGGTCCCGCGGGGATTGCCTCCGGGATACGGTAGGCGGATTGCAATTGCGGAGAGGTGTGCGGAAATCCCCAACCTCCTACCGTAGCCCGCAATCTAAATGCAAATCATATAGCCGCCGTCGTATCATGGACTATTTACGCAGTGAATTTTGTCGCATGTACGAGAATGCAGAGAGGTTGAAGGGAAGAAAGAAGAGAACGAGGGAAAGAAGGATATGCCATGTTTCGAATCCGTCGGAATCTGATTTCACGGTTTTATGACCCGGATATGGAGTGTCTGTTGCTTGTTTTACACGCCATATGGAGTCATTTCTGAGACTCGTAATACGTGTCCTCTGTCATAAGAGAGAGAGAGAGAGAGAGAGAGAGAGAGAGAGAGAGAGAGAGAAAGCATATTGCGGGAAGAGCAATTGCAGAGTCATATCCCGCTGCCGCGACTGGAACCCCGAAATTGCTTTATGCTTTGCCCTTTGTGTGTCACTAGATTGGTTTCACGGGTTCATCTTCTTCAGGTCAAAAGGGAACCAACTGCTGCAACCCACATAATCTGATTGCAGTGTAGTTATGTTACGAACTAATCTTCTGACTGAGTGAGTTTCAGGTTTCAAAAGGACCAACCTGGTTTTAAAAGGACCTTACCATAATGAGAGAAGGTTGTTTCACTCCGATTTCAAATCTTACCACTTCATGATTGAATAGGAGAACAAACCACCACAAAGGGACCACTTGTGATTGCTGCTGTCTGTCGGCGAGAGTAAATTACAGTATTACCTCACTGTCTCACCCAGCATGAACCCTCTCCCCCCCTCTCTCCTTGTATCTTCTCCATAATTGCACGTTGCCCCCTGTACTGATCGGTCATCCTCGCGTATCCTATTTCCATCCTCTTCCTCCACCTATCTGCCCCCCCCCCTCCTCCAGACTGTAGCTGATTACCGTAATCCACACACGACAGTATTTGTTCATAATTTATAATCATATACAAAGATCGCAGAGTGCGCGATTGAGCAATTTGTGGGTTGCAGACAACACTGGAAAGAGATCGAAGGACCAGCTATGGAGAGAGGGGGAGGGAGAGATGGAGAGATAGAGAGAGAGAGAGAGAGAGAGAGAGAGAGAGAGAGAGAGGTACACAGAAGAGGAACTGTGAGGCGGTCGGCTGATTGACTGCCTCACACACGAGTGCCTAGTGAAAGAGCGCGAGTAGTGCGAGAAGGGAGAGGGACGCTATGGTGGCCGAGTGGTTGTTTCGCATCCGACGCGCAGACTGACGACCCTGCTTCTGCCAGCCTGACACACCCTGCAGAGAGAAGTATACAGTCAGAGAGAGAGAGAGAGAGAGAGAGAGAGAGAGAAAGAGAGAGAGAGAGAGAGAGAGATAGAAAGAGAAAGAGAGAGAGAGAGAGAGAGAGAGAGAGGGACGGAGGGAGAGGGGGGGGCTCACTTTCTGTTCCATCCAGTCCTGGCACATTTCTGGCGGGTCTTTGTGGTTGCGCGCGGCTGAGAGAAGGTCGAGCAGGGCACTGTAATACGACCAGTGGTTGTCTGACTGAACAACATGATTGATTCGATACATTAAAACTCACTGCGCCGTTGTCTTGGCCAGTTTGACGACAAATCGACCGGCGTTGATCCCACAGAACTCGTAGTTCTGCCCGACAAAGCAGCGATCGTAGGACAGGGTGGCACTGCAAGGTCGTATCTACACTGTATTCCTCTGTTCCTTGACCGTACAGTGGATTTTAGAGTACTCTGTTTCACAAGGAACACATGGTACTGCAAAGGACATGCTGTGCTTACTTGTACTACAGTTGTTAGTATATTAGACAGGTGAAGAAAAGGAATCAAACTTTTCTCACCCGCACATCTCGTCCATTCCCTCTTCGAGACGCTCCACCCCATTCTCCATCACTCGCTGCACCTGAAAGAGAAGAGGTATGCATTTCTCTCTCTCTCTCTCTCTCTCTCTCTCTTTCCTTCTTATATCTGTCTAACTTCCTTTTCTTTTCTTGTTTAGCTTCCCTCTCACACAAATCAGTTCCAAATAATGAAAATTGAAACATTGACAGAAAGAAAGGAATAGAGGGAAAAGAAACAGAGGTCATAGCTCTCCCTGTACAGATGAGAAAACAGTAAGAAAAGATGAAGAAAATGAAGCCGAATATGGGATGCGGCCTCCTACCTACCGTCTGCTGTAGCTCGATGGCTCTGCCGGCACACGCCACTGTCATCTGCCGACCGTAGTCACTCCAACAAGGAACCACCAGCGAACGGAACTCTGCAAATGCAAGATTGTGTCAGTTGCAACGTTAACTCATTCTCAACAGGCACACGACATCATTTGAATGTAGAAATCACGGATCACGGTGAATTTGAAACACTTCTTCTTTTCGAGTCGAGTAACAAAACTCTTCCCATTTTGTCTAGACTGCATGAAGCGTGCTCCAGCTATACTCTTTCCAATCACGCCCGTCCCTAGCCGTTTGACTTCACTCGCGGCGGCAGAAGAGTGGGAATGAGAGAGAGAAGAGATCCGCTCATCTCCCCCCTCCCTCCCCTCCCGCACACATAACACCGCATCAATCGTGCGGGGCCTGCCATCGCGAGAGTGAAAAAGAGAGAGAGGGGAGAAGGAGAGAGAGAGGAGTGGTGGTGTAAGGGAGGGCTTGACGCAGTTCGGTTCGAAAGAACATCATGGTAGCTCTGCAGGTGGCTGGAGATAGGGGGCGGGGGAGGAGAGTGCTGTTTTGATAGACGCGCAACTCATCGCAAGGCGTGACGATTCGAGAATACCCCTTTGAAACAATTGACAGGGGGATCGGGTGTCCTCACACAACGACACATTCAAAGCAGAGAGTGTAACACAAAACAATCGGCCTACTCTCAGCAGTCGCGAACACAAATTCCGATACACTAATGACTCACCTGTGTACGGACAATGGTACAAGGTCAGAAGTCGCATGTTGGTCTTACTTACCCGTATCATTGTGTAGATCGTCGCAGATGACGTTCCAGGCAGTCTGTCCCGACTCCAGAATCCGCCGGGCCGGACCGTGTGGACACCGCGAGAGACAGCGGCGGTAGTGCGAGTTGTGTCTATAGAGAAATGAAGACTTCTTGAAGACTCGCATACACCCACCGACACACTCGCAGCATCTTCTCCGACAGTTTGTCCCACTTTGTGCTCGATTCGAGGAGTGACTGGAAGAGGGGTACGGTAGAGAGAATAAGAGGGAGAGAGATAGAGAGAATGAGAGAGAATGAGAGAGATAGCGGACCTGCAGCGGTGTTACCATATCGACTGTCCACTCATTTGCCGAATCTTGCATCTCCTGTTGCATGTGATTCATCTGAAACGCTATCCGGTGAGAAAAAATCCGGTGAGAAACGTTTCCAGAAATTGTTACATTTGACAGGATTTTTTGAATTTGAAAGGATGTTTGGACGATCGTGTATGAGTGAGGGCTTTCCGCCACTGCGCTCGCTGTCTGCGCTCTACCAAATCGCACAGTCTTTCACTCTAATGATTTTGGCGCGCCTTTTTATTTCGAAGCGCGAATCCATGCAAACGCGCATAACTCAATACCGCGGCGACCTACAAATTTTGTTTCAATCTATCTATTCTAGTGATTTCATATTGTAACTAATTTATTTCATTCATTTTTATGTGAAATTTTCCTTTTTTCTGCTTTCTTCGTTAGTCATTATGTGAATGACGCATGTGTTGGTAACTTTTGCCGCTCCATTCTTTTCGCTTTTATGACTCAGCTTTCTCAGTCTCTCTGTATGGTATTATATGATTCTTCATTCTTCCATGTCCCGCTCCAAATCGCTAGTTCGTCTGAAAGAATGCCACGACTACCAATGCGAGGAGTATTCATTTCGAGGTTATCGATTTATTGATTGACTGACCCCTTCATCGTCCCGCGA
This sequence comes from Rhabditoides inermis, assembly GCA_963966185.1. Lineage (NCBI taxonomy): Eukaryota > Metazoa > Nematoda > Chromadorea > Rhabditida > Rhabditidae > Rhabditoides > Rhabditoides inermis. The sequence goes on from CAWZYM010000146.1 coordinate 54,347, forward strand.
TCAATATTGCTCTCGTCCCTGCTAAAGAAATTTCAACTTCTAGGTACCGCTACTGCTTGCCTCCGACATGACTCGCTTGGCGAGACAGTGCACCGATCGGAGAGCACGCAGAGAAGTGAGTGGACGAGTAGAGAGTGTGTGCGTGGGAGAGTGTGGGAGATGAGTGTAGGTGAGATTGGGGTGTAGAGAGGGAGAGAGGGGGCGATGTGAGGATGGCGGAAAACCTGGCATGCCTGCCGGGGGGCGCGGTGTAATGGGAGGCGAGGGGGAGGGGGAGGGAAGGGAGGAGTAGGAAAGCCAGTCGGGCACAGCGGCACTTCGAGTCACACCACACCCGCAGGCGAGATGTCGAACCAGCTCTATCGCTCTTCCACGAGCGTCATCAACAACGGCGACAGCCTTTACAAGGTATACAACACACAACATGCACACATCGCTCGTGTTATCGGCATATTATCCTGTATTCACTCGTCTATTCAATTCACGATGTTGCTTGTGCTGATTGACAGATCGCGATTTGCGATAGAGAGATGTTTTGTATTCATCTACTCTGGGAACTTCCCTTCATTGTGGAAATCTTGCTAGCTAGACCACTATCAAGTTTTCTTCACATTGATCTGTTTATTGATTATCGACTTATCGATTGATTGTAGAGCACCTCGGTGTCGGCATTCGGTGCTCCTTTCGGCACCATGTCCGTCGCCGACCTCGGATCTCTCACTCGCCTCGAGGTATCGATCATCGAATTATTGATTTTAGAATCACTAATTTATTAACTTATTGATATTCACCGATCGACCTAATTTACGTGTTGTGTTTTCAGGACAAGATCCGTCTTCTCCAGGAGGATCTTGAGGCCGAGCGCGAGCTCCGCAACCGCGTACGTTCGATCGATATATCGATTGACTGGCGGTATTGATCGATGGATTTTCAGATTGAGCGCGAGCGCGCCGACCTGTCCGTCCAGCTCATCTCTCTCACCGACCGTCTCGAGGACGCTGAGGGAACCACCGATGCCCAGGTAGATCAGAGGGACAGACTGGGTAGATCAGGATGACAGTCAAATATTGATTGATCGATTGGCAGATCGAGTCGAACCGCAAGCGCGAGGGAGAGCTGCTCAAGCTGCGCAAGGTGCTGGAGGAGTCGCAGATGGAGTCCGAGGATGCGATGAACATCCTCCGCAAGAAGCACAACGACGTCGTCCTCGACTACCAGAGCCAGGTACCGTACCCCATTCCGTGCGAGTCCCAAAATCATATCGTCCTCTTCTATTTTGATCTCCAGCCTTCCGATTCCTTCATTCGCTTGTGTTTTTGAACCGTATTTCTGGCAATGGTCACTATGACCGCGCTCACACTTTCTTTCGTCGTTTTCCACTGTCAGTTGCAAACCGCAGTATTCTGTATGGTTCGATTTGGTTCCTCCACATCATCTTTTGTCTGCGCACTTTTAGCACCTTCGCAGTTCGTTGATCCCTTGTAGTAGTCGTATGATGAGCTCATGCAATTTCGATTTGCCACCGTAGATTTCCCTCTGCCTCCCGGTCGCTGCGGCAGGTGTGTAATCCGTATAGCGGCTCGTTGCCGTGAACCCGAGGCATCCCTCTGCGCTCTCTCTCCCTCCCGCACTCGCTCGCCCCACTCTCTCACCGCGCTATGCTGTAACATTGCCCGAGGGGTGGCATGTGTTTTCGGCAGCCGAGACGCAAACCCCCTCAGCTTTCGCTTCTTTTGACTCTCTCCGAATCACATACTCTCTCACTTCCGATTGCGTGGATGCGTACGCACTTTACAATTGCGAACACCCCGGGAGGCATGACACAGTACATGGAGTGACTCAATGCATGAGTCACTCAAAAACAATCGACAATTAATATAAATCAATGATTTCAGGTCGAGCAGCTGCACAAGAAGAACTCCAAGATCGACCGCGAGAGGCAGAAGTTCCAGCACGAGGTGACGTCATCGCATTATCAAATAAGCATCGTCGACATTCAATTCAATCAATCAATCAATATCTAATCAATAATCAATCAATAATCTATGAATGCAGGTGATCGAGCTGACTGCCACGATCGACCAGGTGGAGAAGGACAAGCACGCCGCCGAGCGCGCTGCCGAGAAGTTCGAGGCCCAGACCATCGAGCTCAACGGAAAGGTGAGCGGATGATCAGCTGATCAGCTGATCGATACCAACGATCAATGATTACAGGTCGATGACCTGACCCGCCACGTCGCCGACCTGACCAACCAGCGCCAGCGTCTGCAGGCCGAGAACAACGACCTGCTCAAGGCGAGTCGACCAGCTGATCAGCTGATCAACTGTTGACCTTTGCAGGAGGTGCACGACCAGAAGGTGCAGCTGGACAACCTGCAGCACGTCAAGTACACCCTTGCCCAGCAGCTGGAGGAGGCCCGCCGTCGTCTCGAGGATGCCGAGAGGGTGCGTGCCTGCGCAACGCTTCATTCATTCTCTATGATCTATTCTAGCCTGATTCATGAATCCTTATCCAACGTTTTGATTTTCTGATCATCCGCCTGCGATGTAATTCATTGTTTAGTAGATGTAGATGTTTACGTGATCTCCTAAGACCAGTGAGTGGGCAGGGATGAGGTCGACTAATCACTCGCCAATGCGTCATTGTTGTTATGCTACTGCAGTCTCTCTCGCAGTGAAGCGATCGCTGATTTCTCTCTCTCGCTTGCGAAACGCGAAAAAAAGAGTGAGCGCTGCTTCCCGCAGGCATTACACAAAACAGTGAAGCGAGCCGTTTGCAAGATGTCACATATCGATTCTATACACTAACCAAATCGATTGATAGTAAATTATCGATTGATATTTCAGGAGCGCTCCCAGCTGCAGTCTCAGCTGCACCAGGTGCAGCTCGAGCTCGACTCTGTGCGCACCGCCCTCGACGAGGAGGTACGGTAGTCTCCACGGGTCACCGAAACGGTCCTCATTGGGTCACCTTTGCAGGCCGCCGCTCGCTCCGATGCCGAGCACAAGCTCAACCTCGCCAACACTGAGATCACCCAGTGGAAGAGCAAGTTCGACGCTGAGGTAAGCGATACATCAATTAATAACTTAATACAATCGATCAATACAGGTCGCTCTTCACCATGAGGAGGTCGAGGATCTGCGCAAGAAGATGCTGCAAAAGCAGGCCGAGTACGAGGAGCAGATCGAGATCATGCTGCAGAAGATCTCTCAGCTGGAGAAGGCCAAGAGCAGGCTCCAGGCCGAGGTGCGTCATCTTCTTCACACTTGGCTCACGCCGACGACTTCATCTCTCCGCTTCTCATCATGACACTTTGCCTGACCTCAAACCTATTTCAGATCGAGGTGCTGATCGTGGACCTCGAGAAGGCGCAGAACACCATCGCCATCCTCGAGCGCGCCAAGGAGCAACTCGAGAAGCAGGTCATCGAGCTCAAGGTACGCGAGTTCTACATTCACACAATGCCTTTTCATTCAATACACATTCAAATGTTGTAGACCCGCATCGACGAGCTGACCGTGGAGCTGGAGGCGGCTCAGCGCGAGCTGCGCGGAGCCCTCGCCGAGCTGCAGAAGATGAAGCACCTCTACGAGAAGGCCGTCGAGCAGAAGGAGGCCCTCGCCCGCGAGAACAAGAAGCTCCAGGGTCAGTCCGCCGTCTCCACCTTTGCACATCTAACTTTGTCGTGTTGCAGACGACCTGCACGAGGCTAAGGAGGCTCTGGCTGACGCGAACCGCAAGCTGCACGAGCTGGACCTCGAGAACGCCCGCCTGGCCGGAGAGATCCGCGAGCTGCAGGTGGCCCTCAAGGAGGCGGACGCGCAGCGCCGCGACGCCGAGAACCGCGCCCAGCGCGCCCTCGCCGACCTGCAGGCACTCCGCATCGAGATGGAGCGCCGTCTGCAGGAGAAGGAGGAGGAGATCGAGGCGATCCGCCGCAACATGCAGTTCGAGATCGACCGCCTCACCGCCGCCCTTGCCGACTGCGAGGCGCGCATGAAGGCCGAGATCTCGCGCCTGAAGAAGAAGTACCAGGCCGAGATCGCCGAGCTGGAGATGACCGTCGACAACCTCAACCGCGCCAACATCGAGGCGCAGAAGACGATCAAGAAGCAGTCCGAGCAGATCAAGATCCTCCAGGCCGCGCTCGAGGACACTCAGAGGCAGCTGCAGCAGACGCTCGACCAGTACGCGCTGGCGCAGCGCAAGGTCGCCGCCCTCTCTGCCGAGCTCGAGGAGACCAAGTCCGCACTCGACAACTCGCAGCGCGCCCGCAGGCAGCTGGAGGTGAGCGGCACTCACCTGGCCTTTTTAGAACTGACCAAGATCCAGGCAGTTAGTTGTTGGTAGACGAGATCGGGTGTGCTAACGAATCGATTAGAGCCGTTGTTCACTCATACTTCTATTGCAGGTTGACCTCGAGGATGCTTCCGTCAGGATCACCGAGATCACCAACATCAACAACAACCTCACCTCGATCAAGAACAAGCTCGAGAGCGAGCTGGCCACCGCCCACGCCGACCTCAACGAGGTACGCCCCTGTTTTTGCCCCGCCCCCAATTGATCAGCTGATCGTAGTACGATGGTGGGATGATGGCTTTGATCGTTGCGGAATGAGCTCAGTCAAGGAGCGCGGGTGGCAGGAGAGCCCCCGTGTGTTGTAACACGCATTCTGCCATTGGCTGCTGCGAGTTCGCGGAATGAGAGAGAAGAGGCAGCAAAAACGAGGAGTGCTGGGAGATGGATGCATCACATGTGAAGGAGAGGGATGCGCTCATAAAGCGTCGAAATACGATTATTGATTGATGCAAGTAGTCAGGGGATCTTTTATGACTGTCAGACAAGAGAGAGGTGTTCGATGATCACGCAGAGCAAGTGACAGCTGAGATCATTAAGAACCCAAGAATGGATGTTCTCTAACCGGTTTAGTACTAATAATAAGTTGTACGTTTAATAGAATATGCAAGAATTGCGGATAGACACTGGCAAATTGAGTGGTACTACGATTGGCGTATGTTGTAGGTGACGAAGGAGCTGCACGCTGCCGACGAGCGCGCCAACCGCGCGCTCTCGGACTGCGCGCGCGCCGTCGAGCAGCTGCACCAGGAGCAGGAGCACTCGCTCAAGATCAACGCCCTCCGCCTCTCCCTCGAGGAGCAGGTCAAGCAGCTGCAGGTGCAGATCCAGGAGGCCGAGGCAGCCGCCCTCCTTGGAGGAAAGCGCGTCATCGCCAAGCTGGAGACCCGCATCCGCGACCTCGAGACCGCCCTCGACGAGGAGACCCGCAGGCACAAGGAGACCCAGAACGCCCTCCGCGCCAAGGACCGCCGCATCAAGGAGGTGCAGCAGCTGGTGAGTACTGTCCACTCCTCCGGTCTCCGCCCCTTCTCACCCCGCCCCCCTTGCAGGTTGACGAGGAGCACAAGAACTTCGTCATGGCTCAGGACTCTGTTGACAGGCTCACCGAGAAGATGAACATCCAGAAGAGGCAGCTCGCCGAGTCTGTGAGTCAGATAACGACGAGATGAAAAGCAATACATGTGTTACCGTAACCCAATCCCTTCGTTGCAGGAGTCGGTGACGATGCAGAACCTGCAGCGCGTGCGCCGCTACCAGCACGAGCTGGAGGAGGCCGAGGGCAGGGCCGAGCAGGCCGAGTCCTCCCTGCACCTCATTCGCGCCAAGCACCGCGGATCCACCATCTCCCGCTCCGGCACCAAGGCGCGTTCCCGGTGGTGTCGTACATTCATACTGTCGGGCAATCAATAGGAAGTGTCATACTGATAGCAACATTTCAGGCGTACGTCTTCGAGGACTAGATTGATTTCGAGTAGCCGCCGTCCCTCGCTTCCCCAGCTTGCCGCCCCCGCATGCGAGAGAGATGTGCGCGCGTTCTCAGCGCGTGCCCTCCTCGTGCCGCCCGCCCCTCCCCTCTGTATCTACCACCCCCGACCCACGTAGTTGTCTTTGCATTTGAGCAGACAAGGCTGCGGCAGTGCGCTGCCCAGCCCCACGAGCACTGCCAGTAACATCGAAAGCGACATCCCCCTGTGTGTGCCCTGAAATATGATGATGATGATGATGATGTGTTGAAGATGATGATGATGATGTACGATTGAGTGAGGCGCGATGTTATATGGTTTATTTCATTCTGATATATATGTTCCACTCTCTCTCTCTTCTAGTAGCCTTCTACTCTAGTATTTTATGAATCGACCCCAACCACGCCTCTCTTGTCGTCACCAACTATAAAATAATAAAAGTTCACGGTTTGCGGGGTGGGGGAGAAGGACAAGAGGAGTGAGAAAGAATCATAGTGGGAGACCAGGTACCAGGTTATATTTTTTTTACAAGATCTTGCGGTGAAAGCGTGCATTTGCGCGATCAGTGTTCATCAGTCAAGAACGAATGATTTTGAGCAACAATTCTGGATATGAACTCCCAATAGTGACGATGACTGAAACAATTGAACCACGAGCTATTAGAAACCACGAGCTATCTCTCACACGCAGATTGTCAAATTATTTCACTGATATGTCCCTCCAGAGAGAAGGTTAGGTTAGGTTTATTACCGATAACATGGAAAAAAACGCAATTATAAACAAAAAGTGAGCGATACAAACGGCAGGTATAAACGGGGTTTCAATGATATTGAACACGAACATAATCACATAGTATTACATGGAAAAGGAAGTGGGGGGAGAGCTCTCTATAGGTTGCGCAATTTGCTAGGTGGCATGAGATCTAATGTAGAGAGTTGTGATTTGAAGATAGAGGGATCATTGATGGAGATTAGGTCACGAGAAAGCGCATTCCATATTGCGAAGGTTCTGCTTAAAGAAGGGTTAGTGAGATGAAAAAGAATGGGTGCGGTGACATATGGGGGCGGTGGAAAGTGTATTGCGACAGAGGTTCACTGGTCCGGAGGGAGTCGACAGAGGACAGAGGACACGCGAGACATGGCCGAATGAATGGCCCTCGCCCCATAGATCTACGAACGCACCAGTGCTGCTCTTTCGCTTTTTCCGCGAAGCTGCCGTCACCACTAATTTGACAAGGCGTGAACACCGAAAACTAGGAACAGCGATCAAGTATGAAGTGACTCAATCAATATAGAATAGCGATGGTGTGATGAAGATTCGACAAAATAGAATTAGAGTACGCGAAGAGGTGACAACACACTCAATGATGCGGTCACTGGACCGAGAGTTGTGTAGGAGAGAGGGAGAGAGAGAGAGAGAGAGAGAGACAGAGAGAGAAAGAGAGAAAGACCGGCGTCCCTCCGGAATCCCGATGTCTATCCGGGATTAGATACTTCGTCTCAGTAAGAACGACCCGTTGTGATATGTTTGTTGTTGTTTACAACCGGCTGACTCGAAGTAACACAACAAAGCAAAAAGCGGAGTTTGTTGCGGCATTGTTGAAACGACTTTTCGCAATTGGAAAAAAGGTGTTGTGCGGGAACATTTTCAGACATTATGCAACACTGGGAGTTGAGAGGGAGAAGACCAAAACAAGCTGAAGCGTCGCTTTGTGAAAAATGGACAAGCGAGGAATTCAGAGAGATGTGACTTCATTTTCCCGAAATCGAGTTTAGGTATATGGTTATGGAAAGAAACTGTGTTTTTCTTCCTCTGAGTGTTCCTGAGAAGTCCGCGATTCACCCACAAATAACATCGTTAGTGGCGAGGAACCGCGACATATCAAACTAATAGGGTAGAGGGACACCTAATAAAAGACTGCAGAAGACGACGACAGAAGACGACGACTATACAGAAGTAGTCTTGAATAAGCTCGAAGGGGTGACAGGAGAAGCGTGCGGGTGAGAGAGAGAGAGAGAGAGAGAGAGAGAGAGAGAGCCAAAAAGTGTCAAGAGTCCTCGACGTCTTCTGAATTGCCAGACCACACACAGGAACTTTAGGCGGTCAGTAGCATACGTGGATCACAATAGAACATAAAGAGAAGATACCACAACAACGGAACTCTCGCGTTTTTTCAGAAAGAATATCACAAGCAGAGAGAGAGAGAGAGAGAGAGAGAGAGAGAGAGAGAGAGAGAGAGAGAGAGAGAGAAAGAGAGAGAGAGAGAGAGAAAGAGAAAGAGAGAGAGAGGCAAATCCGTTTAACATCAATCCAATTTCACAACGTTTTCGGACCCTCTCTTCTCTCTCTCTCTATCTCCCTCTCTCTCTCTCTCTCTCTCTCTCTCTCTCTCTCTTCCCACTTTCTTTCACAGTGCAAAACTCTGCGAACCTAAACCAAATAGAGTTGCCCTCAAAAAAGAGCTGAAAAGAACACCGAGGCAGTTATATGGGCGGCAGCTATTCAGCTAACCTAGCGAGTGTACTGATTGCGCACCATATAACTAATAGAATTCAACCAAAAACACAGAACCTATTCCCAAATCCCACCAATACAAAACATATCCAAGACACGCATAAACATGAAAACATATCATCAACAGAGAAATATATTCGCGTGAATTCCGCATCCCCAGAGGGCATAGAAATACATGAAAGGGAGGCGGGCCGCCAGCCCTCCAGCGACTCGCACATCCAACATCAACAACACGTGAACATCGCATATCCACACTCACTGCGGAACAGTCAATCCATACATTATTCGCATACCAACCACGTTTCCCAAAACTGAACGAGAAACCGAGTTCGGTCTTCGGACGTGTAAATCGCGCGGAGTCCAATTGCCCGGATTGTTGGGTAAACAAGCGGGTAAACATAGTTGGGGAATGCGCGTTTCACGAGCTGGAAACTACCCTCCGGAGATTCGCAGCTGCAAGGTTCGGGGTGGGCTCTAAATATTTTGGGCCGCGCTAGCCCCTGGCCCACACCCCATAGCCAGTGAGAAACGACGCCTAGGGGACAGGCGAGGCGGAAAGAACAAGCGAGAATCAATCATATTTTATGCGAGGGCGCGCGAGAGACAGGGAAGAGTGGAAATCACAATATATTACTGTATATCTACAAACATCTCGTGTATATGAGTTACGTAATAGACTTGAAACGTATCACAATAGAGCAAGGGGGAAGAGGGGAAGGAGTGCGACTGGCCCCCAGGGATAGACAATTTGTATAAATAAAAAAAACACTGTATTAATATATAGATCTCTGTGCACTCACACGATATTCTGGCTAACTCGGAGTAAGGGTGGTGATTATTGTTATGCGATTGGAGGGAGGAAGATGATTCACAACATGGATGGGTGGGGTGGGTGGGGCGCGCCGGTCGCTAGCCAGGCGACCGGGCGACCAGCACTCTGCACGGGGAGATGCCAATGGGGGCGTCTAGGTCTAGCAGTTGCAGTCCTTCTTCTCTGCCTGGCCCCCTCCTCCCACCGCCCGCGGCAGGTTCTGCTTCGGTTGCACGCCAGTGTCCGCCGCGTTCAGATCAAGACTGAAACATAGACATTTGCCCTATCTACTCGCACACGAATACCATCACAGCTAATCATCTTTTCTCCCACATTCGATTAATAGGTTTCGTTGTAGTGTCTTGTGTCTTTATCGTGTGGTTCATGTTCCCTGCTCTCTAACCCCCCCCCCCCCCCCTTCTCTATCGCTCACTCCATACAACTGCTGACTGCTGACTCACGTGTCGCAGCACAAAAGATCAGAGTACAACCACAATCCCTCCATCCACACTTCCAATATGACCACCTCTCTCATCCTCTGATTTACATGTGTTCCGTCGTAATCACAACACTCCAGAGTCCAGAGTCACTCAAGCGAAAAGAAACACGAGGATTACGCAGAGTCAGACTTCATCGACGCCTGCTCGCGCAACCCAAGCCAAATTTCCGAAATCGCCACCTCAAGCGAGCGAGGGGAGAGAGAGAGCAGTAGGACAAATTGGAGACGACAGCAGGAGACAAAGTGTGGAGTGAGAGGGAGAGAAAAGGCAGATAGAGAGAGATAGAGATAGAGATAGAGAGAGAGAGAGACTATGCTGGCTGGCCAATCATCGCATCACCACCGAGAGAGGGTAATTGGTGTGAGGGTGTGGAAAAGCGCCAAACCAAGACATATGAAAATGAAAAAGAGAGATCGAACATGAAATAACTAGAAAACAGGCACACCACATAATATAGACGCGCATTAGCAGCGTTTTCAACTTCCAATAGTACAGACGTAGAGCAAAAGAACAAACCCGAAAACTTAGTAACACCCATGGACGATATTCAAGAATATCTTTGTACATTTACACGGTATGCAGCAAAAAATAAATGTCGATGAACGTCTATTGCCTACCGTTTCCTTGTTTCCCACCTGATCAGGTACATCTACTGTTTTAGTTCAGCAACAGCAATAGACCCACCACTACGTCTTTGTAAGGTCTACCAAAATTAACAGTAACAGGGTAATAGAAATAGTACACACGCCCAGGTAAGAAGTACAAAGGTAAAATAAGTGAACAGATATTTTTACGCACCTTCCATCCTGGATGTTCTGGTATATCTTCCGCGCCGTCTCCAGAAACGCGTCCTCCACGTTCTCACCACTGCAACACATTTTGAACGATATTTCGCGTTTTTGAAACAATGAAAACAAATTTCCCAGTAATCAATGTGTGCTAAAACAATTCCTTTTAAAATCAAAAACTAGTTCAGAACACCCACGCACTTGTGCATCCACATACCCATACAAGCATACAACGAAACGCTACTACTAGAACCTCGCTTCTATTTTCACCCATGAATTCAACAATAAGCCTTCCTTCCAATCGAAAAAGAGAAACTTGTGACTCACGTCTTGGCGGAGCACTCGAGGAAGGTGAGTCCGTTCTCCTCGGCGAACGCCTTGGCCTCCTCGTAGGGAACGTCCCGCTGCCCGTCCAGGTCAGACTTGTTCCCGATAAGGAAGATCACCTGACAGCATCCAGTACTTCCTCTCTCACTCACTCTCTGTCCAAGCGGAATCATGATAACCAATTCTATTTTCACAACAAACGGCGATACCAATACATATTTCATTCGTCGATGAAATGTTCAAACTGTTTCAAACTAAAAAAAAACACTGAACGGGAACGCGCTGACCGTGTTGGGGTTGGTGAGGTTCCTGGCGTCGGTGAGCCAGCTGGAGAGGTGGTTGTAGGTGGAGCGGCGAGTCACGTCGTACACCTACAATCACACATCATCCATCAAACATCTTATTCCATAATACTACATAATAAATCACTGACTATATATTCGTTTCAGAGTCATGTCAATGCGATTTTGAAACGGAAACGGACATCAATGAAAAAGAAGTCCCCAAACCCCAAAACCAGTTATAATAAGCGTATGAAAGATTGCGAATGAAATAATTTGAGTATGTTGAACTGTTTTTACAGATCAGATATGAAAGAAACAATATTATCAGAGTCGGTCTACTAACTACTAGCGTCAAACGGTGAAATTCTAGAAACAAAACTGCTTATAAAGCTAACGATGTTCCGTTATGAATACGCTAACAATTAAAATAGCTATTAATTTTAGGTAATACGGCTAAACAGAATGCAAAACATTTAAGCATATCAAAATTCAAACCAAAAACCCTTCATCCTGAGCTTGAGTTCACTAGCGGTAGCGAAATAACGTTTGGTGCAAATGCAAAAGTGAAAGACAAAAACAAAACTATTACGGTGAACAAAGTAAAAAAAATAACATTGAGATAACACCTCACCATAAGGGCTCCGGCAGCTCCGCGGTAGTACGAGCGGGTCACCGCGCGGAATCTGCAAGGGAGCTGGAGGTGAAGGGAGGCAACATATAGTGCTTCAGTTTTAGCCCATGATGACGTAGTCATTACAGCGGTTGTTGGCAAACGAAAATGGACAAAAATACGCTCTATCATCACAGTGGTTGAAATTCAATATACAAATCATCATATTTCATTTGGATCAAATGTTTTGTATGAACTGAAAAGTTGGATAAAACACAAAAATGTTCTGTGCACCATGTCAATGAAAGGAAACGTGGATTTGCGGTATGTGGAACAACACATGAGCTATGGAGTCAACAGATACTTATGAATTTCATACGAAAAAAAAAAACATGCAGCGCTCGCTCTCTTTCTCATCTCACACAGAGAGAGCATAGTGACTTTCAATTTCAAAACACAAAAACGCACATTTATCGTGATTTACAAATCACGACCTGTTATCTCTGGATTGAACTTGTCATAAATACAAATCTCGAAAAAAAACGCACCGCTCCTGGCCGGCCGTGTCCCAGATCTGCAGCTTGATCTTCTGACCGCTCACCTGAAAGATTCAAGTAATAAACCAAGATATACACAATTATCAGTACCAGAATCATATCATTAGGTAAAACCATAAAGTACAAGTACATAATGAGTATCGTTATCATTATTAGAATGATCATTAAACACAATAATCAGTACCGTAAGAGAGACAAATAGAGCGCGCGAGAGCGCGAGAGATGAGATGATTGGATGACTCAGTCAATTCGTGCACTGTGATCACAGATCAGGCTATCACATGCGAGTGCGAGTGAACAGCGAGGATCCGACACAATGAAAGTGTAACGCGGTACAGTGAGAAAACCAATGTCAACTAATAAATAACAAATACCTCGATGATGCGCGTGCCGAACTCGACGCCGATCGTGTGCGGGCAGTCGGCCATGACTAAAACAAGATGTGTATGTTTATAGTTATTAATCACAAAATAGCATTGACGTAATGTATTTTCATTCGCTTGGCCTCATAGTTTACACTAACACTAAGCTTTAGCGAAACGATCACGCCTGGCGGGATCCGATGGCTCATGGTTGTATATTCAACAGGGTCATGCGTCATGATTGAATGTCAAGGAGGATAAGGATATGAACACATAAGAAACTATAGAGATGATTCATCTTACTATAATCTTGCATCAATAATGATAAAAAAAAATAGCAAGGAAACAATAACGCACACTTCTTCTCGGTGAACTGATGGAGGAGACACGACTTGCCGACGCCCATGTCTCCGATGATGATGTACTTGAAGATGTACGAGTAGTTGTACGCGCCCGCCGACATCGCGCCTCTGATATGTTTCATAAACAACAAAGTACAATAACATCAACAACAAGATCATCGAACACAGTTCATGCGGTTTTGTAGCGGGTGTTGGTCACTGTTCTGTGTTCGTCTTTAAATAGTACAATACCAGTACGCGTCGGGTAGTAAGAATCGGAAAATGGCAAAAGAGGCAAAAAAGAAAGAGAGAGAGAAATCGAGTGCGCGTGACCACATCATCCAATGCGGATGGATACAGACTCGCATAGTATTGATGGGTGTAGAGGTGAAGTGATGTGGTTTTGTAAGTGTATTAAAAATGAAAATCATTCTGATGTTAGAAATTTTTCGACTTAGAAATCAGGAATCAAATAAATGGCGAAATAACAAACAGGTCAAACAGGTGACATGTCTGGCCACTTATCGATTAGGCTATTGGTTGTGCGCGTTTCGTGATAGCCTGTCGTGCGCCAATCAATTTGGCCTGACTCACTCTGAATTTGTTGCCTACTATATCATCCGCGGACTAAAATATACATTTCACTCTCGAAGGCTGTTAGTAAAGTTCGGCCGCCTCGGCCGCTCGGCCAACGTAAAAGTTCGGCCAAATAAAATGGTACAACCGAATAGTTCGGCCGTCCGAATAGTTCGGCCAAAGAAAGCATGATGGAAGTTATGAGAAGCGAAGCATTTTTTTAATTTACAAATATTTGTTTCTATTTTTATATCATTCTACATTTTATGGATTGGAGTTGTTTCAGAAGAGATGGGCTCGTCTTCCGATGAAGACGATTGTTACGTTAACGGCAGCGACATGTCCCGTCTCTTCCTCTTCCCAAAGGATATATGATTCTTATTGATTCTTTGATTCGTCCTGTTATTGTTTTGATTTGAATTGTTTCTCGCATAATCATACACACTGGTTTATTGTTATTTCGTTACACTACAGAGTATATAATACATTACTAAGAAATAAAATAAATTTTTACCGATTCTCTTCAGTTCAATGTGTTTGGAGCCGAAAAAGTTCGGGGCAGGATCGATAACTACGATTGGTCCATAAAAAGTTATGAGAAATACTAAGTTTCTAAGGATTTGGCCGAATATTTCACGTTTATCAGAAATGGCCGAATTATTCGTTCATTGTTATATTTTGGCCGAACTTTTACGTTGGCCGAGCGGCCGAGGCGGCCGAACTTTAGTAACAGCCACTCTCGAACTCGAATAGTATATTTTTTTGGTTTTGGTTTTGGTGCCACGTTATCTTTGTAAATATACGTATAATAGTGAAGTACACAATGGGTTTGTATCGCGCGTGGTTCGCGTGTGGAATCAGCTTCCTGACTGCATAGTCACCCACGGGTCACTAGCTTCTTTCAAATCTGCGCTCAGCGGTTTTGACCTTGGCGCAATTTGCGAAACCAGGCATCATGAGCACTCTGGCTAGCTGGCACTCTCTATCTCTCTCTTCCTTCTCATCCCGCACCCCCCCCCCCCCCCCATCTTCCCCCCTCCTCCCACTCATTGTTTGTCGATTATATTGTTATATTTCCGGTGTTATTTCTTCCGTGTTACATTCTTATAACTCGCATTATCCGCGTACTACGTTAGATAAATGTATATCACTTATACAAAGATTGAAAAATACGTATAATTGCACGCTCTTTCACTGTATTCCTTGTATTCCCAGTGTTATTATATTCCGTGTTCTATTATGTTGTTGCAATCCTCATTTCTCGTCATTTTTCGCATTACCTGCACCTCGCGAGCATAGCAGTTGACTGCCATTGCTTCGAGTGCGTCGTTCATTTTCTTGTCTTTGTAGCTTTCCGTTTTTCATCCAACATTCGCTGCTCTTTCCCCTTTACCTCTTTCACTTCATTTTCATATATTCCGCTTGTTCCAGAGTAGTACCTTTTGGTGTGATGTGCAGCTTCGAGCCCTCCTATCTGCTACCGGCTGCCCTGCCGACTCGCAGTCCCCCAAGCTCGCCTCTCTGATTCAATCGGCGGTGACACCAACGCGACCGTAAGTGCAACGGTGTCTCTCCGTCACTCTCTCCTCGTCCCTCTTTTTCTCTATGTCACCCCTCTTTCTGCTTTGCTCAGTTTTGGTTCACTTCGTATGGTTTCAGATGCTGACGAACACCGGAGCTGCAGACGCTGCTGCCTCCGTCATCCATGTAGACAAAGAGGGCTACAAGACGTAGGTTTCATCGCGTTTTGTCTTACAGGCGAACATGGAACAATTTGATATGTGTACGTCATAGTGGAATCTAATGTAGCCACAGAGGATAGTTTATGCTGTTTATATTTATACATATATACATTTCTGTACATCTGTTTTGCAAGTCTTTCTGAAAGGCTGCTGACAGGGCGTTCAAAGATCTCAAGGAGGATCAGTTGCGTCTCAATTTGATTGCGCTCGTCGAGGTATGCGTCTCTTCGGGTTCCGCGTTTTGACACTGCCACTTTTCAGAACCTTTTTACAAGAAGAAGTTCGCTGTCCCGTGCAACTTCAACCCGCTTCTTATCTCGCCCACCCAGAACCTCGACTTTCTGACTCGGACGCGTGAGTTTTTATCTATTCACATAATTCACAATACAAGGAGGTGATGTTAGATTTACGGTAGGCACGATTCGGTTTACGGTGCAAATTATGTAAACAGCTAGTGTGATTATGAATGCGGCAGACGATGTTAGCTACACGGTTACGGTATGAGTAAATATAGATTTGGTAGATAGAGTTAGGTTTGCAGTAGACATGGTGTATGATGGGTAATGTTTGTAGCTGGATCGTACTCGCGTGTTTATAGTTACCGCCGCGCGGTCTATGACGGGCGAAAACGTTCTGGTTGACGCCGCCTTCTCTCGATGGGCTTCACTATTGCGCGAGAAAGCGAACGCTGCCGAGGAAAAGGTACGAGGCCAGAGCTACGTTCTTCTTTAGCTTTATTGATTCCAGAAGCCGTTCACGCTCGACTCGGCGGTGAAGACGGAGGTGGAGTCGGCGGCGAGCAGTGAGTGAACATTTCATTTTTCGTTAGGAATACGGTAGATTTCACTAGGTATACAGTAGATGTAATTATACAGTATGTTGCCGCAAAATTTTCCTTCTTGACTGATCGAATGCTACAAGCTTTGACCAGAGTGGGTTACATGTGTTTGAGGGGTGCACGAGGGACTAGCTGTCACGCTTTTGAGGATTGTCAGGGAGACATCGAAATACTCCCGATTCGAGCTTCTCACTCCATATCCTCCTGCACTGCTTGATTCTACTGTTTCGATGCAGGTCATCGCACTCATGTGCCTCTCCGGCTACTGTCGGTAGGTTGGAGAAGGGATGCGCAGGGGTAACTAGGATAAAAAATACAGTGAGAGAGACATGTTTGTTGTTTTCAGTGAGGCCATGTTGATGAGTCGCGTGCTTGAATCTGCTGCACGCGAGCTAACAGAACCCTACCTCAAGGCATTCATCCAGAACCACGACACGTTCGAGGATGTGCATGTGAAACATTCGGGATTATACTGACATGTAACGTACATGGACAACGTGTCACTTGCTGGAAAACGAGCGGATTGGTGAGCGGTTCGGTCGACCTCGCCGACCTCAGCAAGTGGAGAGGCGTGTTCAAGATGGCACACAGTGTGAGTGTATGGAGTATGGATAGTGGAATGACCGCAATTACAGAAGCACTCTGCGTGTATCATTCTAACGTGTTTTGCGCATGTCCCAGTCTACCAGCTGACCGAGTATGTGCCTTTGGCGACCGCCAACGCCATATACTACCATGACTACATCCACAAGGATCTCCTCAAGGCGAGTTACTGTATCATTTTCCACACAGTCGTCGACAGTCATAAAAACGACGTCGTATATATGACAACATCCTATATATATATATATATATATATATATATATATATATATATATATATATATATATATATATATATATATATATATAGTTTATAGATAGTTTGGTTGTTTTCTTATTTTCAGAAGTTCATCGTGACGGTCCGGTCATCGGGCAACCCCTCTGTCGACAGGATTGATCTACAGCGCCACGTCTACTCGACACTGTTGACTCACTCGAACTTCACTCTGTCGTCCAGTGCTTGTGAGTAGCGTCGCATTGATTCGATTTGTGACGTTGGCTGTTGCAGTGTCCATCTTTGAACTGATCGAGTCGTACGCTGCTGACGACGAAGACGGTCCGGTCTGGAAGAGGCTTCTGTCGCCCGAAACAAGCAAAATGGAGGCGCGCCGTTTGCTGTCGGCGATCCCGACTCTTCCGCCCCTCGCAACACATCGTTTACGTCCGAGCCGGCACCAGCCACTCCACTGGACCCGTTCCATGAGAGTCCCGAGGTACGCTCTATTCTATCATTCATCGATCACCAGTCTTGTTCAGTTCGTCTGCTTGCAAGAGCTTGTTCGTGTCTTCCTGCGTTTGCATGCGGGCGAGAACGCGCTTTCTGCAACTGCTGTGCTCACGGCGAACGCATTCGGCCGTGCTGCCGATGCTATTCTTCGCGCATTGATTGGTAAGAAGTTCTGCATACTGTATACTTCATCGTACTGTTAACCATTGGTCAGCTGAGTACAGTACTAATTTTCTCTTATTTTCAGGATTCTCGGAGCCGGAAAACGTATGTTTTCGCGCCGTGTTCCGATCCTTGTCCAAGAAAACGCAGGCGAAGTGAGCCGACTTCACCGAAAATCTAAATAGTTCCGATTATAACAATGTTTTACATCATAAATTGGGTCTCCATCCCGCCAAAACAAATTCGGATGATTTGCAGGTTAACGTTTCCATATATTCTGTAAGAAATGATGACATGGGTGTTTGCGCACACCATTCCGACGCCATGAGCGCGTTAGCGCGCAAGTGGTTTTGCGCGGGAACCAGCTATTGTCAAATCAGCTGTTCCGTTTCACGTTCTTGTTTTTGTTCAATTTATCAAATGTATTGGGTTTTTAATATCGTATTGTGTTTTGTATGTTCATTTATCGACATAGTCGTGTGTAGCTCCTTTTGAAACGCTAGTCAACAAGAATACGTTGTCGAAAGTTCTGGAATCATGAATTATCGCAAATTATCGCAATTATCATCTTTCCTTTTCTATTGTTGCGTAATCAATGTCATGTTTTAAATTTGTTGCTATAGGACTGTTGCTTCGTTTTTCGTCACGTGAGCGCATCCTGTGAACTTGCTGCTATCGGCGGTCCTAGCGCATGTGCCAGGTTGATGGCGGCACACAGACAGCGGCGGTAAGCGTGGAGTTTGACCAGGTTTACTAATTATTTATTAATTATAGTGTTTGATGATTGTAATATGTAATATGACTCGTCTACGTGTTATAACTGATGCATGATTGCAGGAGGTTTCGTACACGCCGCACTCGTCGGTCGTCGCATCGCAAGCACAGCACCAGGTCTTCGTCAAGCACGTCTCCTGCTTTCTCAAGGTAAACAACATGTTTTAATATACCTTATCTTGTTCACAAACGATTGCAATCCATGAATTATATTTCAATTGAAAAATGTTCCATCTTATGATGGAATTTGTGTGAAACGTACATATTGCAGGTTGAGTCTTCACTCTCCGCTCCCCGCTTCCCATCGTCACGCGCTCACCAAGAACAACATTTCCGTCTCCGTAGACGAAACTGCGTTTTTGTTCGCTTTGAAATAAACTTGGAAATCTTGTATTGATCGATGCTGCGCATGAATTTGGGAATGTGATATTGATGTACTGACAATTGTCCATGAATGAAAAATTGATGTGGGTTCTAGGATACAACGGTGTTTGATTGTTCTGTTCTGTTTCTTTCAAAGTGAAATACGTTTCAACGTGCGTTCAATTTCTTCGATTTCCGCCAGCAGTCAAATCAGTCCACGGTTGCGCATGCCAGCTACATGTCTCTTTGGCGCAGCTAATTAGACAGGCGCCTCTCACGCTGAGGGTCGCGGGTTCGAATCCACCTTGCTGTTTTGCGTGTGCAAGCGTGTGCAAGCGTGGCTGCTTGGCACTAGGCCAAGTGACGGGTCCAACTTTCAAGCTCCGCCCTTTTCTGGCATATTAAAGACGACTTTAGTGAGTCCCATTTTCTAACAACTAGTTACAACTTTCGTATCGATTAAAATCAGACTACCAGACTTGCTACGAGTTCCTTGAGTAATATGTGATGTGTGTTATACGGATGTGGTTTGTAAAACTCGTTCGCAGTTGTACAATAAAATATTTCATCAGGTCGGGTGTCTCTGTGGTTGTTTGCGACACGATCGGAGCTGCGTCGAGCACGCCCAACCGCCTCACAGCCGGCTCGGACGCCTCGGCAGATACTCTCTCGCACTCCACAGCGGTTTCTGGATCGAAGCGCAGCAATTCGTCGGTTGCCTTGCTGCACACTGCGCTCCACAATATGTCATTCCAGGTGCGTATTGTTTCTCGGTAGCCTCGAGATGAAGTGTACTTGGTGGGGTCTAGATCAGGGAATCACGTTTGAAAATGAGAGTAATACTGAGTAATGCACTCTAGTCGACCGCGTAGACATACACAACACCTCATTGTTGGCCAGGATCAGGATGACACATTCGACGACAGCGCTGCATCGCCTCTTCTCCGAACCGCCTGCCAAGCATCCGGTCATCTGTCGCAGAATGGTTCCATGCAAGACGACGGCGACCTCTCATACACCGCCATCTCCTATGCACTTCCGGAAACGGTACATCATGTTTTTCCTCCACTTGTCTATCATTTTTTTGTCTTATCAATTATTTGCAGCAGGGCGATCTCAACAGGTGGCGCGAGGCGATTGCCAGTCTGCCAAACGGGGTGAGAGAGAAAGAGAAAGAGAAAGAGAAAGAGAGAGAGAGAGAGGGGGGGATAGGAAGGGATAGTGGAAGAGAGCGTGAGTTAGGGAGAAAGAAGTGAGAGAGGTGATAGTGTTGTGAAAGTGTGAAAGTTGTATTGCAGGACAAGTGGAAAGACGAAGTGATTCTGATGGTGTCCCTCTGCGGGGCCCCCGATGGACACTACAGCATCAAGGACCTCGACAAGCTCATTCGGTAGTTTATGACTGAGAACAAGCGGCCAATGAATTCGTTAGTCGATATTACTTCTTATATTGGATGATATTACTGAAAGTATATTGTATATATATATATATACATATATAAGAATACGTTAGTCCCGAGATGGTATATGTTTAACAGATTTGAGGATACGGTAAACCATTTTCAGGGCACAGAAAGCATTGCTGTACCGGGAAAGCGATGTGCTCACCAACAAGGGCGCAATTGTCAGCGAGAAAAGAGGTCGTCAGGTCGGTTTCCCTTCTTCCCACTTATTCAGTAACAGCGATAGTAAAACGGACAGTTTGCGATGGCCGGTGGCGCACAAGTTATACTGTTAATAGACTTTTTTTTGCAAGGAAAGAGTCGTTTGTTATCATACCCTTCAGAAATTGTTCGCACTGAGTGGCCTGCCGTGTTGCAGTTCTACCGACGGAAAGGCTGTGCTGTTGAGCTCATTATTTCGTTTTTATTCAATTGGTTATCTCATCTCACTCTTTCTCAGACAGCATCGGTTGCCGTCTCTCTCCCGTTTCTGTCGCGCCGCCAGCAGAGCGACCTCGATTTCCCTCCCCGCCCCACTCTCTCCCGGTCGGAGCAAAATGTTTCGCCAGATACGGAGGCAGCCAAGGCAACTTCCTGCCTGCCCTCGTGATAGAAGAGTGAGTCGCTTCACTTTCTCTCTCTCTCTCTCTCTCTCTCTCTTTCTTTCTTTCTTTCTTTCTCTCTTTCTCTTTCTTTTGCACTGTTCCAATGAATACGGTTAGTTCATGCCTTTCTCTTGCAGGGCGGACTCGATGGACCGGCTGATGATCCAGTTTGTGCACCCGCCGGCTCCCGGAGTGAGGCGCGAGTGGATCGTGTTTCAGAAGACGGGCACTGTGCCATTCGGACTGCTCGATAGTGGCATGGGGGTAGGGAGAGAAAGGAAGAGAGACAGGGGGAGAGAAACTATGTCTGCAGGTGCTGATGATCGACGAAAACGGCAACTTCGAGGAGGGAAGGCTCACCTCGCTGCCGGAGCCGGACGAGATGGCAGGACGTCACCATCGGACGGGAGCGCCGGTCGTGAGTCTCTCTCTCTCTCTCTCTCTCTCTCTCTCTCTCTCTTCCCTGTCTTTCTGTTTATCTGTCTTTCCCTCTCTCTCTCTTCCTCCCCCCCCTTTCTTTCTCTTTCCCTCTTTCCCTCCCCCCCTCTCTCTTTCCCCCCTCTCTCTTTACACGGGCGTTTTGTAGTGTTCGCTGGAACAAGATGGCTCTCGGTGCGTCAGTCGCCGACGCACTTGCTGCGACCTGTCGAGCAGGGACGGAGTGAGGCGACTGTCTCGTCTTCATACCATCCCCCGTCTTCATTCATGCCTTACAGTACCTCTCCTCTTTTACACTCTTAAATCATTATATCACTCACAGTGCACGTTCCCCTTATAACCGTATATAGACAGTAGACGTTTCTGCAAGTCACATAGATGTTGGTATTGATATAGATATATAGTTTGATGCGCATAATAAACCTTTTAGAGGCGTCCACGCTACTTTACGCGGTTATTCTGAGAGACTCCGCAAATTGGGTGTTGGGTCCCGAAAAACTCGAGTCCGGTGATTAATCAATGATGTAACTAGTCTATTCAAGGTTTGTCATCATTATCCATCGTTTGATGCAGATCAATGACAAAAATCTCCCACTTATACCCGGCTTACCTCCGACTAACTCCCTATTCACTCACGAATATCTAACGTATAAATAGTAAATAAGTGGAAACGAGTAGTTAGTGGAATAGAATAGAATAGCGTAATCAAAAAAATCACGGTTATCCTACTACTTACCACTAGCATACTGCTTAGTACTTACACCTGCATTCCCTTCTTGAGATCTCTTGGAAGATGATGAAGTCATTTATTGAAAACAAACAAAACAATTGCTCGACGTGAGAGTTTGCGAATGCGTGTCTGAGGAGACTTGAGAGACATCATGAGGGCCGGCTTGCCGAACAGCATCACAACCTGCAGCCAAGTGATCATCTTCATACATTCTCTTTGTCGAACGGTGGACTCTTTATCCCTTTTACTCACCAAAAGTTCAATCTGGACGTTTAACCGACGGCGCTATTCGAGAGGGAAATGCACACAGTGTACTCGGCATGTCCCTTCGACAGATCGTTCGACAGGGTCGAGGTCGGCGATGTTGTGATCTGTGACTGCGAGTCTAACAAGGAGTGTCGTTTAGGTCACAGAAGCCGATGGTGACCAAATTGATATCAGAGATACCCTAGGAAGTCACTAGTCGAAAACCGTTTTCAAATCCACATGACCGGCCATACGTTTGAAGATATTTACGTTTCAAACTTTGGAGCTAAACCGTGTGGATTGCTTTTGCGGCCTGTCACTCCATTCGCGCGAGCTGTGAAACAGCGGCGGTGGCCTAGTGGATAGAGCGGCTGTCTGTCAAGCGGTAGGGTATGGTTCGCTCTCCGGTTATACTTTTCATTTTGCCGATTCTTTGCGGACTTGTACTTTAGACGTGGCGCTGTAGATCAATTCTGTCGACAGAGGGGTTGCCCGATGACCGGACCGTCACGATGAACTTCTGAAATTAAGAAAACAACCAAACTATCTATAAACTATATATATATAGTATATATATATATATATATATATATATATATATATATATATATATATATATATATATATATATATATTTCCGGATTTTCGACTCCTGGATTGCATGTGAGGACGGCTCCGAGATAGCGGAACTGGTCTACCACCTCTATAGCACGTCCTTTGAGTGTGAGGTTGGGTTGCAGCCGGTTGGACATGGCTACAGTCTTCGTAGGCGAGATCTCCAGGCCGACCTTGTTGCTGGCCTCGCTGAGTTGATCGATCATCTCCTGAGCGGCCTTGCTGCTTCTTGCTATAATGGCGATGTCGTCCGCATATGAAAGGTGAGAGATGTACTCCCCGTTCACTTTCACTCCTTTGTCTTCCCACGGTAGTTGGCGGAAGATTTGCTCGAGTACGCAGTTGAAGATGGCAGGAGATAGCACGCATCCTTGACGAGCGCCACGTTCTATATCCACTGCAACCAGGGTGTTGTTGACTTTGATGGACGATGTCGCACTTCCATAGACGCTTTTCAAGAGATTCACATATCGACTGTCTACTCCGTGTGAACTCAATCCATTCCACATCGCTTCCCATTCGATCGAATCGTAGGCCTTCTTGAAATCGACAAACACCAGAACGATGTCGCTGTGGTAGTTGTTGCTTGCGTAGATCAATTCGTTGAGCGTGTGGATATGCTCCGTCGTGCCATAGTCGCGCCGGAAGCCGGCCTGTGTGTTTGGCTGCTCCGAGTCCAGTTGTTTTTCTATTCGGCCTAGCAGAATCCGCGTGAACAGTTTGTAGACAGCCGGAAGGACAGAGATTGGGCGATAGTTGCCTAGGTCCTCGAGATCTCCTTTCTTCGGGACGAGTGTTGTGATCGAGTCGGCGAACGAATCGGGAATGCGTCCAGCGTCGAGAATGTCGGTGAAGAGATTGCAGAGTGGTTTGGTAATCAATTCGGCAGCCTGCTGCAGCATCATGTTCGAAAGACGGTCGTGTCCACCAGACGTATTCGTCTTCATTTGTGCAAGATGGTGTAGCACTTCACTCCGTAGAATGGGTAGGAGATAATGTGGAGGCGGCCGCTGTTGCTCCATCACTTGCTGCTTCTTCTTATAGAGGTCCTCGAAGAAGTTCTTTGTACATGTGATCAATTCTGGCGGATTGGTAGTGGTGGATCCGTCAGCTCGTTTCAACTTCCATAGACGCGGAGTAGATACAGTCTCGAAGATCTTTTTAGACGAGAGAGTGTGGTAGTACTTCTCGAGTAGACGGGCTCTGCAGTCGTCTTGTAGGGAGAGACGAAGCAGTTTCCTGACAGTGACAAGTTCTATTCTCGATCGAGCATCCGTGCGAGCCATCAGCGAGTGACGGAGGGTGAAGAGGTCGAGTGTCTTCTGAGTGAGTCGTTGCGGCGCTGGCACTTGTGATGTTGAAGAGGAGGCTGCTCTTTTGAGAACTTCTCTTAGACGGTCGTATTGATCTTCTAAGCTGCCTCTTGTACCGTTGTCGATGGAGCGGCTTATGATGTCTTTGTAGTCGGCCCAATTGGTCACAGGATTGGTGTTCTTTTCCCTCTTCTTTTTCTTTTTGAGTGCAGATAACTTCACAATCATGCGAGCAGGGCGGTGAGGAGAGTCGAAGTTGAATCGGTTGATAGCATCTACGCTGACGATGAATCGGGGCGAACGGACAAGGAACATGTCGTAGACGGACAGGGTACCATTCGGAGAGCGATACGTCCACCGTTTCCCAGGGCGTTTCTTTCTGAAGGTGTGGGCGAACATCCATCCTTCGCTGCTTGCCCATTCTACCAGTTCCGTCCCTCTTGCGTTCCTCGTACCGTAGCCAAATGGCCCGATGCTCGGTTCAGCACTGTGTTCTTTTTTTCCAATCTTCGCATTGTAGTCGCCTCCAATGATAGTGCACTTCTTTCTTCTCCCTTCGTTGCACTTCGCCTTCGTCTCTTTCGTTGCGGATTTTAGCGTTCGTTCATAATCAGCAGATGACTTGTCACCAGTCGGCATGTAGACGGCGATCAGCCTAATGATGGCATCCCCATTTCGAATATCGACTCGTGCGCAGCGGTCGTTGACGGGGGCGAATTGATCGATGGCGTCTGCCCACCGTTTGTTGATGATGAAGCCGGTGCCTCTCCTGCTGGTAGTTCCGCCCGAATTGAGAAGAACGTGTCCGCCATTCAAAGTCTCCTGCGACACCCCCTTCTTCCACGTCTCCGTCAGGATGATAAAGTCGAAGTGGATGAGAGTGAGGGCAGCGACCAGAGTAGTGAGACGAGCAGCGTGCAGTGAGTTGGCATTGAGGTTAAGGATGGTGAGCCGCGAGCGGTCATCATGGTGTGTCATACTTCTCCTCCGTGACGTGGTTCTAGAGAAGGATTCCTGTCGACTCACGGCATTCCAGTGCGACAACAGAAATTGCAGGGCGACCGGTCAGCACGGGGGAAGAAATGGGAAAATCCGGAAATCGCAAGACGAATCGCCAGCGGCTGGGGAGCGTTCGAGAAGCACCGTCACTTCCTGCGAGGAAAGAATGTGCCGCTGTACATGAAACGACGCGTCTTCAACACCTGTGTCATCCCAAGTCTGCTCTATGGTGCGGAATGTTGGTCTCTGAAGGAGAAAGAAAAGTGGAAGCTGGTGCGAGCTCAAAGAAGAATGGAACGAGCAATACTAGGAGTCACTCTTCTTGACCGAAGTCGACACTCGGAGATAAGAAAGCAAACAAAGCTGACTGACATTCGTCATTTAGCCACGAAAAGGAAGACGAAGTGGGCACAACGACTGGCTCAATCTGAAGATCGATGGAGCCGTAAATTGACTGACTGGTATCCAAAGGAGAAGAAGAGAAGGCAGGGACGTCCCCCGAACAGATGGAGCAAGGACCTCGAGGACATGATGCTGTACTCTGGCCGAGGAAAGAAGAAGCGTGCGACGAGAAGGCTGCATCCTATCTACGGAAGCAACTGGCAGAGGATGGCACGAGAAGACCCGCACCAATGGACGATCATCATGGACCCAGCAAGACTTACAGACTAAACCTATCTACGTTTGATATAACCTGTCACATCTGTCTTTGATTCTGGAAATAAATACTTTAATACTTTAATATATATATATATATATATATAGTTTATAGATAGTTTGGTTGTTTTCTTATTTTCAGAAGTTCATCGTGACGGTCCGGTCATCGGGCAACCCCTCTGTCGACAGGATTGATCTACAGCGCCACGTCTACTCGACACTGTTGACTCACTCGAACTTCACTCTGTCGTCCAGTGCTTGTGAGTAGCGTCGCATTGATTCGATTTGTGACGTTGGCTGTTGCAGTGTCCATCTTTGAACTGATCGAGTCGTACGCTGCTGACGACGAAGACGGTCCGGTCTGGAAGAGGCTTCTGTCGCCCGAAACAAGCAAAATGGAGGCGCGCCGTTTGCTGTCGGCGATCCCGACTCTTCCGCCCCTCGCAACACATCGTTTACGTCCGAGCCGGCACCAGCCACTCCACTGGACCCGTTCCATGAGAGTCCCGAGGTACGCTCTATTCTATCATTCATCGATCACCAGTCTTGTTCAGTTCGTCTGCTTGCAAGAGCTTGTTCGTGTCTTCCTGCGTTTGCATGCGGGCGAGAACGCGCTTTCTGCAACTGCTGTGCTCACGGCGAACGCATTCGGCCGTGCTGCCGATGCTATTCTTCGCGCATTGATTGGTAAGAAGTTCTGCATACTGTATACTTCATCGTACTGTTAACCATTGGTCAGCTGAGTACAGTACTAATTTTCTCTTATTTTCAGGATTCTCGGAGCCGGAAAACGTATGTTTTCGCGCCGTGTTCCGATCCTTGTCCAAGAAAACGCAGGCGAAGTGAGCCGACTTCACCGAAAATCTAAATAGTTCCGATTATAACAATGTTTTACATCATAAATTGGGTCTCCATCCCGCCAAAACAAATTCGGATGATTTGCAGGTTAACGTTTCCATATATTCTGTAAGAAATGATGACATGGGTGTTTGCGCACACCATTCCGACGCCATGAGCGCGTTAGCGCGCAAGTGGTTTTGCGCGGGAACCAGCTATTGTCAAATCAGCTGTTCCGTTTCACGTTCTTGTTTTTGTTCAATTTATCAAATGTATTGGGTTTTTAATATCGTATTGTGTTTTGTATGTTCATTTATCGACATAGTCGTGTGTAGCTCCTTTTGAAACGCTAGTCAACAAGAATACGTTGTCGAAAGTTCTGGAATCATGAATTATCGCAAATTATCGCAATTATCATCTTTCCTTTTCTATTGTTGCGTAATCAATGTCATGTTTTAAATTTGTTGCTATAGGACTGTTGCTTCGTTTTTCGTCACGTGAGCGCATCCTGTGAACTTGCTGCTATCGGCGGTCCTAGCGCATGTGCCAGGTTGATGGCGGCACACAGACAGCGGCGGTAAGCGTGGAGTTTGACCAGGTTTACTAATTATTTATTAATTATAGTGTTTGATGATTGTAATATGTAATATGACTCGTCTACGTGTTATAACTGATGCATGATTGCAGGAGGTTTCGTACACGCCGCACTCGTCGGTCGTCGCATCGCAAGCACAGCACCAGGTCTTCGTCAAGCACGTCTCCTGCTTTCTCAAGGTGTCCATCTTAAAGTCGGTTACAAATTTCCGGGAATGATGTGCATGTTAACCACACAAAATTATCAAGAGAGCACGAAACACATTCCGGCTGGAGCACAAAAATGGCAGTTACGAGAGTATATTTTGCTGACGCATTTGTGGTGTGCGCGGCCGCGGAGGAAACAGCTGATAGCTTGTTCGATTGTTTTGGCTAATTTTATTGTGCTTTCTTACATTTTTGTTTCCTCACATTAGCATCGTTTTTGATGCGCGACATCATAGCAAGAGCTAGATTGGTATATGATTAGAATGTCATTTTTCGATACCTTTGATGTCGTTGTGCATCGTGCCAGCATCGTCTCCTTTCTCTACGCCCTTCTGGATTATGCTTCTCGCTTTTTCCGGCACCCACACGCGCTTGCGCTTGTGTGTGTGGCGTGTCGACAATCGTACTTCCGTGCTAAAACAACAGATATATACATAATCAGTTAAATTCAGTACCTCCCGTCTCCCAAGTCGGTGAAGGTGAGGAAGGCGGAGCAGAGAGGGAGCGACTTGCGTGATGGACGCGTGCACCGGCTGCCCGGGCCGTCCAGCTTCGCGATACCCCGCTTCTCGTATGATCCAACTTGTCGAGCAGCGAACTAACAGCGAGTAAGCAGCAAAGTTTCAAAAAGTTAGCTGTTTCCTAGCGGATAATTTGTCGTTATCTAGCCATTGTTTCGCCACTAATTTGCTTCTAATTAGCGGCACCAGGATCCGATCAGCGTCACCCTCGCTTTCTCGTTGTATTGATTTCCGTTGTTGCATTCAAAAACACTGGTATGCATACACTTATTTATCTCAATTATGCATACGGAATGAAATTCACAATATCATATCATAATTGACGAGTCGTCTTGGTTCTCTTGGTTCTTGGTTCTTGATATGCATGATGACGAATCTTGATGATCTTCATATAGCCGCGTTCTTTTTCGAGTATTGGACCGCCCGGATACGGTTTCTGAAAAAAAATAGATAGATGATGTGCATTCATGTTCACTCACGGGAACAAAAAAAAGACGAAGAGAAGGAGGACGAAGAGAACGACTACGATGCGATTACGTCGTAGTCATCGTCATCATCCTCCTCCTCTTCGTCATCGTCATCGCCATGCACTACTTCAAGTTTCAAACAACAACCGTACAGCATATAATAACGAAAACCGAAGTAAACAAACAAATACAACAAAAAGGAAAGGAATTTCAACAAAAAAACAAGTCCTCAGAAACTGGGCGGATGATGACGTTTCTATTTAGCCACAAATTAGCAGGTGCGCTGCTAACTAGCACAGAACTAGCGGCTGTAGCGCGGCTAACCCAGCGACCTTTTGCGCGAATTAGCACCAAAGTAGCATCTAATTTGTAATTCGCCATTTGTTGGTAGTTCGCTGGTAATTCGCGAGGAGCCTATTTTTCGCTGCTAATTCGCCCCGGCTCTCTGAGCCTGAACTCGCTAATTGCGCCAAGGTCAAAACCGCTGAGCGGAGTATAACAATAAAAATGTTGTAAATATATAATGTTATCTTTCTAGAACACACAAAAAAAACAAAAACAAATCAAAATATCAACGAAATTATCAAAAATTACGAATCTGCAGCTCTAGCACCGCCCCCCATCCCCGGTCCCGTAACGCTCATATTGATGTGTGATACAATCCCATACCGTATTTCTCACTTTCCGTTCTCTCTCGGTGAAAACTCCGTCCGAGATTGGGCGTGTAATCTACGCGTGAGTTTCGCGTCGTGGCTGACACACTGATTTTTTTAGCGCGAGTTAAAAAAAAAGCATGTTAGAACACTGTACAGAGACTTTTCGGTCGAAACTGTCGGCAACCATCTGCTCTTTAAAAAGCCACTCCGGACAGAAACTACCCCCCCCCCCCCAATTTTATTGAAGTTTCGAATAGTCTTAAATTGCGTGATAATGAAATAGTACCTGATAAGTTAGAAAATACGTTTCCAGTACGTTATGAGCTCAAAACGTATCTGAAACCTCAATTTCACTTTTCTCAGCTGGCTTCCTACACGAATGATTCCAGAAGCCTTTCACTCTCGACTCTGCGATGAAGACGGAGGTGGAAACAGCTGTGAACAGTGAGTGGACGTTTCATGTTTCTATTAGGTATACGGTAGATTCAGGCTGGCCGAATTACCAGAGCTATACTTTTTTGTTGTGATGTGTATCATCGTGTCATTTCTTGCAATTGTACATTCGCGCGGTCAAACTTTTAAATGAGTTTTCTGTAACAAAAATGTCTCCAGTTCTGTTGAGAGTAGAGATAGATAAAAAGCTTCAATTGAGAAAAGTGTGTCCTGAAACTGTCCTCACAACGTAGCGTGGCCTGGTTTTTTCGATTTCTATTTCAGTAAGGAGTTCTCCTCGTTGTTGTAAAAGTTCAATTTTCGGACATATCGACAAGACATTCTATAACTCGGTTCTAACTCAAAACGTAGCAACCATGCTTCAGAAATATGTAGTACACTTACGTTATATTGTATCCTATTCAACTTAGCTTCCAAATCGGAGTTCGAACACTGATATCGATCGATTGTCACTCTGTCAGACAGAGAGAATTAAACAAGTGTCTCCAACGTTGTCCAAAGACATGATAGAGACTCCGGACAACAGAGAAAGTTGTGGGTACTACCCACACCGACAACGTAGCGTCGTTCGATTTTCAATTTTCGATCTCATTATCAAGTAATTCAATTAAAACCCATTTTTCGCCCCTTAAAGGATGTATCCGGGCAACATTTGTTTATGCCATAGTTTTTGTTTTGAAAGATGACTTTCATAATGGCTAGAAACACCTACTAGGTTAAAAGTTCTGAAAATTTGTTTGAAATGAATTATCGCCGAAAATACAGCTTTACTCCATATTGGAGTTAGGCTATAACTAGCTGAAAAATGATGTTTTCAAAAATTAGTCAACGCAGTTCCGGGAAACTCTCAAAAGCATTGCAATGACCCATTGAACACATTTTGATATCTTTTGAAATAACAGGGATTTTGCGACTTGAAAGACGTCCCAGGGACTTCGTGGCGGGACCAAATTTTATTGTCCGTAGTCATCCTTTAAATAGTCCAAGCCGTGTTTGTTCACCGACATGAAGTCAAACTGCACTGCAGCATACGACCCTATTAGATAATCTTCACAAAAAAGTCTCGCACGGCGTCGCTGCAGAGGTGGCTAATGTACTTTAATATTTTCCTAAGAAAATAAGAAAACTACGAAAAATGGGAACATATTTGGGTTAGTACGGTTCAGTTTAATTGCGTCTTGTAGGGTATTGCCCCCGTTCATGGTACGTTCATGGTACGCACTCGCCGCATAGTTTTCAGATACAATGTTATCGCATTTACATAGCTGCGCTATCGGTCCTCGCGAGACCTTATGACGATTCGCGCGCTTGACGGTCTGATTTTAGGAAAATAAGGGTCATTCCGTCATTCGCAAATCAAATGAAGCAGAGTTGTTCCAACTTCTAGAGCTAATAACTCACTTCGGAATGATTTTCTTATCATGAAAATTTCACGGCATGATCATTACCCTTTTCCCCATCGATTGTGGATTGTGTTCAGAGATTTTTGATTCATTGATTAGTTCGTTTGATATCGATCGATAACCACTTTTTTGGTTAGTCATCTTATAAAGGGATTTACGCCAATTCTAATATCTTATCTCAAAAACGTCAGATTCGCACCAATTTTGAACAAGATGGGCCTATCGACCACATGTTCAACTCGTTAGATTTTTGATTTTTGTGTTTGTTACCGTACTATAGTTCATACTAGATGTTTTTACGGCGTTGTTTTTCAGTGTCCATCTCTTCTATCGTATATCGCTGCGCCATGCTGCGTTTCAAGGATCCGTAGCAGCAAGAAGATTCTCTCCTGGATCTCGCACCGGCCGCGTGTTCTGCGTCTTTGCGCTTCACCCTCGTTACGGGTCTTCTGAACTGTGACTTTCTCTTGTGAGTTATTATTATATGTTCAGTGTTTGACCGTACTATTTGTCCTTTTAGGGATGCGGCTGCACTTCTTCTGCTCCAAGACGATAACGTTTCGGAAAAAGCTGTGGCATCTTCCGGAGAGCTACTCAAGACTTCCCCGACGACGATGTGTTGACTACTCAGTACAGGTACATTTTTACCTGCCTGGTCGAGCTCATAAAACCTTCACCTTCTCTGTATGTTGCTTTCAAAGCTATTTGTGGTGTCTTGTCAGTTTGAGTTTTCTTTTTTTTCAGGCCGAGAAGACACTGTTGTGCCTGGTGAGTTTCGACTATCTCACCGATATCGCCATGAATATTCATGCTCACGACTATTTGCTCGGGTTTCGACAGCACGGAGACGTAAATGGCTCGCACCTACCGAAGCTACTATATGTTTACAAGTTTTGCATTGCGAATCCTCGTTTGGCTCAAGGCAAGAATACTGAGCGCAACGAGTCCGACGGGTATTGCGGACATGTTCGTGCTCATCGAAAACTTTTTCTATCATGCAGGTTTTTTTATCGTGCAGATTGGCAACACTACGAGAGGTATACATTTATATAATAAAGTTGTAATGGTACCCTTTTAGTTGCCGTGTCGGTTGTGGTCGAGGAGCTGGCGTCGTCGGGCAGGCCGTGTCTGCTCTCCGACATGGAGTCCAACACTGGCGCAGCTACGTCCCTCCTCGGCAATCTACTCAAGCACGGAGTCGTGCACAACGTCTGTCCCGAGGTAGCTAAGTGTTTTTAATTGATTCCCATGAAAACAACGGAAATCAGAACATAGTTCGGTTGTTATGGTTCAGTTTAATTGTGCCTTATACATCCACACTTTCTTTATATTAGTCGCTGTATAAAATAAAATCTGATAGACGTGGTTGCAGGTCCGCGCCGCTGTTCTTCTCGCTCGCGCTGCGGTCTGCGAGATGTCGCTGCCAGCCGTGCCGGAAGACAGCAGAAGCTACAAGAGCGCCCTCATCGAGGCCGGCTTTGAGAAGTTCGCCTTCCTCTTTTTCTGTTGTGTGCGAGGTATGTGTTCCGGTGTCATTACCTTCTGTAACACCTTTGATCACATTACACGGAGTGTTTGTTCAGTCGTACTTGCAAAAACAAACAAACAAACAAACAACAGCATCTGATTATTATGAGTCATTCTAATACGTGTCTGTTACTACTGTTTTGATGAAACGTGACACTAAGCTTTCAAGACCGGTTCCCGCTATGGATGACCCCGCCATGGTGCTGTTCAAGATGACCGAGAACGAAATCAAGGCCGAGTACGCTTCCTTCCCGCCATACGAGCCGCCCAGCAGCGCATTGGCGTCGGCGTCGTGAGTGGAAATACTAATATGGGTGTTTCTTTGTTCACTGGTATCAAGTTGAGTCTCTTCTCATCATGGTTGGAACGATTGACGTGTATGTTTTCAGTATGTAAACAATTAACGTTATTTGGTGGTTTTGACCGGTTTATTGCGAATGTATAAGATAGATAAATATGTGTTTTGATTGCATGTGTGTGTGTGTGTGTGTGTGTGTGTGTGTGTGTGTGTGTGTGTGTGTGTGTGTGTGTGTGTGTGTGTGTGTGTGTGTGTGTATGTGTGTGTGTGTGTGTGTGTGTGTGGGTGTGTGTGTGGGGGGGGGGGGGGGGGGTGAGGGGGGCTGGCGGACAGAGGGGTGACTCGTTGACGGCGTTGTCGTCTCTTCCTTATCTTCGGTCGCCGAGTTCTGCGGATCCGTCTATTGCACAATGAAAGCTCAATATGCGATTGCAGCTACGAAGTACGCGAGTCGTGATGTTATGCATTTCCACGAAGTGCGCTGCATGTAGGAGGGAATGTCTCTTCGGAAACACTCTGCTTTTTCCGTTTTCGTGATTTCATGATCACCCGATCTTTTTTTCGCATCAGAAAAAATTGCACCAGAAAGACTTCGCACCAGAATGAAGAAAAAAACGTACACAACAATATCGTTCACTTGTCGACTGATCCTTTTTCTTTTACGCTTCCTATTTCTTTACTTACGTTGGCATCACTATCTGGTCGCAGTTGTCGCTGCAGTTGCAGTCCGCCTACATGTACGAGGTATCTCTCTCTCTCTCTCTCTCTCTCTCTCTCTCTCTCTCTCTTCTCTCTCTTCTTCCTCCCTTTCTCTCTCACTCATTTACCCACTATCTCTTCACTCACTCAGATTCTTCCGCCGTGTCCGGCAGGAACGGAGCGCGACTGTCATCACCTCGCATGTCCCTGCACACGCAGTAACCCCGATTCGAACCTTCTGTTCGCAGGCCGCTCCGTATACCAACCTGTACACGGCGTGAGAAACGCGTGTGTCGCGGACGCCGCTGCTACTGTTCGCTCCCAGGTTAGAGAAAAGAGAATGAGAGGGGGATGAAAGACTTGCTTCAGCTGCATCAGTTCAAAATCGGCGATTGTACGCCCGACAAGGTTCGCTACTTCGAGCAGAGCAGGTGCCAATGCGCCAAGATTCTCGAAATTCAACTTTAGTATTAATAAAACTAGATGTTCTGTTGTAATTGTAGTGTTTGTTTATTACATAGTTAAACTGTAATAATATCGATTGTCTACGTTGCATTGTATTATTGTAACATTGTAATTTAAAATTACAGTAAATGAATCGCGTGGCTGCGTGGGAAACGTGTCGCGCGCGGAAAAAAACATTCACTACACTTCCAACATGCCATTTCTGCACCACGTGAAAATCAATTCCTCAATGACGCCGCACGCCGCAGCTTTACTACGTTGTCCTTGACATCACCTCTGTTCAATTGTGAGTCACCATTCCTTATCACATAAATGCGTGCGTACACGCCATCTGTGGTTTCCATTTGTCAGGTTTCAGATAAGCGCGCAGCCATTGATTCTCCGGAGCGGACAGGAGCGATGCTGCTGCTGCTTGTGCTGCCTCTTCTCTTCCCTGCTTGCGATGCGGCCGACTCGACTCTGACAGTGGATGTGTCCGCCCAGCACGCGGGCACAGCCCAGCCACCCGAGGAGGCGAATGCACTCCATGTACTCGAGTATACTATGAGAGTCACAGTGAGTCATGTATGTTGTATAATCGAAGCAGTGACCTCAATCTTCCAACTACATTTGATTTACTGACAGCACTATATAGTTAAAAAAAAAAAGGAGAAATTGAATCATATTATGGTTTTCAGTTCACAAACATTACCTACAACACGTCTCTAGAGCTCAATTTCAACTCGGGAATCAATACCACTCTCTATGTGAATCATGCTGTCGATCCTGATAGGCGGTAAGTAGAGAGGGGAGGAGAGGGAGAGGGAGAGAGAGGAGAGAGAGGGGAGAGAGAGAGAGAGAGAGGAGAGAGAAGAGAGAGAGAGAGAGAGAGAGAGAGAGGAGAGAGAGAGGGGGGGGAGAGAGAGGAGAGAACTTTTGCAGGTACCAGAACGCGAACGAACTTCGTCTCTACTCGGTTGGTCCCACTGTAATAGTGGATTTGGATATGCATAGAAACGACACCAACACCAACTTCAGCACCAGTAAGTGTCTAATCCGTTTTCAAAGAAAATCTGCTATTTCTCACGAATTAAAAATGTACCCCTTTGCTTTGTAACTCCAAACTCCATCTAATGTCATCGTTTGCAGTGTCGTTTCCGATAAAACTTTATGGTCTGATAAGCAGAAAGCAATTAACATGACTCAGTCACTTGTAGCATATCAAATTGCTTTCTAATCTGATTAGCTTTTTTTTTATACTATGACAGTTATTAATGTTGGAGAGAGGGCAAAAGAGAGAGAGAGAGAGAGAGAGAGAGAGAGAGAGAGAGAGATGTTGCTTTCAGACGTGTTTCTCACATGGTCGAGTCTGCCCATCCAGCCCACTTCCTCTCTCCTCATTCCACTCTCTCCGGACAGACCATCCTACATCTCCTACTATGGCTACTTGGGACTGACAAACAGAGGTGAGACGCATTGCCACAGGATAACGATCACTTTCCAAAACGCACAGTCCAAGGTGCATGCAGAACACAACTCGCGCATACCACTGTACTCAAATGGCTAGATTTTTCAGTTCACAGTTTCCTTGAGCGATGAATCAACAATGAAAACAGTATGGATATGGAAGCAAGCAGTATGAGGAGTTGAACTGAATACGTTACAGGTTCCCTGGTGGTCTCGTATCCCTCCGACGAGGTACTTTGTCTGTCCCGGCCTCGATTCGCGGGAGCAGATGACGAGATGACAGACACTGTGTTCGTATACGATGGAGTCGGCATACAAGGAGCATACATGGGGACGTGAGTGAAAAAAGAAGACATCTTCAGAATGTTCCGGGCTAGTGGAAACAGAGAGGGAGGAGGAGAGATAGAGAGAGAGAGAGAGAGAGGGAGAGAGAGAGAGAGAGAGAGTTCTCTTGCAGCCTGGCCTCTCTGCTGGGCTGTGATCGCAATGTGCCCCTGGGCCACACGATCACTCTGGTTGCTCCCTTTTCCGTCGACCTCACCCAGACGCCTGTGGTCTATCTGAAATCAGGTACGTCGCCTCTCTCTCTCTCTCCCTCCCTCCCCCTCTCTCTCTCCCCATTCTTCCCTCCCCCCTCTCTCTCTCTATCCCTGCTTCTCCCCCTTCTCTTTACCCCTTGTTCAGTCTCTCTCCCCTCTCTGTTCTATCCTCGTTCTTTCAGCCTTCTCTTCCCACTCCCTGGGCTCTTACCGTCCAGTGCTCCTCAATTCTCACGATCAGAATGCTTCGATCGGAGACGTTCCGATGACTTTTGTGAACAGTGACAAGTCAACGAAGGATCTCAAAATCACTCTGTCCAACTTTGTTTTCGCTGATGACGTGAGTTTATGCCTGCATTGCTTTGAGTTACAATACTTTCACGTTGGTTTACAGGTCCTACTAATTTGCATATTCTAGAGCGCGTATTTGAAGATTTGGTGTGGTGGAGTGGCGAGTCTGACGAATGGAGAGAAGCAGACGGTCGCTACAATGAAGTGAATCATTTATGATTGGAACAGCCTCATAACAAACATATTCATCTTGTTCATAATATCCGTCTTCATTCCCAGTGTGTCCCTCTAGGCAGTCGACCCTCTCCAACTGGACGACCCCCGAGGGAGTGCTCTCTCTCGCCTGTCGATCAGTCACCCTCGTCTCCACACTCGGGGGCAGGGTCAATGTGACCATTGATGGCACTGTCGGTGAGTCGAGCAGAAATCCAACAGAATAGTGTGTCCCAAAGTACTACATGGAACTAGAAACTCATCAAGTTTCGTTTGATCCGAGGGTTTTGGATACTAACCAAATTATTTCAATTATCCAGCTACCATGAGTGATGAGTGTCATTTGAGACAACTCGCAGTCGCTGGTCATCTCGCCAGTAGGTCCGGGTTCCCTGGGAGTGTTCACGTCATTCAACTATCCATGGGAGGAGACCACAGAGAGACACGCTATCCGGCTGATCAAGAGTGGCAAGGGTGAGTGCATGAGGGGACAGTCAAGTGAGAGACAAGTGGTCGAATATCGGCAGCGCGCCCGAGTCACAGAATGAAAAGATGATGTGTAATAAGTATGTTTTTTTTCAGATGAACTCAACTACACTCTCTCATTTCCCACTGCAACGCACGTTTCAATGAATGCCACTTCATCCAATGCAAACGGAACCAAGCAGGCGCTAACGTGGGTTTTTGTTACTATCGAGTGTTGCCCACTATTACATATCACTGTTTCAGCAACCTCTCTGCGACTAGTGTGAACATGACCGGAAGTGACGTCACCCTTCGCATCACGGGTACTGGAGTATATAGAGTTGTATATGAAGTGAGTGCCATCCCCACTACCGGAGGTGCTGCTACGCTTCTATCGATTCTCTTTGTCCTTGTTTCTGTTTTGATGGTGTATTAGAAATGTTTTTACTATTTTCACCAATTCGCGATGGTCACTGTTTCTATGAATAAATTATATTTAAATATATAACGTAAGTGTTTCACCTTGATTTGTCGACTTCCGGGCAGCATTCGACAGTCCCGATCGAGACCGCCTCTTCGATGCCGTTCGCGCCGACGGAGTACCAGCCCCGCTAGTCGATCTACTGCGAGATCTGTACAGCCGTACTACTGCCGCTGTCCGCACTCCTTGCGGAATCACGCAGCAGTTCGCCGTCCGGACTGGAGTGCGCCAAGGATCCGTCTGCGGCCCGCTTCTGTTCAACTATGTCATCGACGACGTGATGCGACGTGTTGTGGATGAGTGTGGGGGAGGAGTGGAGCTGCACCCGACAGGACGGAAAGTCACCGACCTCGACTACACGGATGACATCGCTCTGCTGGGAGAAGACCCTGTTAACCTGCAGAAAGCCGTCGACCGTCTCAGTCTCTTCGCCGCCTCGTACGGTCTGACCCTCAGGCCGGACAAGTTCGAGTCGATGACCATCCCGCGAGGAGTAAAGCAGGAGTTCACTGTCAATGGAGAGAAGATCGCGCAGAACAACATCTTCCGCTACCTCAATTCGTGGATTAACAGCGACGCCGACCTTACCAAGGATGTGGAGGCGCGAATAACCCAAGCCTGCTCCGCGTTCAATTCGCTGGAAAAGGTTTTGTGGAGATCGAGCGTCGCCAATCACGTCAAGCTGCGGATCAACCTCACCGCCGACGATTCATTCAGAATAAGCGGGAACTAGAAATACCTCTTTTATCGTAGGAAAGAGTAATGACAGATATGCATTCAAATTTAACTACTTGATAAAACGAAATCCACATCAATGCATACCTCAAACGGGATTCAATTATCACTTTATTCGGCATTATATCGCACACACACTCAACGTGTAACACAATTTAATAAATCGATATATCAAATAGTGTGTAGGAAGGTGTGAGAGTGAAGAACATAAGTCATAAGTAGATGCAAAGTAAAATAGCTCTGAGCATTCGCTCTTTCAAATCAAATAACACATTTCATTCGAAAAAGGGGCAGTGATCAACGTATAAAAATCCTCAACTCAAAGGTAACAGCGGTAAAACTTTGCGTCACAATCAATCAGAAACTCGACAAATAACTCATCATCAGTGATATCACATTTAAAGAGAGACGGTGCGACACAGACAGAGGGTCAAGTGAATGAGAGGAGTGGGAGGAAGGGAGAGGGTACTGATATGTACATCTTCTAGCCAGGAGCGGGTACTCACAGGGGGCGTGGCCTGTGGGGGCGGGGCCTAGATCTGAACGGCGGGGTTGGGAACCCAGATGGCTGGCCGGCTTTCCTGCTGGATCACCTGCAGCACCCTTTCCACCACCTCCTCCGGACGATTCGCCGAAATTGTCGCTGAACAGTGAGGATGTAATGACATAGTGCCAAGTCGTGCACACCACATGGTGTTGCACCATTCCGCACCACACTTACCAGTGAAGAGATCTCCAAAGACGTTCTCCATCCTCTGGTACTTGTCGAACTGCTGGGCTACCGGCGCATCGTTCTCACCCCAGTCCCTGAAATCAATCGATAATCAATCAATACAACAGCTGGAGAGAGAAGAAAGACAAGAAGGGAAAGAGGGGAGACTGACATGAGCTGATCGGGCGAGTGGGGCTTGATGAAGACAGCAATGGGATGGATGTTGGCTGCGTTGAGCCGACGGATCGCGTTCCCACTCACATCCAGGATACAGTGGCGGCCCTGCAATCAAGACCCTCATTTCTGTCTCTCTCTCTCTCTGTCTCTCTCTCTCTGTCTCTCTCTCTCTCACCTGCTGGGTGACCTCCCTGACAGACTGGATGCTGGTACCATAGAGATTATCTTGGAACTGTCCGGCTTCGATGAACAGATTATTGCGCACATCATTCTCCATCTGACCCTGCAAAAGACATTACATTAGACTCCGCCCTTTCAAGCACCGCCCACTCCACATACCTTGGGCACAAAGTGATAGTCACGTCCGTTCACCTCACCCTCCTTCTGCGGACGCGAGGTATCTGAAATGAGAGATGGTCAGCTATCACTTCTCCCCCAAGCTCCGCCCATCTAGGTCCCGCCCACTCACGCGGAACGCAACTGCCAAACTTCTGCGGGTATCTGTTCACGAGTTCGTCGTTGACGCGATCCTTCAGCGGACCCAGAATCATCACCGGACGAGCATAGTTGGCTGGAAAAACAATCGATAAAACAGTGATCTAACGAATAAATAACCAAACAACTCACCCTGGACCTGCTCGACCGGCTGGTACGAGTGAACGGCCTCCTCGTTGCTGGCAGCTGAAATTAATCAATACTTTAATCGATATAACATTAACACGTAACAAACTTCTACTAGCAATCACACACAAAGCCGGGCAGGTACCGCGGGTACATATACACACCACTCCTACGTCAACACTCGTCACACACCCAAGCTGCGCCAGCCTCACACTACCCACCCCACTCGCTATCACTCGTGTATGCAGTGGTGGTGACGGTAGACGCCACTAAACCCCACAATCATTAGCCCCTCCCCTCGTGACTCCGCCCACTCACCCTCGTTGTCCGTGAATTCGTTGAGTCGGTCGGTGGACTTGACGAAAGGGAACTTTCTGGAGAAGGAGAGTTGGGAGCGGGAGCCGCGGCGGCCTTCCATTCCTCCGCCGCCTCCTCCCGACGAACCATTCCTGCCGAGGGACATCGAACCTTGGTTGAAGTTCACCTAAACGGATTAGATGAGTCCTCTTTCTTTCTCCCACCCCTCTCTCTCTCTCCCTACCTGTCTCCTCTTTGCCCTCTCCCTCTTCTCTACACGCCTCTTGCTGGGAATCACTCCCTCCGGTCCCTCCTCTCCGTTCTCGTGAACCTGCAAAGCTCATTCATACACTATCCGCTCCTGCGCGCATCGTGCTTCCAAGCCCCGCCTCCGCACGCCCCGCCCACTCACCCTTCTGGCGGTCCACCAGTCGTCGTCGCTGTCGTTCGTGACGTGGAGGATGTCTCCACTCTGGAACGGCATGATCCTGTGTGGCTGTCCGGACTCGCGAGACGGGTCGTGGTCGAACAGAGCCCTGCAATCTCCACAATTAGCCCCGCCCCTCCATGTTCCGCCCCCTCGACTCACCTCACATACAGCTCTCTTCTGGGAGCGGCCATTCCGGCGCCTCCCATCGCGCCCTGTGCCTGTCCCCGAATCATATCCGCCCGTAGACGCTCAATCTTCTCCTCAAAGTTCTGGTAGTCTGAAATAGAGATAATAGAATCAGGCCCGCCCCCGAGACTCCGCCCACTCACCGTGTGGGCGGTACTGCAGGGTGAGAGTGACGGGGTTGCCAGCGTTCTTGAGGGCTTCAGCCGCCTGCGAGTGAGTCGCATTCTGCAGACCGCGACCATTCACTTCCAGCAGAACGTCTCCCTAAAAAAGTACTGGTGAGTTCCGCCTCTTCAGACTCCGCCTCCTCCAAGACTACGCCCCTCCCAGCTCCACCTACCTTGCGCACGCTTCCGGATAGATCGGCCACACCTCCCGGCACGATGTAGCTGATGTAGATCGGCTCACCGTCCTCGCCTCAAATGATCAGTGTGAAATTGTCAACACATTGTTACTTTACCGAGAAAAAAAAACATGTCCGCTCTCACCTCCGACAATGTTGAATCCGAGTCCCTGAGGTCCCTTGGTGAGTCCGACGGGTCGGGGATGGAGGGGGATGTGCACTTCTCCCATCGGCGGCGGCTGCTGCTGAACTAGCTGCGGCTGCGATGCGAACGCTGTAACGGGAGGAGGCTTCACATCCACAGGTACGTAATGGTTATGGACCATGGTTATGCCAGCTTCTTTTCCCTTACAATCGAAAACATATATGTTCTACAATCACTATATATCATAATCGCACTCTTTTCTCAACAACCAAGTTCAGAATGCGTTACCGCGCTAGACACTCGCAGGCGAGTCCCATCGCCATTCCCCCTCGTCTCCCCTCCCCCTCATTCCCCTTACCATCAGGCTGCGGCTGCTGCATGTAGTTGAGAGCAGACTGCGAGCCGAACGAACGATCGCCCATGCCTCCGCCCATTCCACCGTAGCCCTGCACAGAGTGCGCTGAAACGAGCCAACGTCAAGTCCCGCCCACGCTAGCCACGCCCACTCACGTCTCTGCGGGGTGCTGGCGGCTCCAATCGAGCGGTTGTACGAGTCGTTCATTGCGTGCTCCGGATGCGGGTTCTT
Organism: Rhabditoides inermis; assembly: GCA_963966185.1. NCBI lineage: Eukaryota > Metazoa > Nematoda > Chromadorea > Rhabditida > Rhabditidae > Rhabditoides > Rhabditoides inermis. Next base: position 95,887 of record CAWZYM010000146.1, read on the forward strand.
CAGGAACAGCACAGTCACCTGGAAGACAATCGATAACCAATCGATAATCAATCAATACCACATACCTTAGTTCCAGTGTTGCGCAGCACATTCACCGCATACTCGTGGCTGATGTTCTCGAGGGGAGTCTCGTCGACCTACAATGTGTGAGAATAAGCCCCGCCTCCGCCAGCCCCGCCCCCTGCGACTCACTGCGAGTATCTTGTCTCCGACGGCGAGTCTGCCGTCGTGCTCTGCCGCGCCTCCCTCGATGATCTTGGTGACGTAGATGCCAGTGTCGTTCGGAACGTGCTCGTTGCCCACTCCCCCGGCGATCGAGAAGCCGAGGCCCTTCGAGCCCTGCAACCAGTGGCGTCACTCTCCCACTCCCCCCTCCTTCACGTACCTTGTACAGGTCAATCCTCTGTGCGCCGGGCGTCCTCTCCAGTCGGTCGAGGTCCGGATTGGCTCTCATGACTGGGATGGATGTCATGGAAGTCGAGTGGTGGGCGGGCGGCGGAGGCGGGGGCGGATACGACGGAGCCGCCGGTGAACCGTACCTGACACCGACGTAAAATCATCAGTTATCACAATACAGTACAACAACGTACTTGCTAACCAGTTTAACCATTTTAATCACATCTGCATTCAAACTACGAATCTGACACAAAACACAACGATCCATGCTAGACTCATAGATACCACTGAAGTTGCCATGAAATCGTATTGAAACCATGACTAAAGTGGCAGCCACTCACCCCATCTGACTGAGGTGCGACTGGGATCCACCGAACGCGCCGCCTCCAATGCTGGGCGTGCCGCCAGTCTCGCGCGGACGCTTCAGCACCTACAACACACCAGTCACCACCAGGAACCAGGCACCCGGCACCAGTCACACGCACCAGTCGGACGACGTTTCCGGAGCTCTTGAGGGCGTTGACGGCGACGCTGTGGTGCACGTTGACCGTGTCCGTGTTGTTCACACGGGTGATCGCGTCGTTCTTCCTGCAACACAGAGAAACAGTCAAAGACTTCATCGTTCAAGTCAGTGCATCGTCCTAGTCAATCTCTCACCGCAAGAAACATTCAATCCAGCTATCTTTCCCATTCAATCCAGCTCCACTAAGTGATACATCGATGCATGGAGCCTGTCATTCGAGCGTGCCTTCTCACCCACCGCATCCTTCCGTCGGCGGCGGCCGCTCCCCCGGGGATGATGTTGGTCACGTAGATGGCGTTGTCGCCAGTCTCGATCGGCTGGTCCACACCTGCAAAGCATACGGTAGGGAATACAGTATTCTAAGTTGTAGCAACGACCAAGTCAGTGATGTTGAAGTATAATATTTTTCAAGTAGATTTTAGTTTTGCTTACTGACAGTATGTTAGACGGCGCTAATTACAGACGTGCATTGATTCCATTAACTTATTCCCTCACTCACCTCCAGTGATAGAGAAGCCAAGTCCAGTCGTGCCCTTCTCCAGCACTATTTCCTCGATCTCAAAGTGACGGCCAAACTCGTCAATGATGCCGTTGTGCTGTAATGTAAACATGTAAACAAGCCGACGAATTCCGTTCCCATATCCGTCGCCTCTCAACCATGCAACATTAGCAAACAGTTCGCGTCCCTGCCTTTCCCACAGCAGAATAGTCAATGGTCGTAAAATCAGGCGCATCCCAACCAAACCACAAAACCGCACATAGGAGAGCGCGATTTACAGCCGCCTGCCTCGAAACTGCTCGAACCAATCCAGCCGAGAAATCAGATCGCCCAAACCAGCAATCAAACACTCGCCAAGGACGCTAATTACACTCGAGACAGACTGTGAATCACCTCGAAAGCAATCTACATACAAATGAGTCACACCAATGACTAGTACTCTATCCAATTCAATCTACCGTACCTCTCCCCCCACCTACCGTAGTCGTCGAAGTCTGGGTGCCGTTGGGGCCGCCAGTGGTGCGAGTCGACGTCTCGTGCGTCGTCCAGTTACCATCGTTCGTCTAAAGCATCCAATACTGTTCTCCCATCTACAGTACCCCCTGTTAATCTACCGTACCCCTCTCCACCTACCATATGCCTGCTCTTCTCGCTGAGATGGTAGGAGCTGCTCGAGTGACCGCCGTTCAGACCGCTCAGTCCCCCAGAGAGGGCTCCATCCAGGTAGGAGAAGGGCTGTAAAGGGATACTCTCCTCTCTTCCTCTCTCTCCCTCCCCCCCTCCCTCCCCCTCTCTCTCTCTCTTCTCCCTCACCTCCGCGCCTGTTCCGGTGAGAGGCACGCTCTGGTGTGTCGAGTTTGCCGAGTGGTGGTAGCTTCTGGCGGCTCCGGTGGCTGCTCCGCCCCCGAACGACGATCCGCCGGTGGCCGTGGCGCCTCCGCTGCCGCCAAACGGCGGGTTCACCTCATACCTGCAACACGTGTCCACTGTTCCTATTCCATCACGCCATACACTCATCAACACCCCGCCTTACTGACTTACAACAACAAAACATCTATATACAGATGATAGAAAGACTCGATGCGCACCTCTCAGCCATGCGGCGCGCCTCCATCGCCTTCTGCGAGTGCGTCTTGCGCTCGTTGAGCAGCGTGTCCTCATAGAACTCCTGGATGTCTGCAAGGCAATCGATAACAATCAATCAATACTTGGCAATGTATTGCGGGGCGCGTACCGAGGAGGGCGGCGAAGAGGCTGTTCTTGAATGTGGTGATGACTCGCTCGATCTGCCGGCGCAGGTCCGCGTCGTGCTCGCCGTGCGTCAGCTGCGCGTGGTACTCCTCCAGCAACTCCAGCGCCCGGTGCGCCTCTGCAATCCATCAATCCATCAATCGATAATCAATCAATACATATCACAAAGTAATCATAAGTGTTGTCATGAAGGTAAAGGTAGAGGTAGCCCCCGATTCATGAGACTTATGAGTACTCTGCGGGGACGTTAATTAATCAAATTCGGGTACAGCAATCAATAACCAGCCAGTGTCAATCCACACCCTCTTTCTCTCAATCTCTGACTTACACACCCACACACACTCCCTTGGACACCTTTGAATCTGAACTGCATCGACTTGAAGCAGTTGTGGAAGTGCAGCTTGTCCTGCCTGGCTTGCTGTAGGGTGCGTGCGGGCGGGGGCAGGGCGGGCTCTGCGAGTGCGTCGGCACGGGTGGCGTCCGTCTCGGACAGCTTGCGCGGGCTCTCGCTGTAGCACACCCGCTCCCTCTCCGCCCCCAACTTGTACATGCGACGGCGACGCGCCCGCTCCCCGAACCACCAGGAGGGCATTCGCAATTGAGAATATCCAAAATCAGTGGTGTGCAGGTAGATCAGGCGCAGAATAACACAACGTTCTTCAGCCGGTAGATCAATATCATGCGTCGTCGTTCGCCAGTCGAATAGAGCAATCGAGCAATCAGCTGGTAGACTAATAAAAACTGACTCGTGGTTGAGAGGCTGCTGGGTGAAAGTCGCAGCAGGGAGAAGCAAGGATCACAACACTCCTTCCTCTCTCTCCCTCCTCTCTCTCTCTCTCCTCTCTCACTCTACACACTTGCCACATTTCGCGAAACGAGCCGACAACGCTCTTCTCTCTCATAACTTGCCGTAGTGTAATTAGCATAATGAACCCGTGGGAAGGACGCACCGCCAGCGTTGCGATGCATGATGTGTGGTGTTGTTGGCAGGTCGCCGCTCGCTCGATCCTTGTCGTCGCTTCCGAAAGTCCGCGGCCGCTATCCTATCCAGCCACTGCAAGAGACATGCGCTCAATCCACACACCAACAAAAACAACGCACGAAAAACGGCGAACGCGACCCGGAATGTAATCGAACCTGTGCGGTTGCAAATCGAGTGCGCGAGAGAGAGAGAGAGAGAGAGAGAGAGAGAGAGAGAGAGAGAGAGAGGCGAGACAACGCGGGAAAATGAAAGAGCGCGAGTGAGGGTGGGTTCCTGTTACAAAGAGAGGAGGGAGAGAAAAAATGACTCCCTCTCTCCACATTCACGAAATGAGACAACGGACATAACTGGAGGGAAAGAAAGAAGAAGGAGAGAACAAGGATGAGAGGGCAGCGAGCCAACGAGATAACTACCAGACAATGTCACATGACAAACAAAAAGAAAATACCCCGCACACACTCCATGAATCAATTGAGCCCGTGTGATAGATAGGGAATGGGGAAGAGACCACCCCTATCCCTTCCCCAAGTCCCAACTTGACAGCTTCATAAAGGCACTGATATAACTGATAAGAGTTTCGGGATACTCCTCTCTCCATCTCTTCTTCAGTGCAATGATAAATGCTCAGAGGTACATTGAAAAGGAGAGCGGTATGCAGAGAGAGGACAGAATGAGAAAGAAAACGAACCGGGGCATATATCTCGCCTCCTCTCTTGCAGATAACGACGAGAAACTCTCGAGCCAGAATAAATAGCTCCCAGTGGAGAGGCGCGAGACTCAGTAATCAGACAATCACCATATCAATCAATAAATCAATAATGAGTGTGTACAGGTCAAGTGGGCGTGGGATCAGCACTGTACCTGCAGTGGCGCGCTGGAGTGATTGTGAGACAAGGAGCGGAATAGAGCGAGAGAGACAAACAGGCGATGGAATGCAAACACAATCAGAAAGCACCGGAAAGAGAGGGATGGAGAGAGAGAGGGAGGGAGGGAGAGAGATGAAGGGAAAGAGGACCTGCGGCGATCAAAGGCGATTGTAAAGAGCGCGAGGGTCCGCTAATGAAACACGACATCAAAGAAACACTTTCGAAGATATGACACACACATACGCTGGAAGGGTGAGGAAGTGATGACATGACATGTCTGACGAGTAGAATAAAAGAAGTGCTCCCAAGAAAAAAGTCCCTTCTATTCTAACACAAACCAGGTCCACACACCAGACATTCGACTCCCAACTCTCAATACAACCTGAGAGTAAACAGATAACGACTCTTCTCTCTCTCTCTCTCTCTCTCTCTCTCACCTAGAGTATTTTTAGTCACGTCGGGCCATCACAAATTTCAACGTCTCTCTCGCTGCTCTCTCCGAGATAGCATCGGGAAACGACTCCGCGACACGAATAATCGGCTTGCAGTAGATGCGCGAGATCAGTCAGAGAGTATTTGCCAAAATCGCCCAGGCGAAAACATTAATGATCAAGATAACCGAAAATAGAATTTACGAGGTATAAAAAGAGCAAACACAATCGTACAGTGAGACATTGTTTTACGGAAAAGGTCTACTCGCGCAGTGACTAAAACGGCAACATCGTCGCTTCTTTCCTTTCCGATTCCACTGCACTGATTCACCAATAAAACGACAACACTCTGCGCTGCTCACAGACACACATAAAACACTCCACACCACTATACAATCGACTCGTCCATGCATACATGTGCCAATCAATACTGGCGCACATCAATCAATACAGTACAAACGACACTCATGCGTCACTGGCGTTCCTTCATACAAAGCAGGTTATGCGGCCGCGCCTCTAGAATTAGCCTCACTCTCATCCTCCCTCTCTCTCTCCTCTCTCCTCTCTCTCTCTATCTCTCTGCTAGGTGTTTGAGATCTAATCCCACACCTTTTTCCTCCATTCCCTCTTCCTCCAAGACACTCGAAAAAGCAATCACTCCAGGTGAGATCGATGCAAAAGCGGGGAGAGAATCGAAGTGTCCGGAACAGACAGACAGAGTGAAAACACAAGCCAAACCAGAACCACACGCGCACACAGAAAAACTCGAACGGACGGTGATTGCGCATAGAGGGTGAAACGAGCAAAGGTGATGCGCGATGGAGCGGCAAACACGCATTCCAAAGGCCACAGCCACGACAGAGCTGGCCGATCGCCAGAGAGAGCATGCGACATGCGACCCACATCTCACCCCCCCCCCCCCCCACTCACTCACTATCTCCCCAGATCTCACTCGATCCGACGGTGGATAAAGGGAGAGGGATGACCCTGGAGAGACGAGTCGACCCTGACAGGGTGGATGGCATGCCTCCACCCCCAAGACAACTCCACCACCCCGCGATAAACATCCCCTGCCTGCAGTGGGCGGCGCCCCCAGGTATCCCCCCTGTTCTGTCTCTCACAAGAGACAAGGTCATAGACGGACCGCCTGGCACTGACCTCCGACCCCCGATGGTCCCAATGCAAACAAGGGACGCGCGAGCTATTGACACACGCGCCCAAAGCGGGGCCAATCAATACCTGGTGAGCAATTGGCGAAAAAAAGTGAATTGCGCACAATTCGTAATACTACAGAGAGAAGAGCGAACGCGCATTGTCGAATCGCATCTCTCCTCCTCCTCGTTTCACTCACACCTTGCACACAAAGGTGCGAGCACAAAAAAAGACGGGGCGAGCGAACGCCGCTCGAAACTTGGTCAGCCATCAAACAACGACAATGCGCCCCGTCCCGCATTGTGCATGGAACGTACAAAAAAGAGAGAGCAGTTCCGTATTGCAACACTCCCACCGTAAACCCCTCTCTTCCCTCTCTCAGCTGCCGCACCCTCGCCGGCCATATATGGCCAGCCACATCAAAACACCTGCCGGCAAGGCGATCATCTAGCGAGATATAATCACACACACACACCGATCACAGAGCCGCGGATCAAAGCAATATCGATATCCGGACAGCCTTGAAACATTCAGCCAACCTCTCTCTTTCTCTCTCTACCGTACCCTCTAGCGCCCCCTAACTATACACCTCGCATCTCGCGCATAGGGCTTCTCCGTGGAGGAATGTGGCGGGTGAGAGAGTGAGAGAGCGCAGTGATTGCGGAGGGGGCAGACACGCAGACAGTCAACACAGCGAGGGGGGAAGACAGGGTCGGAATGCAAATATGCTGGTAGATGAGTCACGGTCAGCTACGATCGGCACGAGAGTCGGCACAAGATGCGGACATGATTCACCCCTCTCTCTCTCACCTGAGAGAGAGAGAGAGAGAGAGAGAGAGAGACGCTACACGTGAATTCCATCCGGATCGCGCTCTCGATTCGCAAAACTAATCAACGCGCAATCTACACGTCAACAGCGTTCAATACACACGTGCACAGAAAGTGAATCACATCCAATCCGTACACGGTATAGTGAACAGCGATTCGAAATCGCGACGAGCGTTCCATCACCCAAAACTGACAGATACATCGCATCGCATAGCTATAGCATATCCGCATGCCAACCTGCCATGCTAGCGATACACACAAAACATGATGTATCGACTCACTCACCTCCGGAAACACTGCCGCTGGCAAAGAAAAACCAAGAAAATCCGTGGTGTAAACAAGTAAACAAGACCGGAATACACCTGACCACTCGCGGCTAGTCGCAGAGCAAAACAGGCGTCGCTTACCTCGCGCCCGGAGAGATTAGAGAGCGCTAGCCGAGGCGAGAGAGAGCGCGCAGATCAAGGAGAGCACAGGTGAGCAGACGTCGTCCCGATAAGGGCAGCTAGAGTGTAGAGGACGAGAACCGCTCAGGTAGACGGCCCCTGCGTCTCTGCACGCGTCAGCGGCAAGGTCAACGAACGGATGAGGGGGGACGGTGGAGGGGGCTTCCCGCTGCGAGGAGAGCCAATCAAGGGATCATCTCACATCAACCCTCCCACCTGACAGCCTGGTCAGAGACACGCGAGAGAGCAGGCGAAAGCGAGAGGGCCAGACATGCGACCATCGAAACGTACTCGCCTCGCCGCAATAAAACGGACAGAGATGGGATCAGTCATTACTCACTGGCCACTGCCAATGCCACAGTGTCCATTGCAAACAGGGAGACAAACACTGTACGAACATTGCACACAATGTCTACCTGCCAGCTGCGCACACGGCCAGATTGCGCGACAATCGCCCCGGGGCACCGCTCCACATGCCCTCGGGGCATCGCAACAACACCTGCACTGATGACTCCGTTTCCCAGACAACCAGCCAACAAACGTTCCGTCTTTTTCCCGCGCGGCAGCCGTCGGTTCCCTGGCTAATTCCATCCCTTTCCTACCCAACTACAATATGGGAAGCCGTAATCAGTGCAATTTCGTCCAATTCGAATCGCAGTACGAGTGATAAGGCTTCAGTATCCCGTAGAGTATCAATATGGAAGATAGGGAGCAAGCAAGAGAGGCGCACTCCGCCCGTTTCATTCTGTCATAATCCGTGCGTAAGTGGAGGGAGATAAGACATGAATTAACACAGATAAACCCAAGGGCTGGTCGAAACCGCTCAACCACACAATCACATCGCAACATTCAAATTAACACCAAAATTTATTACTCCACATAAACTATACAATTCTGTGATGCGGGGATAACAGAAAACAGAAACCATCGGATGTATATCGGACAACAATCGGACAACAATAAGAGAAGTAGGTAAGTACAGAATATTGCACGGGAATAAGGGAATCGCAATCACCAGTCTATAGATAACGATATGAGTTCCACAGTGATGTAGTTGTGCATATGCGAGGAATACCGTATACCATAACCTGTCCATTGACATTTTCCTTTGTGAGAGAATGAGAGAAGCAACTGGCAAGAGAAAAGCAATATATGATATAATAATACTCTGATACACGATTGAACAAAAAGCTACGCTGTATTAATAAAGGGACTCTCCTGAACTAACCAGACACCAGCACAACGCTATTTACAACATGCAAACAACAAAAAAAGGACAGGAATATATAGAAAGACCATCTATGACCGAGAAATCGCGGGGAAAATGCAAATCAACAGGCAAATCGACACCGGAAACTTGAGGAGACCCTGAAAACAAAGAAATCATCTAATCTGAAACAGTGCCCCCCGCACCCTGCTCACCTTGCTCCTTGCTCCTCCCCTCTCTCTGTTCATCTACCAGTTGGGAGGAGTGAACACCCGTCCCTCCCACATGTGCTCCAGTCGATTCGGTCGCAGAATGCGCTCGTGGATAGTGCGACACAGACGCTCTGCAAACACAACACACGTACAACCTCCTCCTCATCTCGACAACATCTCCAGCTCGCAAATCAACAACTCGCACACGGTATAGTGAACAGCGATTCGACGGTGAAATCGTGAAGAGCGTTCCATCACCCAAAACTGACAGATACATCGCATAGCTTTAGCATATCCGTCTGCCCACCTGCCACGCTCCACTCCGGTCACATACCACAGCACCTACGTGTCATGTCACCCATCACATACACAGAGCATTATTGTCTGTGCGTGTGCATGATCACCACCACCACCACACTCAGCACCCAGAGAGGCACTCACTCACCCCACGCTCCCACATAGTCCTCGGCCGGACCCGTCGCCAGGAAGCAGTGGATTAGGTGGCGAACCTGCAAGGCATCCATCCACTCACACAACAAGAACCATCATTCACACACTCACTATCATTCTACACTTCATCCCCATCTCAATCCATTCATAACTCAGTGGTACATATACTTATCCAAACGATAGCAAATTCAATCGCACCTCACACCATAAAATGAATACGTTTCACGGAGCCATAACCCACGGAAACACCAAGCAGAACACAATGCTTTGAACAAGAGAAAGCCCCACTCACCTCCCTGACAGTCTGCGAGTCCGTGTCCGCATTGCGAGACATCAGGTCACCGATCATCTTGCCGTACTGCAAACACGAGTCACTACATCAACTAGCCATGCTATCCACTAATGGAACGAGTTACGAGTACTCCTACTATACCAATAGACACTACAGGGCTACAGTCTATGGTCACTACATGGTATAACTGCAAGCAAAACCCTAAACAAATGATTATTACCGCAATCAGACTACAGTATCCGCCAACTGACCGCATGGTAGAACTGGGCGTTGACGACCATGTGTCGGATGCGAGGGAGGATGAGACCGGGCTGCTCCCACTGCAGCTGGGAGCACATGATCGACAGCATCTCATCCACAAGACGCAGCTGGAAGAAAATGAGAAGATTCATCAAAGAGCACAATGATTTAGAATGTCACTGCAATGGAATGAACACGCACCAACTCAAACTCGACACACATCAAGTCACTGCACACAGTAACCAGCCATGACTCAAAAACGCACATCATAGCGAATTTCACCACACCCTCAATCAGTTGTAAACTAGCGTTGCATTGCACTTCACGTATCATCTTTTCTCTACCTCACTATCCCTATCGAGGAAACCGGCCTAAAAAGAGGTTTGTGCTAACTCCCCCTTCTCCTTCACTCCGCACCGACACAATCACCCAGTCTGCTGCAGTCTGCTGCAGTCTCCCAGTGTCTCCCTCTCTCTCCCCCTCCTCCCTCCTCCCACTCACCAGCCCCGCCAGCAGCTTCCCGTCCTTCTCCGCCGCGTCAGACATGGCGTGCAAATGCTCGAACCTGGAGAACAAGGTTCCTCTCTCTCTCCCCCCCCTCTCTCTCTCCACTCACTGCTTCTTCTTGATCGAGTTGGGTATGTTGGCAGCCAGCTGCTTCGACCACACCGCCACCACAGCCTCCGCGCAGCTGAACAATAATAATGATAAAAAGTTTATCACCGTGTACATATGAAAGAAAACAGTGCAAAACATCATAATGAGCAATTGCATACGGTATGAGGGGGGAAACGTGGGATGTGCACAAGACACAAGAGTGATGTGCGTAGCTCCCCTCCCCCGTGCACCCACCCTATCATGGCCTCTATGAAGGGCAGCTTGCACGCCTCGCCCGCACCGCGCGTCATCGAGTCGCGCAGCTGCTGCAACAGAACACACTTCAAAACACTTAAGGTATGATCACACTCTTCGAAACAACCCCTTCAAAACGCCTTCGGAACACACTGTTTGGTCGTGTTTCGAAGGTGTTACGAAGAGACTGACCGCTACTTTAGTAAAACTATCAACAAGTCCAAGACAGGACCGACTGTACACCGACACACACAATGTGTTATGAGCTAATACTGGGATATGCAAAATACGAGATACAAGGCTAGCAATACAACCCCCTCCCACCTGCACCATGCTGTTCACGTGGCCGGCCCGCAGCGCCGCGTCGTGACCCTGCAGACACACCCAGATCATATATTATAGTATTTTGTAAATTAGTTAGAAGTCACACACTTAATTACAATTAGCACACCACCGCTAGCCACCAAACCCCAAACATTATTAGCAAGAAGAAGAAGGCCAATAATAGGGTCATGCAACGAATTCGTCGAGCATTGCACATCGCACCGCAAGAGCAACCACCGAAAACATCTTCATGCGTTATACCACCACCACCACCACCACAGCACCCTCTCCCCTCCTCCTCATCTGTACCTGTGCATGCTGCTCCCAAGTGCCTCCAAAAGACATTGGCTGCAACCAGTTACGTCTACTTTATGCTTTGCTCTTTCTAGTTAACGCAATATTTGAATGATACATCGTCTGTCATATTGGTGAACCAAACGACATTCATTCATGCATTGGCTGGCCATAGCGTACCTTGTTTGCGAGGAGGCTGGTCTTGGAGTGGACGTCTCTCTGCACTGCCGCCAGCTTCTTCTCGGCCACCGCCCATCGGACAGCCGACTCCGCCTCCGACGGGAGAGACGCGTACAACTTCAGCTGGAAATACGCACAATTATATATATCAATAGAGGGGCGGACGAGCACGTGTCTTCTCCCTCTCCCCGCTCCCCTCCACTCACCATCTCCCTGTGCAGCACGTCCTTGCGGATCAGACGAGCGTATCTGCAACCATACACAGTGTGTGTTTCATTTGAAATTTGTTTATTGACAAAATAATTAGAAATAATCACTTTATCTCTGATTCTGCATCAAGCAATCACTAAGCTCTACATTTTACAGCTTCTCTATACTTGGCCTGCCCTGTTCCGTCTCTCTACCACTCCTTCCCTCTCCCACCTGGAGCTCCTTCCGAGTGCCTCCCCGCAGTCTTCCCGCGGACAGCACGGGGCACACGCATCCTTCACAGAACGAGACACGTGCTCGTCCATAAACTAAACACAAAGAGATGATCCACACTATATTGTCAGAGATGTATGCAAGTTGGATAAGTATACAATTCAACCATAATTCATAAAGTAAACCTATGTCTAAACCTATGTCAACTCCCTGAACAACTCGACCGACCTTGACGGGGAACACGTGTGTGCAGCGGAGTCGGATGAGTCTGTGGATGCCGATACGGGCCTTCTCTCCCAGCACAGACACAATCGACAGGTAGCGGGCAGACTGACACTGACCACACACGTCTGCAAACATTCATACTGACGCCAATACAGAGAAAATATGTATTGACACTCTCTCAACACAATTCACATTAAAATGTCATCGTTCATCATAACATGCTTCTCCTTCCCCCCCCCCTTACTGACCGGGACACGTCTCGTTGCAGACTCCGAGGCAGGCATGTCCGCAGCGCAATCTCTTCTCGCACGGTTCATCGCACGCCTTCACGTCACACACCTCCCAGCATCTACAAGCACATGCGGATAACCGAGAAGCTTCAACATACACCACATCAACTGTCGTCTAATATCAAACATTTCCACAACTAACACGTTTTACTAAATTGTCTGCCAAAGCATAAACTTTTTTAAATTTAATTCTTGTTACATTTCTTCTGTTAGTAAGTCGATTCTAGAACCATGTTACTGCACTATTGAACGTCAACAAAATAGGCACGTTCCAAAGCTCAAGTCACACATGACACGATTTACACTTCCAACTTCCAGCTGTTGAGTATATAACACATGATGTCCTGCCTGACCTCTTGGAGCAGCTCCTGTGGGGGCAGCTGTTGTCGCAGGGCCGCGGACACAGCGCGCATCGAGACTCACACGTGCGGCCGTAGCACTCAACACGCGCCCATCAGTACCATACACACACCAATCACACTCATCAAAAGCACAGAATAGGTTTCACACCGTCAATACAACCCCTCGCCAAACGAGTCAGCTAATGGCATAGGCACTGAGATAGCACCACCATCCGCCCTCGACCCTCACCGTGGCCTTGTTGTCGGTGCTGCCCCCGTTGCCGCAGATCTGGTGCGAGCAGCGAGTGCGGCAGTCGGCCGTACACGTCACACACTCGGCGCCACACCTGTAGAGGTGATTAGAGATACTAGTCGATACTCAGTCCACCCACTTTCTGGTGCAGCGATGACTGCAGGGCAGCACCTTGCCGCACGTCTCCGTGCATTGGTGGCCGTCTGAAAAGAGAAGCACATATATCTACCCACTTACCTCACAACACAGAAACATGAAACAGTCATATATGTTTCACAATAAAATCCAAGTCGTACACATTAATTGACGCATCTTTTGAACACATTACTAACCTCAGCCTATAACGTATAACAACCACTGACCCTTCCAGCACTGTCCGCACTGCTGCTTGCACATGTGACCACATGCAAGAGTCTCCTTGCACACCTGAAAGCAACACCTCTTTGATCAATCAGACCCCCCCCCCCTTCCCCGCACTGACCGCACTGCACGCGGCGCGGTCGCCCTGCTGGTGGCACGCCACGGACACGTCGTGCCCACATGCAAGAACGCCCGCCACCACTGTCTGCAACCGAGATAGACATACATCATACAGTCATATCGGATATGAGTCTTTGCTAGTTATCACCACTGTACTATACTGGCCAGGTGTGAGTGAGAGTATGAGTGAATTATGGAACATATTAGTATACAATTTCATATGACTGAATACATGTTTTCGTTGGAACGTAATAGTAGAGGTGTTGTGAGTCAGGCTACTCTGGTAATTAATGACGCAGTGTTAACGCAAATTTTGAACTACGCACTGTTTACGCAATTTTGACGCACCCCATTTTGCGTTAGAATGCGAGAAAATGCGTTAGGAATGCGAGTGATTGTGTCAACGCAAATTTTAAACAACGCATCTTTTACGCAAATCTCACGCACACCGTGTTGCGTTGGAGTGCGAAAAAGTGCGTTACAAATGCGAGTGATTGTGTCAACGGAGATAGGTTCATAGTTCAAACGATACATTTTGTCGTACTTATCAGTTATAAATCAGAAAAGTATATCAAAAAGATCCAAAAAAATAAAACAATTCTATCAAAAGAAGTTTTGATCATCTCGCTATTTCATGAATGAAAAAAAATGAAATACGCTACGAAATCATGAAATTATTAGATGATGTCTTACAAAACTATGCCTACAGAAGTTCTCTCTCTCTCTTTCCATCTCTCTCTCCCTCTCTCTTTCCTCTCTTTCCATCTCTCTCCACCATCTCTCTCCCCTCTCCCCCCTCTCTATCCATCTCCACCATCTCTCCCTCCCCTTTCTCCCCCTCTCTCTCCCCTCTCTCTCTTCCCCCCCCCCCCTCTCCCCTCTCATTTTCTCCCCTCTCTCTCCCCTCTCTCTCCTCCCTTTCTCTCCTCTCTCTTTCCCCTCTCTTTCCCCTATCTCTCCCCTCTCTCTCTCTCCTCTCTCTCTCTCTCTCTCTCTCTCTCTCTCTCTTTTCGCGTCACGTGCCCATCATCCGCGTGCGATGGCTACTGGAGTGCTGGGCGCCTGTCCAAGGGAAATCTCTCCGATTCTGACTATAATTTCCCATTGGAAGATTGTGCCGGTTTGTACCTCATCATGCAGTAAGGTCCGAATTTTTCGTGCCTCTTCGTAATTGAGTAAGCTTGACGAAAAAAGGGTGGCGAGCGAAAGATTCTGACGCATCACACCACGCCGTTGTGATCTTATTGATTGCTGTTGTTATTGTTTTTCCCCATTGTTGTTTTGCGTGTTTTCGTTTATTGTTTGAAAAGTAAACTCCGGACAATAATGTGTTCAATTCATTTTGCCACACAAACAAAATGTACGATCGTCTAAAATGTAAAATGTATCTAAAGTGTAAAATGTACGAAACACAACGGTCCATCTACGACGTTGCGAAAAAAAATACGATACGCACAACTTCTTACGGTTACCGACTGTTCGTCAACGCTTAGCGTAGCAAAAAAAAAACTCATTCCTGCGCTGAAGAAGTAAGTGTCCATCCATTCCTCTCCCATATCACTGTTTTGTTAGTATTTTACTTTGTTGTTTGTTTGCGTACATTTCCGTTAACATATTACTTTGTATTGCATTTTTCGACAAAAACTTATACAATAGCAGGGTGCCGTGTGGTGCGCGAACCACAAGATCGCTATATTGACGAGATAATTTGAAGTTGTATTGTTGATTATAAAAGTATGATAGGAAACGTATATTATGTTACTGTATTTGTTTCTAAATAAAGTAATTCAGCGGGTCTTGTTCTGTCTCGAGGACAACGATCTGACCGTCGCCAATTCGCTGCGCCGAAAGTTCATCTCATAGGTACGTTTGTTTGTGTATATTTAGGCTGTTTAGTATAGTGTTATTGTTATGATTTTATTGTTTGTATCGCAAAAACGTTCAGGTGCCGACGATGAAGGTCGATTAGGTGCAGCCGTCCGCTGGAAGATTGCGAGGGGTTGGCCGCATCGACCGACCTGGAGAGCGGCAACACCGAGGTGTGCCGGCCGCCGGCGTCCTCCTGCAGAGACGCGCCGGACACATGAGCGACGACTTCTCGCAGGTATGCACAATGCAAACGAATCTTGTTGTGTTTCTCTTCTGCACCTCACTCTTGTCTCACCTCGTCTTTTCTTATGATTTTTTTTTTGAATTTGGAATTTGCAATCCGATTTGCCCGCAAGTTGTCGTTGTACAAGATGTATTGAAACGTTATGTAATCATTCAAACGGACACCATTTAGATCGTGAACTGTATCGGCAAGGAGCGCGCCAAGTGATATCTCCCAGGGATTCTTGTTCTACTACGGCAACGCGCTACGCCACAGGGTTAGTATTCATTTAACAATTTTCTGAATATTATTTCTGTACATTTACTTTTTGGGACTAACGTGTTGATTGTAGGGGCCCGCGAACCTCGCTGCGAGTTCTCGGTGTTGGAAGATTATGAGCATCAGGCGCCCTTCGAACCCAAGCCCAACAATGACTGGATTACGTCGAATATCCCGGACAGTTCAAGGTATTTCGTTCATACTTGTATAAACTGTAACTCATCGTCATTGGCCCGTCCCGCGTGGTTTTTATGGTTATGTTGCTTTCAGGTGCTGGCCGAGTTCTAGAGTCGTCGCCACGAGCGCGGTATGATGCTACCGACGGATGACCATCTGGTAAAAATGAAGCTGCGCTCCCTCGACTTGCCCACCTCTTCGAGGAAGACTTCATGGATAGGTGAGAGCGTCGATTTCGTAGTGGTAATATCAGATTGTGATGTTGTGAATAACTCGATCTGAATTCCTACTGTTTAGGTGGGACTGTCTGCGCACGATGCTGTTGAAGATACAAAATACAAGGTGGCTTTTGGAAGAGGACCAGAAGAAGACTGGTGGGTGAAAAGAGAGAGAGAGTGTGGGGGGAAGGAGATAGAAGAGGGAAAACGAGAGAATGGAGTGATACTTCTTTAGTATTTGACTTCTTTAGTATAGTGATACTTCTTCAGTATTTTAAGTGAGTGTATGATGTGATGGTTGTTGCAGACCAGCACACGCGCGACTCGACGACAGGACACTACTGTCTTGTTCAAGAATAGAAGCAATAATGATTTAAATTGGAATACTATCACCTGATTGAATACTATAAAGATATTTGTTTTTTTTTCATTATATGCTATTGCTTAGCAAAGTTCGCTTGTTTGAATCGATTATAATTGTTCAATAAAATTCAATTTCAAGTTGTGTTGTTTTTTGTTGTGATTCCAAAAGAAAATAACTCTACATTATCTATAATTTTATTAAATTCACATTTTCAATTAATTACGCACTTTATCGCTATATTCAATGCGTTAACGCCTTTTCTATGAACTACGCACTTTCTCGCACCTCAACGCATCGATTTGCGTTACATCCACCCCCACACATTTTCAATGCGTTAACGCAAAATCAGTGCGTTGATTGCGTTCACACTGCGTCAAAAAGTTACAGAGTAGTCTTGCAATACTCTCAAAAGAGTGACTCGCCCACCTTGCACTTGATCTTGTTCTTGGGCAGGCTGCACGCAATGGCACACACGTGGCCGCAGCCCAGCAGGCGCTCCACTGGCTGAACGGGGAACACGTCTCCCTCCCCCTCCCGCCTCCCCCTCTCTCTCCTCTCGCACCCACCACTTGGCACTCATACGTGCACTCCTGTCCGCACAGCTCCCCGCACGCATGTCCGCAGTTGAGCATCTGCGGACACGGGTGCGCGCACTCACAACGCTCCGAGCGCTTCTGAAAACAAATACATTCAAAGTACCACGTTAGATACCATGACAAATTATAAAGCTTCAGAATAGAGCGTCTGCTTTATGAATGGTAGTCGTTAGGTCAAAAAAGTACCGGTAAATACTACAAGCAACAGAAACCACCGACATTGCAGGGCACTCGCATCGTGTGACCGCACGGCAGGTGCTTGTCCGTCAACTGAAAAAGAATCAACCAATATACACAACATGTTTCAGCATATAGATAATTCTAGCACATCAAACTACCAGGTAATACAGAGGCAATAAAACTTGAAAAAACATTGGTATTTTCCATATACTATCATTAAAATGATGAATGAAGAGATCACTCACACTAAACACTCGCAGACGTTAGTTCATGCAATATTTAACTAATATTAATTCCATAAATTTTTACCAGACGTCATCATTCACAAAACCTATTTCATGAACACTGACACTGTTTGCCCCATCAAATCACAACCCACCTCCTCGCACACGACAGTGCACTCCTGTCCGCACTTCTTCGCACACTGGTGACCACACAACAGACGCTGCTCACAACGCTTCTGGCACGTCGCCTGGAAACATCACATCCATACTCCGCTCATTCAACGGATGAGCCAGCCAGACTCCGCCCCCTTTCGCCCCGCCCCTCACCTCTTCGATACACGAGCACGGCACGTTGGCCACGTGGCCACAGCGCAGCTCCGCGTTCACCATTGTCATGCAACGACCACAGTCCTGAAACACACGAGTACGGTAACTTCAAGGTATCGTAGTACCTAGTACTACCGTAACCCAGACCACCCACCGCGTAGCACTCCTTCGAGCATGGATGCTTGTACTTGTCGTTCGCGCACGTCTAAAAGAATGTCATCAGATATCGTATCCCTTACATGATAATAACCTAAGTATCACGCATCACAAACAATATCACAGTGAAATTCATGCGGTAATGGGAAAGACGAAATACGAAACAATACCACAGTTACGAACATTCTACTCTCCCTCCCCCCTCCGTACCTTCTGGCATGGTTCGTAGCATCGCTGGATTTCGTGGTCGTCGACCGGATGACAGCGGCGGGTGCACCTGCATACATCACACTTACAATACAATGCTCACAAACTCATTCTCCCATCCATGATCACAATGCGTACCATAAACAATGGAAACATTGGTCAAATTTCAAGTAACACCTAAACAATTGAGATCCCATGAATGTTTAACCGTTCATATTACGTTTCATTACGAGTTATTACCGACACCCTCCGTATGCAAGCAATTAAGTAAGCTATCTGAATCTAGACACCACTACCACTACACTGTTCACTCAACAACCAGAAATCACCATCATAAATGCGTTTCATCTTTATTCTCTATACCACTCGCACACGAAAACTGCAATGATCACGATCGTGAGTGATGCCACACCCACACACTTATTCTACCACTCTTATTCGTGCAAATGACATCAGATATCAACCCATATAATACCACTACACCACACCTCCCTTCTCCCTTCATATTGCCTCGTCGACCCGACCCACCTGTGCTCGCAGGATGGCATCTTCGCATCGCACGGCTGGTCGCAGCCGCCATCCGGACACAGACGACGGAAGTCGCACGGGTACTGGATCTTCTGCAACACGACACAGACGAGTGAGAAGCTATTAGGAAAACTCATACATCACTTTTCAATTCTAAAAAGCGAAACGGTGAATATACGTTGCACCATACACTCATCAAACCCCAATATCATTCGTGTCGATTCTCAATCGCGACACACGAAACCACAACGACACTTGACCCGGCAATCACATCGCAGCTTGTCTCACTCTCCCCCTCCCCTTCCCTCTCTCTCCCCTCCCATCTCTCCTCGCTCTTCCTCACCTGTAGCTTGCCGTGCTGTCGGCACTTGACGGGCAGCGCCCAGTCCACCGCGCCAGCGTTGTTCATCGACGTCCTGCAACACAACGCAATACAGTAACCTACAGACGTACCGTACGCCAGCACACTCCTCACAAAAACAAGGGCCCGTACTGTCCAGGCCCAGTACTGAATTACCAAAGTGCTTACAGTAAATCACATCATGTACAGTACCTTATATCCCTCCACAGCCAGCTCTTCTCTGCGAGGTAGTTCATGTTGCCCAGCACGTACAGTCCGTGCTTGGCGCGAGTCCACGCTACGCAGATACGGTTCTTCGTCTGAAACAATGACAATTGTCATTTGTTACAACGCTGCCTATTCCGTCTTTGTAACTTATCATACAATACTACGAGTTCAGTCATTGCCGGTGCCAGATCAGTATAAGACAACATGAATATCATCTAGAAAAGTCGACAAATCTCACCGCGAGGAATCCGACATTCGGCGGTCCTCCGTACGGATCGTGCGAGCGCACCAAAGACAGGATGATGATGTCGTTCTCCTGAACAGAAAACAGTTACAGTCTAACTAAATTAACCCTGAATACAATATCATTTCATGTCCGGATTGAAATTTCAAACTACAGTACCCCTTCCCCCACGCACGCACCTTTCCCTGGAACCCGTCGACTGTCTCGACTGCGAGTATGGGAGTGAGGTTGTCGGTGGACAGCCCGAATCTCTCGGCTGACGCCTTCCGCATCGCAGCCGTCTGTGCAGAATACGTGGTGATGATCGTGATCTGGAATGAATAAAATGAATAGATTAGATCCCGTCTTCGGCTCCGAACACCAGTCTTAATCTCTTATAATTTGAAAACTACACTCTTATTAAAGATCACAAGTGACGCAAACGTTTTTTTCATACCTGCTTGGTGGAGTAGTGATTCTGTTGGCGGAGGTACGTGCACAGAGCCATCGCCTGCTCAATCTCAGCGTCGCACCTGCAACATGAGCAATATCATGGAACATAGCATAGCCACGTCATATCCACCATCCCAACGCCGTACACATCCGTTGATTACTGTCTGCTGCTGTGCTGTACTCACTGATGGCTGGCTCCGTTGACGCTCGTCTCCTTCTCGTCGTGCGCCCAGAAGAACAGGTTCGCCCCCAGACCACCCACAGAGGGATACTCGCCCACAGTGGCCGCATCCAGCAGACTGCAAACAGTGCATACTACTACTGGACTGTCACTTGTCATTTAGCAGATTGCAGTCATTATAGTTATAGTGACGAGAGATTACCACTACTAAAACATCAATCACATGATGAAACTAGACCATTTTTAGCACATGACATGAGTGAATTTACTGTAATGTACACGAACACCACTATCCCTATCCCCCCACTGACTTGCTGTAGAAGTGTGGTCGGACGACCGTGCTCGTGAGTGCGGGCAGCATCCTGTGCTGGAGGCGCAGCTGAGAGTACGGGTGGCCGTGGCGGATCAGCCTGCAACACCACACTATTAACCAATGCAAAGAGTGTAGGAGTGTAGGGTGCAACAACATGAAGTAACTTGACCAGTTAATGTAAATGTTCCACTTTCTGTCCTCGACCAGCAAACTAGGTGGCATTTCTCATCTATACGAATCTTCCCTACTATCTATCCCACATCAATACCCTTCTCTCTCTCTCTCCCATCCCTCTCACCTCTCGAACAGCGACGTCTCCAGTCCGTACGTCACGCCCAGCTCGAACACGGCTGCAAGCACAACATTCACAAACAGTTAGCAATGCATTATTTCACATCGGAATTACTGCTCTCACCTTATGATGTCTAATGAACAGAGGACAAAACGTTTATGGTAGAGATTTGAATTTTAAATCACAAAGGCGCTTGAAAAATACTACTCACGCAGAAACTAGAAGCGAGTAACTTCTCGCCATCACCACCAATACCATCAGACACTCACTGGGCTTTGGCTTGAGCTGCTCGTGGTCTCCGATGAAGATGGCGTGTTGGATGGAGGGCAGCAGAGCGGCCTGGATGTGTGCCTCCAGCACCTCGGCCGCCTGCCAACAACCGCATATTCCACTCCCGATACACTCCGTTCCTCATATCCATACAATTCAACAGGCTTCCCTCACCATACAATTACAAAACACTATAAGTACACCACACGAGCTCCGCCCCCCTCGCCCCGCCCCCTCACCTCCTCGACAATCAGGGTGACGCATCCGATCTTCTCCATCAGCTCGCGCGACTTGGCAGCTCCCGTCGTCGTCGCTCCAATGATCTGCAAGACTTTTTGAGCAAAAAGATCGTTGTAACAAATCTCAACGTGTTTCATATTGCTATCCAACTCTAAACGCCTCTATTTCACAAACACGTGGAACATATCTCTCAGGGAGTCTTTTTTCACACACGTGTCTAACAGAGAAAACAATTATACAACTCTACAGTACCCCCCTCCCGCACTCACCAGCGCACTCTTCATCACCTCTGCGTCCTTCTCCATCGTGTGTTTCTTGACGGCCGCACAGCATCGAGAGTATGCCTCGATCAGAGACGGGATCTGCGAGCGGATCGAGCGCACCTCAAAGTGCATTTCATCAGATAATAAATTATGTTATTAGCTATATTTTGCAATTGTGATGTTATGTATAAATGTAATACTAAGTATTATATAAGACGTTCTACCAATCCCACCAGTTGCATTCTCCAGAAGGCGAACAGCTTCCATCGCAGCAGTCGGGTGAGGCCCATGATGTTGCGAACCTCGCTAGCCTCCCGAGCAGTCATCGGCGCTGTCTGCAAGAGAAATCATCTATATTTATCCCTTTCTCTTTTCCTCTCTCTCTCTCTCCACCCACCCTCAAAATCTGGTCCTCAATCTCGCGCAGGTCGTTCACTATCCGATCGTCAACAGTTCCCTGCAATGAGTGAAAATTCATTTACTTTTTATTCAAAAGACATCGTTTACGAATAGTAAGTTGAATTCACTTGTTAAAAATAAGATCAAACCGCGCAGGAATTGTCAATCGTTCCCAAACCGTCACACGAAACATAAACTCTCCAACTCAAATCTCAGTGGCTACCCTCCCCTCGCACCTCCTTCTTGCTGAACTGTGCCTCGGCGAGCTTCTTCTTGTCCTCTCCGAACAGCACCACCTGCCTCTCGTACTTCATGTTGCCGTTCTGCAGATCCCAGTCGCGGTCGACCTGCGAGCCAATGTAGTCAATGTACTGAATGCATGAATGGCCGAGCCTACCTCGTACAGTCCCTCCATGTCTCCACTGCCCCCTCCAGTCTGTTCACCATTCTCCCCCGCCACACCAGACGACATCTGCAAGTTATTAGTATAAACAATATTCCATAATAATACGTTTCATGCAACTCTAAAATACGTATCATGCAACAAAACTGTAATGAGAGTTCTGACTTCCGATCGTTTCATCCAAATCCCAATATCGCACAGAAACAAACATGAACCCGAACAAACTGTTCTAGTTTGGACTTGAAGGAACAGTGGCGTATATCAGAACCGTGTGGTAATGAAAATTTCAAATTCGCACGAGATCACCACGCACCGAGGTGCATGTATGTTTCAGGCCAAGTTGCAAACAGGAATCGAACCCGTGGCTGCGAGAATGATAGCCCACAGTCTTGTCCACTGCGCCACGCAGCTCGTTGGGTCATCACGCGCAAAGACCGCTGCCCTTCCCGATAACTTACTTCTTTGCGAAAGCGATCACAATATCGATCGGCCCCGCGAAAATGGGGCTTCCCGCCAAAACACACATTTGAACGCATATTTTCGTGTGGTAACGGGACGGTCTGTGGTAATTGGTGTGGTAACGCGGTAACAGCTTTAAACCGTTATTTTTTCGTTTGTTTTGCATTCCAATGGGTCAAGTTATGATCCAAAATCGAAAATAATGCGCCACTGTTCCTTAACAACACTTTCAAAAACACACACACACATACCTGCATGTTGCTGAACAGCTTCTGGAGCATCTCGTCAGTGAGCTGCTGCTGGAACGGAATCATTCATCACATGCCTCCAGGTCTTTCGTACTCTCTTAATCTCTCCTCTCTCTCTACTCTCTCTCTCTCTCTCTCTCTCTCTCTCTCACCTCTTCCTCCTCCGGGGGCATCTCTGCCGCACTCTCGTACCCTCTGTTGCGGGCCTGTCGCAGTGCCACATCCGCATTCCGCTTCTCCACCTATCATAATCATAACCTTTCAAATACGTTCCACTCAGTACACAAACAAGTCAATATGAATACAATAACAATTATCATGAAACTTTTCCAATCCATTCCTATCAGAAATAATACGCCAATCGGACCCCAGGCGCACCTTTCTGTCCTCGAAGTCGCTGTCGCTGTCGTCTGCCCCTGCTGCCGTCTGCCCTCCCTTGCCCATCTTCTTGCCTCCACTCCTGCCCTGCCCGAGCTCCTTCTCACGACCGTACTGCTTCTCCAGCAGCCAGCACGCCAGAGCCTCGTCGTTCTGACACACACACACACATGTGTACCGTCTCTCTCCCTCCCTCCCTTCCTCCCACACAACTCACCGACAGCGGCTGTCCGCGCGAGTCCTCATTCTGCCAGCGGAACGTCGACAGCTAAAAGCCAACCATACCGTACCAACATACCGTAACCATCCAGTCTACAGTATCCTACCGTACCTGGTCTGCGTGTGGCTGTGTTATGGCGCGGGTCATACAGTTGTAGTTGAGCACGCGAGACGACGAGACGCGCAGAGAGACGGCGGCAGCTTCAAAAAAATATGATAAACAATGCAGTACACCTCCTGGTCCTGGATGAATATGTCATTTCAAGTACAAACCATCGACAATATGCAACACTCATCACGTATAACACAACACTACTGTATTCAGCAATTCCGAACTTGAAAACACAAACACAATAAAATCCCAAATACAAATACAGAAATGTACAACATACTAAACAATGTTTTTGATCATCTTCTTCTTTCATGTATACCTGTTGGTTCGAACACACGACGCAAAATACAAACCACCAACAATACGCAACATTCATCACGTATAACACAACACTATATTTTCAGCAATTTTGAACTTGAATACACGAAAAATTCCAAATCTCACTGTTCCGGAAACCCCTTACGCAAACCAAATTACACACGCTCCTCTCCTAATTGACAAAAACATATGCCACAACGAGCAAACGCAAGGCTAGTGCCAGCACAACTACCCGCCTGCTCATCCCCCCGCCCGCCCCGTCTCATCACTCACTGAGCAGCTCGTCCTCCGCACTCCTCATCTCTCCGTACACGCGGTCGTTCCTCTGCAGCTGCACACTGATCTTCTCCCGCCAGTCCTCCATCACATCCGAACGCATGCAGCGCTCCCTGAAAAAGCAAAAGTGACTGACGAAAACAACATCACAACATAATATGAGATGAGATAAAGATGTGCAGGTACTTCTTGAGGTACTCGCTCTCGCTCCTGCTGCCCAGCCGGACTGCCACCGGACCATCGTGCTGGATCTTCCCCGCCGCACGCTCCACAGTAGCCATCTTCACCAGCTGCAAGCAAAAACATACTTAAACCATAACTAAAATGTTAACAAAGACACCATCATTTCTCTTATTAACAGCAGAAAGTACCAAATACAATAAACGTCTGAAACCTACAATCCTTGTACACGGTCCACTCTAACACATATTGTTCTACATCAATGCGTGATGTAAATACGTGGCATACGACGTACCTTCTCCATGAACTGGTCGAGTGCCTGGTTGGTGTAGCATACGAGGAGGATGGGCCGCGTGTGCCGCCACCGCAGCCGGTTCGCCAGCATCACTCGCACGATCTCCACACCGATGAACGTCTTGCCTGCAAAGCGACAACATCCCTCACACTTGGACAGCTCATGTTTCACTTCTACAACATGTCGCTTCTCATTCTGGGCGCAAGCAATTTAGAAGCACTTTGCTCAATAACAAACAACACAAGGATCGCTAAACCGTTACACCAATCACCAATCTGGCACGATAACGATAATAAATTGTTGTCATGTGCTTTTGTGCCTGTCTGATCCATCTACATGCTACGCTTCATCTCGCAATTTTCACAATAGAGTACACCCCTCCCCTACCTGTGCCGGGCGGTCCCTGGATGAGTGCCAACTCCTGGGTGAGCGCGTCGCACAGCGCCACCCGCTGCGCCTCGTCCAGACCGTCGTTCCTCAAAACACATCGATTTTATTTCCCTCGATTTGATTTATAGGAAGTTATATAGTGAGACCGTCGTTCTTGTCGGTTATTCTTCATCAAAGGGACTCGTTCAATCATTATGGTATGCTATCATTCATTAGATATGTCCAGTAGACGAAACGGATAGGTCATGTGTTCCGTGTGGAAATAACACGAATCCATGGGCCTTACAGTGTTAATTGAACGAGAGAAGAAGAAACGAGAAAAATAAGTGACGATATCTCACGTGTACTCGCTGAGTAGCCGGTCCACCGGGTACTCCTTCTCGCCAATCTGAATCTGCTTCAGCTCTGTAATGATACAATCAGCCTTACCGTATACATCCACTCTACACCCCTTCCCCTCCTAGCACTCACTGTCAGGCATGGGTGGCGGTATCCACACGTGGTCCGTGAGCTGGCTGACCGACAGCTCCCTCTCCCTCTCTCTGTCCGCGCGCAGTTCCGCGTCCTCCCGCGCCCAGTCAGGCATCAGCGAGTCGCCCGCGCCAACCAGCGACTCCTCAGAACTGCACACACAAAGGAACAATATCATCAAACTTATAGACTCTGCAAGACTACATAACAAAGAAAAATGAACTGAATAAACGAAAGGAGATCATAATTCGATTACCTCACAGACGCCAGTCATAACTAACCCTTTCTACGAAACATATTTTCAGTGAGTCCTTCGTGATTCACAAATCACAACCCACCCACCTTCCGGTGATGTCGTCCATGCCGAACGGCGCCTTCCTACCGGGAGTGGCCGACGGGGGACGGCGACGCTGCTTCTGCTGAAAGGCGGGAGGTAAACAACAACAACAAACATGTAAACAAGTGTACAGGCACCTTTTCCGCCATCATCCGCCTGTGTTGGTCGAGTGCGCGACGGCGACGCTCCTCGTAGTACTCCTGCAACACAACACATACCTAGGCAACTTTTCCAATTGAAAAAAAACGAATTACAGTTTAATACTGTTCATATAGTTGATTACAACTAAACATACACTTTCTACGTTTCATAGCATCACTCAGACATTGAATGCGAATATTTTGCAATACTGGTACGAGACATCGAAAACAATTCTCTTTTGCACCCTGCCTCCCCCCACTGACCGTCAGCTTCTCCCTCTCCATCTTCTCCTCCCCACTCTCCTCCACTCGCATGTAGCGGGGACGACGCACGTTCGTCTCACTCTTCACCACATATCTCTCGAACGGAACAGGACGGAAGCGCGAGTACTTCTGAAAAACGAAACATATGTTTCACGTAAAGGGTAACCTGTACAGCGATCGTAATCATTAATGAATTCCCACATCTAGTTAGAATAGCCAAAATATTTCTCAGGGATCAACTTTCCACAGTCTTCGCTCTCCACTATATCTTCTCCGCAACGCACCTGCAGCACGGTGAGTACGGGTTCGTATGCCTCCAGGTAGCTGGTGGGTTCTGCCATGTCGTATGGGGTGTGGAGGAGGAGTCCGCCGCCGTCGGCCTCCCCCCGGGGAGAGTCGTCCATGAAAGCCACACCCAGCTGGCCCTGCTGCAGCTGAAAGGGAGAGGGGGAGGGTGCATTACAATCACATTACCATTATGCCCACACTATACGTTTCCGAAACTGAAAAATAGAGAGGATAGGTTATATAGCTATTCCATTCACACACACACACACACACACACACACACTACGTCTGTACGTTTCCAACATGTCGTCATGTGTTTCTTTCCAGTAAACTAAAACGCCACATACATAATTGAAACTCAAATATATTCAACACATGACTTCTACGTTTCAAAATACCTTAATAACAAACCCCTCAGATTGTGAGCAATTTCATAACTGCGTAGGTAGTTTCCGTAAACACTCACCAGTCGGTCGTCCTTCCTCTCCACAATCACGCCAATGTGAATGTCCTGAAATGAAATAAAATCATCTCCTAATCCAAAACAGGCTCCGCCCCCACTCGTCCCGCCCCCTCACCTTGTCGAATCCATCGCACGATACACACACCATGCCTCCGTATCGCAGGCTCCTCTCCAGCTGTTGCCAGTTGCGCTCGGCCATCTGAAAAAAAAACAATAAATCAATACTCAATCCATCATTACTCACGGGTAGCTCGATGTAGCGCATCGGGAGGGCGTGGCGCTGTTGCACCTAATCAATGTCTCATCATACTAATCCACTCTTTTCTAGATTCCTCCCCCAGTTCCTTTCTTCGTACCTGCATTCCGTGGACTCGAATGTTCCTGTACATCTGAATATCCGAGTACACCTTCTGATCGCCAGCGATCCGCCGGCCGCGAGACGAACCTACAATACAAACACAATGAAACTAAAACATATTTAAAGGTAGTGTACTTGAGTTAGCAAAGTGATGAGAAAATATGATGAAAATTATGTATTTTTGTCAATACATTTATGTGTAGGAGATACCTATGAGTCGGTGAAAATTTCAGTTGAACATTGAAATTTGAAAATTGGCACCGATTGGCACCAATTTCTGCATTTTGGCACATTTTGCGCTTGATTATCATCGACTTGCAGGCATTTTCAGCAAGTAGTTGTATTGACTAAACTGCATCGTTTTCATCATATTATCACATCCCGGGGCTGATTCAAGGTCGAAATTCAGAGTGTATACTCCCTTTAATTATTTCCACAAGACTTTTTGCGTTTTTTTTTAAAAAAAAAACCACACTAAAAAGGTATTTTTTACAGGTAGAACTCGTCAAGTATTGAAGTATTGAATTTTCTGGCTTCTAGGTATTCAAGTTCCCCAGGATTCTTTAAAGATATTCAATTCAATCCACGATGACAAACCTCTGCTAATAGTTATGGTCACTCCCATCACCTAACATCTACGCTTCTCACACACTACCCATTACACACAGCGCATCGGAATCAATGTGACTGATGAGATGACCCGTATCCCTCCACCCCACCGACCATTGATCTTGTATAGCGTGAGTCCGTCGCGGAGGGGACTGACGAGGTCCTCCCGCAGCAGTCGGAACTGCACATCCAGGTAGTGCTCCGCGTTCTTGTACGGCTCCGAGAACACACAGCGCCGGATGTACGCTTCCACTGACAAAGAATCATTCATTATGAATATGTATGTAAGCGACACGAATGATACCTTTTCTACAACTGTCGAAGACCGACGTTGTAAATGATGTACATATCTCGACATTAGATCTTACAAATCACTCGAATAGTACAGACAACATATCATTAAATTGATAAGTTTTTCTTTTCTTTTCTTCCACTCACCCGGATCAATGATATCCTGCCGTATCGGCCTAGTCGGCATCTCGCGGAAGTCACACGGAGGCTCCCGATCCTCACACGCCAGCCACGGACGGAACTGCAACAACATGAGTGCACAACAACAACAACAACAACAAACACACGACTCACCTGATCTTGTCCAGTGGCAGTGTAGCTCGCCTCCTCCTCCTCCTTCTCTTGTCCTTCTCCATTCTGCTGTGGCAGTGGCTGGTCCACCGAACCACGCTCCATCTCCTTCACCTACAACAAGACTCGCATTTCAAATTGCACATAAATTTTTACACTAAATCATCGACGTGTTTTTATACTACTTCAAAACACGTCTTCACTATATTCGATCAATGTAATCACTACTCACTACATGAGCTCCAAAAGCCGTTCAAAATACGCTTCCAAACTATTCTACATTCTGAAACGTGAAACTTTGTCAATCACATTCGATTCAGGTTCTACAAAACTATTTATCCAGTACATTAATATAAATAGCGCCAGTAGTATGGATAGCCCCACCTTCTGCGCGTCCTGGTTCCTCTTGAGAGCCCAGGCGCGCTGCCAGTCACCGCCCGCCACAGCCACACTCACAGACGGCTGCGGCTCACACTCCTGCCTCGCCGACTGGTACTGCGCTTGGTGCTGTACAGACTGGTTCTGCGGCTGGTGGTACAGCTGCTGCTGGCTGGCCTGCTGCACCTCGGTCGAATGGTTGCTGTGCTGCTCCAGCACCGGCAGCGGCTGCTCGGCTCGCTTGTTCCGGAATCCGCGAGGAGCGAGAGGGGCAGCAGGGGCAGCAGGAGCAGGCGGGGCAGGGGCAGCGGTGAGTGCCGGCGCTCCGACAGCAGACTGAAACTGACCATGAGTCACGCCCACTCAAGCTCCGCCCACTGTGTTCCCCACGCACTACGATAGCCTGGTGGTTCATCTTGAGCCACTCGACCCTATCCTCGGGACACATACTCCAGAACTCGTCCGGCAGTCGCTGCAGGCACTCCGAGAACGAGCGCCACACTGGCATCTGCAAGAGAGAGAGAGAGAGTTGGTTAGACGATATTTGAAAATGAATAAGAATAAAGCCAAAGCAATTGAATAATTGTTAAAACAAACTCTCATCTCAAACATTCTCCAACTGAACATATCAGAACCCGAAAGTCAAAACATACACTATACCACACCAAAAAGGCTGAAAAAAAAACTGGAAACAAAAACAAATATGAGGAATCAGAATAAGCTAGGATAACGGACCACGAGGTCGCCGTCGCAGCTCCGCTGCATACAGACGAGGAACGTGTGCATAGAGTGCTCCACCGCCTGCAAACCAACGAGGCTTGAGATTCATTCTCCTCTCTCCCAAACCACGTCTACATTGTATACAGTATATACCGGCATCTCTCGTTCACCCTGCACAGGCACATGCCCTCCCTCCCTCTTTCCTCGTCCCTCCCCCGTACCTTGAGCAGCTGTTCTGTCCAGTGCTCGCGCACCTCCGCCGCCGCCGAGCAGTCAGAGATCACCGAAGGCAGGGTGCTACAACACAGCCATCAAATCTTGAAATCTTGTAGCGAGTAGCACCACTCGCCAACATTGTATTTCAATTTCATGAACTTGTACGCTTCACTAAGTGAAGAATAGAGAAAGAGAACACGACACACAAGAAACCAATGACCTCTCTCCTCTCAAATGAGACAACTCGCACTGACCCTCCCTCTATCGTCTCCTCTAACGCAGTCCTCGCGGGGGCATCGTTCGGGGAATTGCAGGCGGGCAGAGAGCACAGACGCCACACTGCCTCCAACTGGAACAAACAATAGACACAACAACAACAACAACATCACCCCCAACCCCGCAGCCCAACTCACCAGCTGCACCCTCTCTTCGATGGGCTCGAAGGGCGCGCGCAGTCTGTTGAGGAACACCACACTACGGAGAATGAACAGCTGAAAAGGAGCAGATCACACCAGTGCGCATCAGTAAGACAGGAATATGTATGTTATCTTGTCAAGTGTCAAGTCAAGTCGAGAAAAGGAATCATGATCCACCAATGATGTAATTTACAACCAACACCAACAACCACAACAACAACAACAACAACAACAACAACACCCCACCACAGAAGCGCCGTCTCCCTTGTCCGCCAGCTGCAGTGCGTAGTGCAAGTCGTCCATTGACATAGGAGGCTCCGATCCAGCCTTCTCAGCCTCAACCTGCAAACTGACATTATACAAAACACAGATATACACTTTTGCAGTAACTAACATTCAGCGTTACATACCAAAAACAACAAAACAGTTCGCATCACCCACCCTGGCCGTGGCCGTGCCTCCTTCTCCCGTAGCTGCTCCAGCCGATACCGTGGTTGAGGGAGTGGCGGGCCCGCTCGCCTCACCCGATGACGTGTCCGACGAAGACCAAGTCGGGGTCGTCACGGAACCTGGAAACACGACGGATGAATGACAGACTTCACGAGAATGTCAAAAAAGGACAGGGACAGGGACAGAGGATACAAACAAAACTTGTTCGAAGATTATCGTCGCGTTCAACAACAAGTATTTCAACCCACCAGTCATCATGCGCGCGTCCTTCTCCACAGCAGCCAAGTTCGGAGAGTCATCCTCCTCAACCTCCTTAAATTGAGCAAGGTCAACCACAACAACAACAAACAACTCACCGTCTGCACCCTGAAGTTCTGTGGAGTGACTGCCTGCGCGGGCTGGGGCTGAACTGGCTGAGGGGGCGTGTGGTACTGCATCTGCTGCAGCTCGCGCATCTGCGGCGGCGGACTGAAGCCGCGACGCCGGATGTTGTTTTGCCTGCAAGGAACCGGTAAACAAGTAAACAACTATATAAACAACCAAACAACTCACGCATTGTATTGCTCCAGCCAGTGGGTCGTCTGCGAGGGCAGTGTGTACGCGCCGAGGCCCTCCACACACATAAGTAGCTTCACAAACTCCTGAAACAGAGAAAAATAAAACAATATTCTTTAAAAAAAGATCAACTATCAAAGTTGCCGCTCACAAATAGATAAAACCACACACAACCCGATCTCGACCCAGCATCCCAGCAAATCAGCGCCGGTATGTTTACCCGACAAACAAACAACACCTTCATCCCACCTTGCAGATGTCGTCGATGAGGCCGAGGTCCTGGCTGCGGGCGATGCCCTCCAACTCCCCCGCCGAGAACTGGAACGTGTACACGCGCTGGAGGAACTGCGTCGACAGGGTCTCGATCAGCGACGACGAATCTGCAATAAGAGGTAAGAATGAGACCATTAGAACATGTTAGATGCCAGATGCCACATAGGTAAAATACGATTCAATAAACAGGCAACACTTAAAGATAATTAGTTTTCTCAATAAAGGTCAAGGTTGTTGGACAATACAAAAAAGTTCAAAGTTCACAAAATATTCGTGATTCATAACATTGAAAATCCGATTTTCAAATTTGTGATACAGGAAATTCAGTCAAAACTAAATAAGCTATGTTAGAACTATGTTTCACTTCAATACATAAACCTTTGTGAGTGTACAGATTCTGAATAAATGATTTAATTTTAAAAAAAAGTTCAATGGTGTCAGTGAAGAAGAACGAGAAGGAGCTACAAAGAAGAATAGGCTCTGGATGGGCGGCATTCAACCTGCACAGGCCTCTTCTAACGCGGAAGAATGTGAATATGACTATGAAGAGGAATGTATGGAAAGTGTGTATCCTGCCGAGCCTGACGTACGCGGCAGAAACATGGTGTCTGAAAGTGGAGCAGAAGGAGAAGCTGCAACGAGTCCAACGAAGGATGGATAGGGCGATGATAGGAGTGACGCTGTTGGATCGAGTGCGCAACACGGAGGTGCGGAGAAGGACAGGACTGGAGGATGTACGAGAGGTTATATGGAAGAAGAAGACGACATGGGCGAGGAAGATGGCGAGCGATGACAGATGGTCAAGAAGGGTGACGGAGTGGTACCCGAGAGACAAGACAAGGCGGGTTGGAGCGCCCTACGTGTTCTGGTGCGACGACTTGAAGGAAGTTCTGGTGCGAGGAGGACGTATCGGAGCTGAGTGGAATCAATTGGCACGAGGAGACCCCGAAGATTGGAGCAAGGCGATTGCAGGATCAGCGCCGTAAACTATTGCAAACACCATATTCACGACAATTCTGAATAAATGATTTGGGGCCGGGTTGGCCAAGTGGATAGCGTCACAGCTTGCTAAGTGAACGGTCGCTGGTTCGATTCCCCTCGCGGGCAATTGTTCTACCGAATTCCACTACCTCCCGGTGGGGCGCGTGAACCCACTCTCACCCTCTGAGAGCCCTACCATCGGCGGCGGCAGTCTTTCAAGATCTTCTACCACGCCTCGCAACCGGAACTGGTCACTTCGCGATGTTCACGCCCATCTACCATGAACAGTTAGGACTCGCGCCGCACTGTTCCAGCCAAGGAGCCCTAATACCGCACTGTAGGATTGTGTGTGCTTCCAGATAACCCATCATGCTACCATTGTATGTACATGTCGGAATCAGGCTGATAAACAACAACAAACAACAACAACATTTGATTTGATTTGAGTGTACAGTGTACTGAATGCTGACCTCCTCGATCCGTGAGCAGGAGCATGATGGGCGGGCGGCGGAGACCCGCATTGTCCATGTTGATCGCCGCACACAACACCTGAGAGTGTACGAAATGTTCTACCATATTTCCAATGTAGCCATCCCTCATTGAATATCCCACCTCCTTCTCGTCAACAGTCTCCAACGTGGGTTGGAGCGGCGACTGCTCCATCAGCACCCCGTTCGCGTTCATCGCGGCCAGCCATTCCGTCACCAGAGCCCTGACGGAAAAGACTGTGATAAATTGATAAAACAATAGCACTCACTTGAACATGCTGGGCGGGCGGATGTAGGAGTTGTCGTGGCCGTACTTGATGGCCAGCCATGAGCGGCCGCTGCCCGCACCCGGTGGGTACGACATTACCTACAACATCCAACTGTGGTTCGCATTAGCGGTGCGTATGCATTCGTTCCCGTATCTAGGGCAGCAGGTGCTTTCGAGCAGAGGATGTACGATCGACTGCAAAAAGTACGATAACTAGTTGTACCTTTGGTTGTTGTAAGTTCTGGTGATGTCCTGCGTGTTACGGTTAGTGATCGAAGGATCTGAAAAGAAAAAAAAGATTATGAATAACAGATCACATATAGATCAAATGGTTGATCAAATAAGAGAGAGAGAGAGAGCACATGATGAACGCAAACGTTGTCTAAATTGCAACTGACGCACCGCACAGAAACATGCGAAAAGAAATCGAAGAGAAGCATAGCAACAGTGATAAGACTTTCTGCATAAAAAGTACAATGCAAAACGATAACAAATATGTTACGATTGCGAAATCCGAAACGGCGATTAAATGTCGTGTAGTTCTCGGATTTCGGATCAGTAGTACTAGTGCACGAAACAACACGAAGGATTGTTTTTTTCAAATATTTGAAACGTATTTTTGTTTTTCGACTTGTTGTTATTGACCTATTGTGTTTTCGTAACGTCTATATGTTCAATATGTTCAGTGCAGCTCATAATCACACTCTTCAGCTGCGTCATGCGCGTGAAACAGTCGTGCAACGCTCGAAAGACGATCCAGTCGAGGCTCTTCGACCACGTTCGTTTTGTCAAATTGTTTATCAATAATATTTTTATCACTGTTTTTAGATTGGTCGCGACATCGCAGCTGCATTGGCTGCCCCGTCGACTCCTGGATCCATTCAGCACACTCCTTCGACGCCTCACGGAAAGAGGAGCCCCGATCTTCCGGTCGGCAGTCCGACCCAGACTAGGTATTGATTTATCGATTTTTATGTACGTTACTGTTGCCTACATAGTCTTATCGTATAGATCTGGTGAGAGCAGCTCCGGCGTGCAGTCGAGCTCGGATGGCTTCAAGACGCCTGTCGTCCCTTTCTCCCGCAACATTCCCAGAGCTGTGAGTAGAGAGAGTATATTCGCGGCTTCTCGCTTATCTTTTCGTTTGTGCTCTGTGATATTTACGAATCTGTTATGAATTGCCTATCCTTTTTTTTTTAGATCAAGCGCCGCACTCCGAATCCGAAAGCGCATGAGCCGTCCAAAGTGAAACAGGGACTGAGTGAGTGTTTATGTAGAGATTTTTCGTGTTTCAAGTTTCAAGTGAAACAAACATGATAGTTCTATTTACAACGTGTCACTATCACACCCTCGAATGACAACATGTTGAGCTACGGGTCCTCTGCGCGAGATCCGCCGGCTACAGAGGAGCACCGACCTGCAGATCCCCCGCCTCCCCTTCCAGAAGCTCTGCAGGCAGATCGCATCCAACGTGAGCATTTCTCTTTTTGGTACTGTAGTTATCGAGTTATGGTTAGCGGAGGATCATAGGATTGCGGAAGTATTGTAGGTTTCAGGGAAAGAGGTGGGTGCAGTCTAGAGACTGAAGAACTGTTATGATAGTCGAAAGTGATGTTGTGTTCATATCCAGTATACTATACTCCTTGTAGATTGGCGACGGCGACTGGCGCTTCCAGAGCATCTCCATCACTGCTCTGCAGGTAGGTTTTTTTTCTGTTCTGGATATATTAGGTTTCATCTAGCTTTAGTCATTGTGTTTCTGTTTTCGCTGCAATTTGAATATGATCATTGGTACCTTTGTTCCAAAATAAGTCTTATTGACAATGTTTGCGGGAGGCGGCGGAGGCGTATCTGACGTGCATGTTCGAGGACTGCAACCTGGTCGCCATTCACGCCAAGAGGGTCGGTCTCCCTCTCCCCCTCTCTCGAGCTATCGCTCTCTTCTCCTTCCTCGTTCTATTCTCTTTCTCAGTTCTCACCTCCCACTCCTCGGATTCTCAGCCCTCGCTCCGTTTCATTCCAGTTATTTCCTTCTGTTGTATCTCATCCATCCCCTTCAGGTGACTATCCTGCCGCGTGATCTGGAGACTGTGATGCGTCTTCGCGGACACCATGGCCAGCTCTGAATACGATACCATACGGTACTTCCCCCACTTTCCTTATCGTAACGTGCAAATTGTATAGTTCCACTCCCAGTGGCCCTCTTACGTAGATCTCTATTCTCTTAGCCATTCACACATCCAGAGTACTCCAGATTCCCGCCAGCCTTACTTGCTATACATTGACATACATGTTCTTATCGTTACCTCCGTTTTTATTCTATTGTGTTATGCGTGTTGCTGCGAAAGTTGTTGATTTTTGATTTTGATGTTTCGTTGGAGGGATAAAGTTTAGTTGGATTTATTTGTATACTGTATGTGTAACTGGTTTCCGGAGACCATGAAATACTTTGAATCCATTTTTATTATTTTTCCCACTCATCTGTCCGTTTATGCTCTGTGTGCTACACTCTAACCTATTTTGTATAGCGATTATGTTGTTTATATTGGTTGATTGTTTTTCTTTGTTCATAATATTAAATTATCTATCAAGTGTCGTTGCAGTCATGCGGACGAAACAGGTAGCGAAGAAGCGCACGCATCTGTCCGACGACAACATTGTGAGTTGTTTGTTGTTTGTGTTCTGTTTGTTTACGTATTTAAAATATGATCAATCAAATTTATAAACTATAATGAATGTTCAGATTCGCCACCTTTCGTCCAAGAAGGACTCGCTGCGCAAGCACACGCCGGAGGAAGAGAGGGAGGAGGTGTTCACCCGACCCAACAAGGTCCACAGAGCTAGTGAGTGTTTTATATTCGTATTTATTTATTTTTTATATAAAGTCATGCATAAATATATATTTGTTTTGAGGCGGTCAGCAGCGCTCTGCTCTCCGCGAGATCCGTCGTCTGCAGAAGAGCACGGAGCTGCTCATCCCCCGCCTGCCCTTCATGCGGGTCTGCAAACAGATCGCTGCCCAGGTCAGCGCTTTTGTATGTCATCTGCAATTTTATTGGTATTGTTGAGTACGTATATCGATTCGCAGGTAAATGTACGTTGTAATTGAGCAAATGGTATTATGGAAAGTAGCCATTTTGATGATCTCTCTGTTTCCAGCAAGGCACGGGCGACTACCGCTTCCAGTCGCTCGCCATCAATGCTCTCCAGGTGGGCGGTAATTGTATTTGTTTGTAATTTTGTAATTTGTATTTCCTATGTATTTCTTCTAAAGGAAACTTGTTATTTAGTTAGTTGCTTGCATTTCGGCGTGTTTTATAACATTTCCTTCTGCAATTTTGATTTCTGTGATTACTGAATAATGAATATGAAATTGGCGTAATTGTCGTATGTTTCGTTATGTTTATGTTTCACGATGACAGTAATATTAGATTAATACTTCGAAAGTAATTTTTTTTCCGGCACAGCCAACTTTTTCCAAATCGAACTAGATTCACACAGCTGTTCGCATGTTTCACAGCGTATGTATTACTTAATAGCTATATCATGTTCAATCGCATCTTGCCTAGTACGTGGTTTTGTTACGATTCAAAACGAAATAGTAACGTGTGACAAAAGCAACTAATTCGGATGATCAGTAAAATTATGTTTCGAAGTGTTTCAAATGAATTTGAGTTTCTTATTCGATAATCCTTTTACGGGCACAGCCCGCATTAAACACAAAAATCTATAAGATTATACTATAAATATTCATAGCGACCTTGGTGTAAAAACTTTTTTTTATTGTTGGTATTGCGTTTATCTCACTACTCATAGAGAGTAACAAGGATGTAGCCGTACCAATTGTTCTCAGCCGAAAACAAGACAGAGCCTTGGATTATAACGACTGTGAGAACTAAGTTAGTTCAACTGACGTGCTATATAAGCACGCTAGTCGATAAACACAACTGTTAGTAAGATAAAACACCGTCTCCGACGGTCGCAATTCACAGATTCTTGACAGCACGCTTGAACGACTGTTTGGTCTCCTCCAATACAGCCTTCTCCGGTAGGGCATTCCAAAGCCTTCTCAACTCGTTCACCGGGTAGTCGTGCAATCTCGCACTTGTCACCACAGGCTCCATCACTCTCAGTGAGAGGCCACCGCGTGCTGTCCTTCTCACTCCACTGTCCGACACCAGGACCAGCATTCCATCTGGAAAGGCTCGCACTCCGTGCACATAATTCCACATGAGCACCCTCCTTCTTTCGCTCACGGTCTTCTTCACCGTGTTCCACTTAGCCTTCTCTAGCACTCGGCCATCCGATGACGTGAAATCATTCTGCACCAGCCTGGCTGCATGCACATTCACTCTTTCGAGTCTTGCCCTGTCCGTCTCGTTTGCAGGAAACCATCCTTCTGCCGCATATAGCAGTCCTGGCTCAATACACGCCTTGTACACTCTCTCGAAGGCGCTTCGAGGAGCCCACTTCCTCATAGTTCGCACCAAAGCACCAATAGCTTGGCGAGCCTTCGTCACCCTCTCAGCCACGTGACCACTGAAGTTCATCAGTGGATCAATTGCCACTCCGAGATATTTGTACTTGCTAGTACACTCGAGCTCTGTTCCACCAATATGCAGATTCACCTCAAAATCTGGTTCCTTCTCATACACTCCTATTCGAATCACCTTGCACTTTCCCGCATTCAGCTTCATTCCCAGCTCTGAGAAGAGCCCACTCAGTTTCTCCACATCTTCTTGTGCATTCTCCTTGTCTGCATCGGTAAGATACCGAGAGACATATACCGTATCGTCGGCGTATTGAACAATGCGCGCCCCTTCATTCAATTGTATCGACCCCACTCGATTCACGTAACAATTGAATAGAAGTGGTCCTAGGATACTTCCCTGCGGCACTCCACTCACAACCTCCTTCTCTTCACTCAGGGTCCCGTTCACTCGCACTCGCATCCTCCTGTTAGACAGATAATCTTTTATCAATCTGAGGTACGAATCGGCAAGGTTGAATTCGTGTCTTAGAACATTTACCAAATGTCCAAGAGAGATCGTATCGAATGCCTTCTGAAATATCGAAAAACACTGCAACCGCCCGAGCAGCCTTCCTCTTACAACTCTGCAGGCACTCGCTCATTCCATACTGGAAACTCAGTACCGCGTCCACAGTGCTCCTTCCCTTCCGGAATCCGAACTGATTCGGAGACAGCTTCCGGTCTATCTCTCCAACCATCATTCCAAACACATACTCCTCTGCCATCTTGCTCACAATAGGTAGCAGTGACACCGGTCGGAAATCGACTGGGTGCTGTGGGTGTTCCACTTTCTGAATGGGTGATATCACCGCTTCCTTCCATCCCCGAGGGAACTTCTCCTCGTGTAGACACCGATTGATCATAGCTACGATTGGCGCAGTCAATGGTTTCACACACCTCTTCAACAGCCTCACAGTTATCCCATCGATTCCACTTGCTTTCTGCTCAGATGCTTCTCGTATGTACTTCTCCACAAACTCTCTCGAGCAGGGAGGGATTCTATCCGCATCCGATGCAATTTCCGGCATCTCACTTTCCATTGTGTTTCCCACTTTGACAAACTGCTCCATGAGCATGTCTGCCTTCTGCTGATCTGACAAAGCCTTCTTGCCATTCGAGTCAGTCAGATCGGGGAATTCCTTGCCCTTCGTTTTTCCTGTCAGACACTCAATAGTATTCCAGAAATCTGTGGGACTCTCTACAGAGGCAAACTTCTTATCAAAGAAATTCTTCTTCTCATTGGCTGTCTCTTTAGCCAGCTTTTTTCGAGCATGTCTAAACGCAGCTTTTGCCTCACTGTCTCCCCTTTCCTTGCTCAACTTGTGCAGTGCGTCTTTTCGCCGCTGCAAAGTCTTGACATTCTCGCTCATCCACTCGCACCCTCTTCTCCTGCGGAATGTTTTGAGCGGTATCC
This sequence comes from Rhabditoides inermis, assembly GCA_963966185.1. Classification (NCBI taxonomy): domain Eukaryota; kingdom Metazoa; phylum Nematoda; class Chromadorea; order Rhabditida; family Rhabditidae; genus Rhabditoides; species Rhabditoides inermis. The sequence goes on from CAWZYM010000146.1 coordinate 135,354, forward strand.
ACTTCTGCATACCCGCTTTAACCACATCCACAAACTTTCTCCACATGTCATCAATCGACAGACTCCTATCCTCTATCCACTCACATCGCACTTCTTTTCCAAGAAACTCTATCAGACCCGTCCAGTTTGCCTTCTTGAAATCGTAGCCCTTCACTGGCTTCTCCTTTCGATTCTCGCATCGAATGCATGTGTCAATCATGATGGGTTCATGTTCTTTTTCGACAGGAGCGAGGTGCTCCACTCCAGCTACCCTCACTCGCCTGCTCACCATCATAATATCAATCAATCGGTTTCGATGTGTCACGTGTGAAACGACTTGTTGCATCGAGTGTTCAGCGCACACCTCCTTAAGGTTCGCCGACTCACTATTGTTCCAACACACATTCATATCTCCTCCGATAATCACATCCATCAATTTATCTCTCTGAGATAGCCACGAGTCCAGCTCATCAACAAACTCCTCAATCTTAGCTGCCGACATACTGTACAGTATATATTTTTCCAAAAAATAAATAAATCATAATAATGATTTCTAGGAGGCGGCGGAGGCGTACCTGACGTGCTTCTTCGAGGATGCCAACCTGCTCGCCATCCACGCAAAAAGGGTGAGTGTCTCTCCTTCCTCTCTCCTTCTTTCCTCCCTCTCCTCCGTCTCTGCATTCACATCTCTGTTCAGGTGACTATAATGCCGCGCGACATGCAACTCGTGAAGCAGCTCCGCAAGAACCACGGAGGCAGTATCTAATAATCCATAATCGTTCGATCGATTCCCATTTATTTGTGAAATATTCTCTCTTTCCATCCAAAGTCTTCCTATATTGGCGTGGATGTTCCTGTTCTTTCTATTCTGGGTCTAACCGTGTATCTCGATCCATCTATCACTATCTATCTATCTCTATCACTATCTGTACAGTTATTTGTAATCTACTCTCAATAATGTCTCCGATTCTTATGATTCACTGTTGTATTCGTCGATTTACTGTTATAGTTTATCTATATAGAATACCAATAGATTATGCTATCGTATTTCGTATCCGTTCCAAACTTATAAATACTTTTTTCACATATTTGGTAGTTTTTGTTTTGTGTGATGATCGGTTGCTGTGTTCCGTGAAGTATCTAGTGTTTCTTATAATGTTGCCTTGCTTGTTGTTCGCGTTTCATCATTCATTTTATTACCGTATACCTCACCGTATCCATATCGATACCGATCTACCGTATCCCTGTTTGCAGCCGCTGTCACATGTCCGTGACGCTCCACACCACAGTCGGCGACATCAAGTGCGAGCTATTCTGCGACAAGGCGCCCAAGACGTGCGAGGTTCGTATCGATTAATCGATTAGTTGATTATTGATGGGTTGTAATTGTATTGCAGAACTTCTTGGCTCTGTGCGGCAGCGAGTACTACAACGGCTGCGCTTTCCACAGGAACATCAAGGATTTTATGGTGCAGACTGGTGATCCCACTGGTGAGTCGACGATTGTGCTGTGCTGTTTGTATTTCCGATCAAAGGAAGGAATGTAGTTAATATAAGGTATCTGTGAAACGCAGGGTTTTGTAATGGAACGTGGAAGACTATTTCCGTTTTTTTATATATGTGCGTTTCCATTTCCATGGCATACATAGTTTCCCAACTGCTATTTTAATATTGTATGTGAGTGGTTGAGGCGATGAGGTCTTTCACTTTATACTGTTTCTGGGAATGCAGGTACCGGCAAAGGCGGACAGAGCATCTGGGGAGCGGCATTCGACGACGAGCTCAGCACCGAGCTGAAGGTGGGCAGGGAAGGCAGTCTCTCCCTCTCCCTCTCCCTCTCCCTCTCCCTCTCCCTCTCCCTCTCCCTCTCCCTCTCCCTCTCTCTCTCCCTCTCTCTCTCTCCCCCTCACTCCCCCCCCCCCTCTCTTCCAATTCTCTCACTTTGTCCTGTGTTGTCTTGTTGTCTACAATTTCCGTGCCCCACTGCAATTTGTTCTCTCGACGCCTCTTTCATTTCTCCGAGAGTGTTGATAGAGTGATAGTGGACATCAGCTGACGAGTGTTTTTCGTGTCTTTTGTATCAAGATTCGTGATAGGTTTGCGGTAGCTGCAGCTTGACAATAGTTCAATAGTCGTTTCTGCCTGTCCATGTCTGATGAACATGAATAGTTTATTCATAAGTTGAGGATAGTTTATTCATAAGTTGTTAGTTTTCATAAGTTTATTCATAAGTCTGCATGTCCATCTGGGTGTGATTGCAGCACGACACTCGGGGCATTCTGTCTATGGCCAACAACGGACCCAACACCAACAAGGTACGTATAACATAGATGTATCTCCACACGTAGTGTATGAATATCTGAGTAGATTTAAGAGAAAGTTATCCTCAGGTCCAGATAACATACCCTCTATTCTACTACAGAGTCTAGCTTTAGTTCTAGCAGAACCGCTCAGTTACATCTTCAGAGAATCTCTAGACACTGGTATTCTGCCCTCTCTTTGGAAACAGTCCATAGTAGTTCCAGTGATAAAGAAAGGTGATCCAAGCTTGACTGGTAACTATAGACCAATAAGCCTGACATGCACAACATGCCGTGCTTTTGAAAGAATCATAGTTTTTCATATGCGAAATCACATGTGGAATTGTAATCTTGTTAACGATAGACAGTTCGGGTTCCTTAATAATCGGTCCACTACATCACAGTTAATGGAGTATGTCAAATACTTGGTTAAAAAGATTGACTCGAAATTCTCTGTCGACTCTGTATACTTAGATGTATCTAAAGCGTTTGATGTTGTGAATCATAGAAGACTTCTTAAAATCATAGAATCTTACGGTATTCGGAATAAAATACATAGATGGTTGACAAATTATCTATCTGGCAGATCACAGTGTGTTCGTATAAACTCATCCTGTTCCCCATGGTTAGATGTCTCATCTGGTGTTCCCCAAGGGTCCGTGTTAGGAAGGTATTCATCTATGACTTCAAACTACTATCGAACTTTTACCTACATAAAGTGAGACCAATATTAGAATTTGGGTCAGAACTATATTGCCTCATGGATAAATCTCATATTAATCTCTTAGAAAAGGTACAACGCAAGTTTACCAAGTACCTTCTCCCTAAAACAGACTATAAACATAGGTTGGAAAATCTAGGGTTAGAAACATTGTATATGAGACGCTTGATGATAGATCTTTCTTTGGCACATGCATATATTTATGGACATATCTTTGTACACCCAATACCACTGACACTGTCTAGCACAACTCATACACGACAACTTCGGGGCCATTCACTTAAACTATACAACTCATCTAAAACCACTCTCTCGCAGTCCTTTTTCCCTTTTCGTATTCATAATATTTGGAATCTCCTCCCCAGTAGTATTGTTCTTATCAATGATAAAGGTGCATATAGATCAGCTATGCAGAAGTACGTTCTTCTGAACAAATCCAAACTTCATATAACAGACCCAACACATCTATAGATTTTATGTAGAGTTCTTTGCTCGCTAGTTGACGGGGAAAGACGGTTGGGCAGGGGTAGTGTCTATCTCACCGGCCGGGTTTTCTCACCCAACTATAGAAGTGACAGGATAGTCTCTCACCGCATATGCTGTTATAAACACAGTGTCTGGTGAGGGATTATCCCTTCGGTTCGACTGCGTTCAGAGCGTACAAACGGACGGGACGTCATCGTAAAGAAGTCAAAACGTTCGTCTAGTCTCAAACTGTGCGCTTTTTACATTGTCAACCCATTGTTCATGTCACTTGTCTCAATTATGAATAAAAGTATATATATATATATATATATATATATATATATATATATATATATATATAAAGGGGAGGCTGTTGTGTTTACGATCAGTTTATTTCTATTCTCAATGATATATGTTTCGCTGTCACTAGCACTGTGCCGCGCTATTTTTACTCTTTTGCGAAACCTGAATCTGGTCTTAAACTAAAAATGTTTAAATATCTTGAATGTTCGTAGAATGAAACGATGTTGCGCAATGTATTTTAACCATTGTTGTTTCTAGTCGCAGTTCTTCATCTCGTACGCCTCGCAGCCCCACCTCGACCTCAAGTACACCATCTTCGGACGGTACGTGCGAGGGGCGAGGGTTGTTTACTTGTGTTTACTTATTGTTAGAGGGTTGATTGTTTATAGATCAGGCATAGTAGTATGTTTAAAGGGAGTGTACACTCTGAATTACGAAGTTTAGTTAGCACCGGGATTTGAAAATATGATCAAAACGATGCAGTTTAGTCAATAGAACTATTTGCTGAAAATGCCTGCAATTCGCTGAAAGTTGAGTTCAAAATAAGCTAAAATGCAGAAATTGGTGCCAATTTTCAATGTTCGACAGACTTTTTCACCGTCTCATAGGTATCTCCGGCACATAGTTGTATTGACAAAAGTACATCATTTTCATCAGATTTTCACATCCCGGTGCTAACTCAACTTCGAAATTCAGAGTGTACACACTCTTCAATTTCCGCTTGCATCGTTGCAATTTGTGGAAAAATTGAACTAACATTTTGAGTAAGTTTCAGTGGCTATATTATTTGGAGGTGTTAGTGGCGAGTCAATCTCACTGTGGAATTGTGCATTAGTTTCAGGTGTCAGTAGCATTGTGTTGAAATATTCACAATCCCGAATATGACGACTTTTCCGTACAGTTATACCTTGAAAGTTCACTTGTTATCCCCTCTTTAACATTATCTTTGCGTATTGTGTATGTGTTGCAGTGTGATCGACGGCTTTGACGCCCTTGAGGAACTGGAGACGATCAAGGTCGACCACAAGTACCGACCCGTCATCGAGCAGCGCATCAAGGTACGGTGGATAAGGGGGTGCAGCACGACTACTGTAGCTCTACCTCTACTAGACGGTCCGATTGGAGTAGTATTTGTAGAGGGGAATGAGGTATTCGATATGTGGTTGTACTGTAGTTCTGTGAGTTATTGGTTGTTTTTTCAGGACGTGACTATCCACGCCAATCCTCTCGCCAACTAGAGAAAATGCAGTCGTTCAAGTGTCTTCCTCTTCTCTCTCGCTGCACCAGCACCATATACCGTACTGCATACCGTACCCCCGTCCCCATCTACCGTCCCCTCTCCACCTCCTCTCCCTTCCGTCTCTCCACTCCGGCGAGTGAGAGCGCAGGCGGCGAGAGTGCGGAGCAGGCGCGCATCCGACAGATGCAGGACTACTTCTCACAGTATATCGAAGAGTACGAGGAGAGTTTCGAGGAGACGGAGGGGGCAGAGACGCAGAGTGACGCGGCGACTAGGGTGACGAGAGAGCGGGAGAAGGTGAAGAGGTGAGTGGGTGAAGGGGTACTGTACATTGGTATACTGTACCTTGTCTGTTCAGGGTGTCCGGTCTGGTCGACGTGGTTGCATTGCTACACGACGAGCGCGCACAGGACATTGTCGTCATTGATATCAGTGAGTATTGATCGATTATTGATTTGACTATCGATCGATGCAGGCTCTTCCCCGATCGCCGCGTCCACCATGATCATCTGCTCCCCGTTCAATTCCCGCCACGGCGCCGCCCTCGCAGAGACACTCAGGAGGAACGCCAAGGGATCGGCCAATCAGGTGGCACGGGGTTGTTCACGTGTTTGTTTTTGATGTTTACTTGATTGTTTACACATTTGTCCAGGTGTCGCGTCGTCAGCAGAAGCGCGCCAACGGCTGGTTCAGCGTCGAGCTGGGTGATATTGTGGTGAGTGAGTTGAAAGAGTTGTTGATTTTATCGATTGATTGCAGATCCACGTTTTGGACGAGGACGCTCGCTCTCGCTTTGATCTGGAGTCTCTGTGGGGAGTGGAGGAGGGAGAGGAGAAGGAGGACGGAGAAGACGATGACGTCATTCCGCCCCCGCGGTAGTAGGTGTATGGTATACGGTAGATTCTACGGTATGTGTGTTGTTGTTATTTATCGCTCACTCACGTTCTCATTTATCATCGTCTGTCGTGTGTTTGTTTCGTTTATTGTTGATTTGGTATTTGCTGAGAATAAATTTTCGTGTTGAAATTATTAATTATGCAAATATCACATCACATGTGATACACCGTTTTCCGGTTCCGATAGTGTCCTGAAACGTGCTACACGAGTATCCGTTTCCAGCACACTAGTAGACCAATCCGTGAACTGCCCCTGGCATGGAGTGGTAGTGCAGCTGTGTTGAGAGTAGTCCGGTCAGTTTAGCCTAGGAATCGATATGAACATACCACCCTGTTGTGGTTTCCCGCGCAAAGTGGACAGAGCCGACAGGGGCTGCCATTCGATCACATATCACCTTTGCCGAACGGCTGGTCGCCTTTCCAAGCTCATTTTTTCGCCTCTGTTTTGCCTTTTGTTTCAATGATTTTTTATGTGCATCCGGTTTTCTGTTTTTTTGTAACCCTTATTTATCACTTTTGTTCTCATACCATACAAGGAGGCACTCAAATTCGGCCAGCTCGAGTCCCCTTTCCCTTCGCATGCATGATTCCATCAACCCTTTTTCGCACACATACCCCCCCCCCCTCTTTCTCTCTCTCTTTGTTCAATAACTGTTCTCATTACTCGCGTGCTATAAATGTCTATCTGATTAATCATCAATTTCGACTACCATTGTTGACAGGCGTGTGTGATGATCCAGTTCGTGTTCCTCTTCCTCGTCTTCTTCCTCTTCTACAAGCTCCTTTCCCCGTCCGCCACCAATCAAGCGCCCGCCCAGAAGGTGGGGTTTTATTTGGTTATGCAAATCTATCGTAAATCTATTTACGTGGGTTCGCCGATGAGTTTCCCGCTTTTCACGAGAGACAGAAAAATGGTTAGAAAAGGATCGGAGAAGTTTTTAAATGGACAAAACTCTGCGTGACCGACGGAACGGGAATCGAACCCGCGAAAACAATCTTGCCAAGCGAGTGCGTTGCTAGTTAAGGTGCGGTCAGTCTCTTCGAATGCCATTCGGGAGTGTTTCGAAGGCATGGCAAGGCATTCCGAAGTGTTCGGGAGTGTTCGGGGGTATTCCAAAGGCAATTCGGGAGTGTTCTGAGGGCGATTCGAAAGGCAATTCCGAAGTGTTTCGGGAGTGTTTCGAAAAGACTGACCGCAACTTTAGGGGTGGTATCAGTCTTGCGAATAGGAACTGCAAACGTGAGATGCAATTTTTCAACGGAATAATTAGACAAACCTCACGACGTATGTTTGGAAATAATCAGTTTAGATTTAGAGTGGGATAACACGCAAACGAACTCGATATCTTTATCGTCCACCATTTAGTGCCGTGAGTGCAAACGGAATATAGTTAAACACGTGCATGGCAATCATGAAACATGACGCTGCTTAAAAGTATTTATTGAAATGTTATGTCTAATTGTTTAATATTGAAGTGTTTTGCAGTGCGTGATCGACCTGCACGGTAAGAAGGCGCGGGAGGCGGAGGCGATCGTCAATCAAGCACTCGACAGGGCCAACGGTGGGTGGGTGGGGCTGGCACGGCGGCACAACAACACTATATAGTTCTATGCTCGCAATAAGTTGTGCGGAGTGGGGTAGATCAGAGGAAGACGAAGAGTCAGCTCTTGGCAATAGCGCGCAAAACCAGAGAGGCATACGGTTATTGCACCGTATTTCGAACTTGCAAGCGAGCTAGATCGAAAACTATCGCTCTGGGGTGCGCATCCAGTATGCAGTGGTCAACTGTGACACTAGTACACTGTATCATGTAGTTCATCAGACGTGTGAGATGAACACATGGAAACAAAACTATTTCATTTGCAGGTTCTCCAGTGACGATCACGACCGGCCGCGGTGTGCACTCTCCTGAGGGGGAGGCGGTGCTGAAGCCGATGGTGCAGCGTATGGTGGACGCGAGGGGGCTGAGGTACAGGTGGACCAACCCCGGACAGATCATCGTCAACCCGCAGTGATCGCATCCAAGCGTCTCTTCTCTCGGTGCCCTTAAAGGTAGTGTACCCTCTGAATCCCATACTAAAAATTATCACCGATGTATTATCAATGCCTTATAGAAATATTTTCATGCCGTTTGTGGTTGTTTGTGATGAAAAATAATGAAATTTAAACTTTTCAAAAATTAATTTTAATCCAACATGATACGCATATTTACGCACCTTTTTAACAGAACACACTGCGTTTAGCAGATCATTTTTCTATCAGTTGTTCCCGCTAAATTCGTAAAAGAAACACATATTAAAAATGTTATCCAAAATAAGAATGACATAAGAAACAATATGAACACATGGAAACAAATTTATTTAATGAAAAAAACCGATAGTGTGGTCAAATTGTGCAACTTCGTGCAAGTTGTACACACAACCCCGAGCTGATTAAAAGTTATTAGATTCTACGATTTCTCACTCCAATTTTTTTTAATGATTTTTTAAAACTAATTTTTTCAGAATGTATAGTTGCATTATCATAATTTACCTTTTTAATCGTAAACAATGACATGTTATATCTACGCATACACCCAGATTCAGAGGGTACACTACCTTAAAACTGTGGTTGTATCTGCCGTGATCCTGTTTTTTTCCAGTGATGTATGTATCTGTTTGTATGGAACTATTGTGAAAGCGTAGTTTTTTTTGTAATAAATTGTAGTCACCCACTCTTCTTCTTTGTCGTTCTGTCTTTTTTCTCGCTTTTTCTTTCCCTATTCGCAACCCAGGCGGTATTATCTTTTAAAAGTACTTCCGTAAAAAGTGTTGTTTGTGTTAACCTGATTCAAGAAAAGCGCATGCATATATTATTATTTAAAAAAAATCAAATCGTAAACACCTGAACATGAAAACTAACACAAACTTGCTCTTTCAAAACGAAAAATGTTGAATAAATCAGTGTGTTTATTTTATTTTTGAAATTTTTATACCTGAAACTTTGAGTCAAAGAACATCACAATTAAAATATTAATTTGTTGATAAACCATATGTAAAAAATATTTCGTGTTCGCGAAAAATAACACTAAACAAACAAAACACTTGTCTTATTTTGAATGCTACGTGTAACTATCCTATATTCGTTTGAAAGAGCAAGTTTGTGTTAGTTTTCATGTTCAGGTGTTTACGATTTGATTTTTTTTTTTTAAATTAATAATATATGCATGCGCTTTTCTTGAATCAGGTTAACACAAACAACACTTTTTACGGAAGTACTTTTAAAAGATAATATATGTTCTTTTGTTGAATTTCATAGAAATTTTCTCTCTCATCTTCATACGCATCTTCTCTCATTGTTTCATCAATTTCATTTCGAGTTGATTCGATATTTTCTCGTTTTCTCGTTCTCTCGTTCTCTCCTTCTCTCCCCTCTCCTTCCCTTTTTCTCTCTTTCTCTCTTTCTCTCTTTCTCTCTTTCTCTCTTTCTCTCTTTCTCTCTTTCTCTCCCTCTCCCTCTCCCCCTCTCTCCTCTCCCCCTCTCCCCCTCTCCCCCTCTCCCCCTCTCCCCCTCTCCCCCTCTCCCCCTCTCCCCCTCTCCCCCTCTCCCCCTCTCCCCCTCTCCCCCTCTCCCCCTCGTGCTGCTTCTCTGCGAAGAGCATGCACTCTACGCATGCTCCAGCCGCCCGCGCTCTCTGATAACAGCGTGCTCTCTGCGCGCACTCTTGTGCTGCTTCTCTGCAAAGAGCATGCACTCTACGCATGCTCCAGCCGTCCGCGCTCTCTGATAATAGCGTGCTCTCTGCGCGCACTCTTATTGCCTGCGCCCGCCCGGCAGACGATAACGAAAGCGAGCATCCAGCAGCGTGACGGGAACCACGGACCCACACACACGCTGGCCTGTCGCATACTGCGCGCGCGCGATCGCTCATAACTTCGTTCAGAGAAGAGATACAAAGATGCCCGCAACAAGTGATCTGGCGTACGGAACGGTGCGAATCGTAATAGCATGATTTAGAAAGATCACATGGTTGCTATGGGTACCTTTAAACATAGCTAACAGAAAATTCTGACGCGAGCCTTATTTTAACCCAAAAGAGAGGGCGCTGCGCGCTTTCTCTAATTGCTAACATAACAGTGGTTATCCCCTTGTTGGCTAGATCGTTGGTTGTAGGTTGTGTGTTATAAATTGGGAATTTTTTTTGTGCGGATATGACAAAAAACAGCCGAGTGAGTATTCTGTGAAAACTTCTTATCGATACATCCAATATCCTGATTGCTTCTCCGTTTCCGTCAGTAATTGCGATTCCATTTCAGAGTGCAGCTGAAATGTTCAGAAATGGATTCAAACTTCATTCAACTACCATTTAAATGTTAATAAGATAGTAAGACTTTTAAAAATAAGAGCTGACGACTGACCTGCGCATCTTCCTTTTTCAAAAGATCGTCGAGTATCCGATGGCAGATCTCGAAATCCGGACGCTCACTCGCGGACTCATTCCAACAATCCGACATCAGACAAGCGCTGCAATCTATTCTATATGTTTCTAAGTATTCTAATGGGTCATATAACAAACAAAAACCCGAACGTTATCAGAGTTGTACTCCATTTCTGTCAATTTCATACATTCCAAACTGTAGGAACAATGTGAAGTAAATATCTCACATCTGCTCCGGACAATCATCGGGTACAGGGCATCTCTCCCCCCGTCTGAGCAGGTGTTCGAAGAATGACAGGGTGGTGGAGGGAGGGAGGGACGGGTACGGGTCGCAGCCGAGGGAGAACAGCTCGAACAGAACGATGCCGAACGACCAGACCTCGGACTGGAAGGAGGGAAGGCGAATAGGTTTGTAAGGGAATAAGTCATCAAGATAGATTGAGGATTGAGTGTGAAAAGTGTCATCAGCTGGAATAATATAATTCTGAGAGAGGAAGACAGACAGAGAGAAAGAGTGAGTGTGAGAGAGAGAGAGAGAGAGAAAGGGGGGAGATCTGACCGCTTGTGTGAATCGGTTTGCTTCAAGTGTCTCTGGGGCCCTCCAGCGCAGTGGAATGGGTACTTCGGTCGATTTGCGCAGCCTGCAGTAGGCACGCAACAATATGTTCGTTATTTTTGTGATGAGCAGCACATAAGATGGTTTTGTTGAAAATTGCCTCAATGACCAGATCACCAGATTCCCCTTTTTCAAATTTGTAGTTTGTATAATACTCCCATCATTTCGCCAGCCTCCACTTTGTTTCCAGCGCGTTAGAATGGAAGTGCAGGCTGTCGGAAGCACCGCCTCACTTGTAGTAGTCCATGTGTCTGGCGAGTCCGAAGTCTGCCACTCGGATCGATCCACTCGCATTCACGAACACATTCCGAGCCGCCAGGTCGCGGTGCAGACACTGACGGAATACGGCCATCAGTTATCATAACAAGTTTTTTTTTCAATATCAAACGTTTCGTCTAAGATCTATACACATTCCACTGGTTTGGTTCGGGCATTGTATGCAGATGTACATATGTTAGAGGGTGATACCGGTATACTGGCGAGGTGTCTCATTCCGTTGGCTATCTGCACTGCGAATGCTGTGAGCTGCGCCCGCGAGAACAGGGGGCCGGTGGAAGTGCCTCGGATGGGGAATGACGTCGGCTGGAAAGTTTGTTATAGAAATAAGTGTCCGATAACTAATGTCGATGCGTGTGCCACCGTCTGTCACTGTCTATGACTCATCATTCACCTGAACGACGAGTGTTGTGCCGGTGTAGCCACCACCTGCTGGCGCCACGCACTCAATCTCAATCTGAAACACACGTCAACTGTCGGTCTCCACATTCGAAAGATCGACGCGCACCGGTGGCCGATGCTGAACGAGCCAGCTCTTCAGATCACCGCAGTCACAGAACTCGGTCAGCACGAACAGGGCATTGTCGGTTCTGAAATATATCTACTTGAACAGTTTGTTCAGAACAAGTTGTCGCATCCAGAAAGAGCGCTGTTGGGCACAAATTCGCCTAGTTTGCCTAGTAAGACAAACACACACGCTCACTCTTGCCATCCGACCACGCCGATCATTGATATGACATTTGGGTGAGGGGGGATGTGGGAGAGGACGAGGATCTCGTCGCGAAGAATCGAAGCGCCCTGCGCCGAGGCCGACTGAAAGGCCGTGTCTGTTCGAGAAAAGTTGAAACGACATCGTCGTGATGAAGAAAAAATTGAACAAGAACAGAATGAAGGGTCTCCCTCCCCCTCTCTCTCCCTCACTTATCAACTCAGAATTAAGTGTCGCATGCTCAAAAACAGGGGAAGTGTCGCTTTCCATTCTGACAAGGAGTGTCGTTTAGGTCACAGAAGCCGATGGTGACCAAACTGATATCAAAGATACCCTAGGAGGTCACTAGTCGAAAACCGTTTTCAAATCCACATGACCGGCCATACGTTTCGAGATATTTACGTTTCAAATTTTGGAGTTAAACCGTGTGGATTGCTTTTGCGGTCTGTCACTCCATTCGCGCGAGCTGTTAAACAGCGGCGGTGGCCTAGTGGATAGAGCGGCTGTCTGTCAAGCGGCAGGCTGTGGGTTCGCTCTCCGGATATGCTTTTCATTTTGCCGATTCTCTCCGTTTTTGGTGACAGTTGGGCAGTTGGTAAAAAAACTACTATCATTTTTTTTTTCAAATCGAACGGTCATATGTCTTGTTGAGAGCTCATTACAAAATGTTTGCGTTCTTTAGAATTCATTTTCAAAAATTACGAAAAATTACCGACGAAGGTTTCCACATGGTCCCCTCACCATGCGTGAATCCAACCATTCGAACAAAAAAGTACAAGTCCGGAGAGAATCGGCAAAATGAAAAGCATTTCCGGAGAGCGAACCCACAGCTTGCCGCTTGACAGACAGCCGCTCTATCCACTAAACCACCGCCGCTGTTTCAAAGAGCGCGCGAATGGAGTGAGATGCCGCAAAATCAATCCACACGGTTTAACTCCAAACTTTGAAACGTAAATATCTCGAAACGTATGGCCGGTCATGTGGATTTGAAAACGGTTTTCGACTAGTGACCTCCTAGGGTATCTCTGATATCAGTTTGGTCACCATCGGCTTCTGTGACCTAAACGACACTCCTTGTGAGGGAAGTATCGCAAAAACACTCCCTCATAGCGAAATGGGGGGAGTGTGGGAAGGGTGAGATAATGATAAGCAACCGCACCTTGACTGCCACTGTCATCCCTCCCTTCCCATTCCTCGGCCTCAGCACGCCTTTGTTCACCACACCGAACTCGCCACGACCCAACTGCAAAAAGAGTTTCTATTCTTTATGTAGTTTTATGCTCGCAAGTTGTCAACTCTCTCAGGATACGGACTGCTCGCAAGTTGTCAACTCTCTCAGGATACGGACTGTTCTGGTCTAGCATCTTAGGCACTACTGTATGCTTCATATCATTATGATTGTGTTGTCATATTCAGAAATAACGATTCCGGATAAACGATTTGATTTTGATTTTGAAAGTTGTCAACATATTATTATAAGAACATTGAACACACTCACCACGTTTTCACGATCGACGGTGAGTTGTCTCGGATGGACTATGAACTTGCGGGGTAATCGGAGTGTATCCAGTCTCTCATCCAGGGACTGCGTTTTCAGTGGAACGAGATAGCCGTGGTAATCGGGAGTGAGTGGGGAGGAGGGAGGAAGAGGATACGGACTGTTCTGGTACCTGGAGGAGGAAGGATATAGCGATACAGCAGAGCAGGTAGGGTAGTGGTAGTCGTAGGAATCTGAGTGTGTCCCGTACATCTCTTCTGATCTGTCGCCGGGAAGACTGTCCACTGCGCGCGAGGGAAGCAGATAGTCAGAGGACACCTCCTCTCTCCCTTCCCAATCCATACAACTTGGCCGTTCGGTCAACCCATGCTTGTTCCGAGGAATGTGGTATCCATCGGAATCAGTCGAGTGCATTTCTGGTCGGCAACTCGCATCCAACCCGGTGAGAGAGGGGCGCGGATGATCGTATTCGGAACTCGACATGGTGTCCGTGTTTTCATGGTAGCAACTCGACTGCGACTGTGCGTGGAGGGTCCTCGTGCGGGGGAAAAGATAAGTCTCCTGGGGCATGTTGAGTGCAATGCGAATGGGTGGCGACCGGCTAGAAAACATCTTGGTCAGGATTTCTGATGATGTGCATCACAAAGAATGTGTAACAAGCTCTTACCGTTCCTCCTCCTCCTCCTCCTCCCGCGTCTGCTGTTTTCTGCAAATCATCAGTGCTGCAATCACAAAGAACAGGCACGCAGATACAGTTGGAAGGTAAATGAAGCAGATTGATTCCAAAGTCAACATGACGAATCTGAAATGATGCAATGATGTGTTGATACTAGAAATGTCATAAATAGATGATGAGCCACTGCACATTCGGTGACGAGTTTATGACACCCCTCCTGTCCCCCTCATTCCCGTAATATTGGGCAATTAGGAAATGACACCAGACACCAGACACCAGACACCAGACACCACGACACCACGACCCTCTGGTGTCGACACCACGACACCACTTTACAAAACATTTTTTTTTCATCTTTTTTAGTTATATAGACGAGAGGTCGTAGTGCAGTTGTGTTTTGTGAAGTGGTGTCGTGGTGTCATGGTGTCGACACCGTGGTGTCGTGGTGTCGTGGTGTCGACACCATGGTGTCATGGTGTCATGGTGTCTGGTGTCTGGTGTCGTGGTGTCTGGTGTCATTTCCTAATTACCGTAATATTGCACAACAATAATCGAACAGATCATATGGAATCTTCGAGACGCTCAAATGAAAGTATTAACAAACTGTTTCACTCACTCACACAGTGAACTTGTACCGTGCATATTTACAGTATTTTTTATTTCGTCAATCGAGTACAATTGATAATAAAATTTGAGTGAAGCATGCATCATTAAGATATAGTTTATGGTGGAACTCGCATGATCGAATGGGAAAACATTGATCATTGAAAAGAGAAAGTATACTTCTCTATAAATCGTAAAACGAAAACGGCGACCCTGCTGTCTGCGGAAGCCTACTTATCGCTCGAATCACCTGTTGTGTTGCGTCAATGAACGTTGACCGAGGTTGGTTTGGTTTGATTTCTCGGTGCCCACGCTAATCCAATAATCTTATGTACACTGTGATAGCGAGAAATACCCGGAATGTTGATGTATACCAATAGAAATCACCTTTTAAGCCGTTCTGGCGTCGCATCCTTCGATGGCTATTGAACAGTGGCTCGTGTGGCTACTGACAGAATGTCTACCAGTCCTCGCGTTTGTCTCACTCATAGCCAGTATTGCTTGGATATGCGTCAGCAAGTTCGACAGCGCAGACACGGTCGATCTGTTCGATAGGTAACGAATAAATATTTTTTAAAGGTTTCCAAACAGGCGTGGAAAAGATTTTCAACACGTTAGTTAAAACTTGCAAGATGGAAGGGCGTGGGCGTGGATCTGGGAAGGCGGATGTGCTGGTGGCTGTGGTTGATGATGTGGCGCGAGTGCACACGTTGAAGACAGGGAGAATGGAAGGAGAGAGGTGTGCTCCATCTATGCAACCACGCGCACACTCTGCTAATGTGATCGGTGACTCAGTAGCAGTGACCGTGTGAATAAACCGCACTGTTCTATATAATGTTCTCGACAAGATAAACACAACTCCCGGATAAACATAGCAGTTTCGTAACAAAATACTCTTTGAATATTGTAAGTTCATGTGTGCAATAGGTTTATCTCTCTTTCATTTTTCAGTCGTCAGTATGCGATCCTCCTAGATTTCCCACTTTTCATGGCGCTCAGAGCATACTTGGTATTCATTTCAGGCCTGAAAAGGTGATTTGATGTGAAATGAGGTATCAGGAATCGTTGCCCTCACCGTTGAATGTGTATGTGTTGTGGACTTGAATGGAGCGCGATGCAGATGCGCAAATTGTGAAAAAGATAATAACCAGAATGCGCCATGATATCCAACGTGCGTCGTCGATAAATGGCCATAGAACCTGCCACATTCTGCTATCGCAACCAGTCAACAGCGAATAGACTGATGTTTCATTGTTGTTTTATAATGTGGCCTTGCCGTTATCGTTTCACTTCAGAGGTACCGGGAATATAAGAACACACCACGGTATGTTTACTCGTGCTCTCAATGAGTCAATGTGGAACTCTGGCTAAAACAGGTTACTTTGGCATCAGTTAGTGCAATAGCACACATCAGTTCGCATTTAGACTCGGATTGGACTCGTTGGAGTGCGGGCGTGCGGACGTGGATCGCTTGAGAGAGAGAGAGAGAGAGAGAGAGAGAGAGAGAGAGAGAGAGAGAGAGGCGAATAGTGGGCGCCCCCCCCCCAGTATCTTTGCTGCGCATAAGAAAAATGTATGAAAAAAGAAAAGGATAGAAATTATCTTTTAAAAGTACTTTGTACTGCATGTCTCACTCCACTGAGAAAAAGGGTCGAACTCGAAATGATTTCAATTGAGATATGTACAAGCAGGCTCTCAAAGTGGCTCGTGCAAACAATAATGTATCATTAGAAAATTGAAGTAGTAACAAACACGTTTCATACAAATCGATTATTTTGGACTTTAAACTGGCGATTAATTCAATTCAATCCTTAACAGAGGTTGTTGTCTCATGTAATGTTGTTTATCCTCCATTATGATTATAATCTCCTCAGTTTTTCTCAACATCTATTTTTTTCTCGATAGCTTGTCCCACACTTCTCAGAGGAATTTTCTCTTCAGTACAGATCCAATCCATGTGTGGTTGGGTTTGCCGTACCTTTTTCAAGAACGCAATTTTCGCAAATAGCTTGTAAGCACAAATCGAGATTGAATGTGAGTGTACTTACCAGCGCGAGGGACACGGAGAGGTGTAGGTGTCTTGCCCACAATCTGGTCTCTTTGCCAGTACACCGACCGTATGTGCGTTTCAACAGCGCAACTGCGTCTATATAGCGACAGCCGTCTGCGGTGAATTTCAAGATCCAGCGATTCGCCAATCAAATAGTTTTTGAGAGCGATGAATAGCGGTGAACGGATAGTATACTTTCATTTTCGATTCACAATCAAGAGATTGCGCGAACACATGTTTATCATAGACGATTTCGTTTGCCGTTGTGGTATGGTTATTTGTTGACGCAGAGTCCTGTGGGACGATGGCAGACTGTTCCTTGGGGACACTGTGAACAGGTGGGGCCCACTCTGTACATATCGTGGTTGATCTGATTGCCACTGAAATCAACTCATTATCTCATTTAAAAAAAAACTTGCGGGAAGAAAGTCTGTTTTCTATGACCCAATTCATGTATGAAACGTTACAAATACTAACACAATCCTGCATCTCTCTCCGTATCTCTCTCTTCTCTAGATGTCGTATGTCTACTCGATACGAGCGCCGCAACTTCGCGTCTTTGCAATGCGACAGAGCGGGCGCCCCAACCAACAGAAATCAGTTCGGTGTGTCAGGTTTGTGTCAGTATTTATTAGTTTAGTATTTGTAAACGTTTTCTGCATGAACTTTTACTAAACACATTTTTTTTATAAGATAATACACGCTTTTGTTGCATGTCATGTAAACTTGTGCGAGAAAGATTCATTTGACGTTTCACGGCTGTCACGCTCTGCACTCTCTGCAAAGAGCGTGCTCCCTACGTGAACTTTGTCTGCGCACTCTGTCAACGACGTGCTCTCTGCGCGCTTTCTCTGCCTGCCCGCAGTGACTGGAATGACCCTCACCCACCCGGCCTCTCTAATAAGTAGTTAAAGGAACAGTTGCGATTTATTTGTGACTCGAAGTAATAATAAAAAAATTATGTATTGATTTAAAGGAACAGTGACGACTTAATTCTGCAACTAGCTCTCTTGGACGCGCATTACCACTCATGCAAAACATTTGCCGTAGACAGGACTCGAACCGGCGAGGTCTGTGCCACTACGGCGCACACACGCATTGAGCAACACAGTAAGTGAACGAGCTTATTTCATCTGGGATTATTGCATCAAATGTTGCAACAGCGAGTTGCAACATTTGATGCAACAGCGAGTTGCAACACAGATAATCGTTGTTCTTTATCACAAATCGATTGAGATTTGGGTTAATATGATTCTTTCGATCATTCCGAGTCAAAAACTACTCGGAGTATTATTAAAAATTATTTTAACCTAACACATTTGCAATTTTTGCAAAAGAACGACGATTTTACTTTACTTTCGAATCTGCCACTGCCACGAATGCAGATGAAAATTTGAAATAAGTACCCGCCGACGCTTCAATACTGCACGTTCGGGTCGGCGACATGAGCGCAAATGAACGACGCCTTCTTTTGCTTCATGGCTCAGTGCATATGCGCTGCGTTATGGCCCTAATCTTCGCGGGTTCGATTCCTGTCACCGCCAAACGTTTTGTTCGTGTGAAAATGATTTTTTGTAGCAGGTTGTGGCAGAAATAAGCAGAAACACTGTTTCTTTAGGGAGGTTCTAAGATGAAATTTGACCCAAGTTATGGGTCAAAGAAGAGTAAAGTTTCCATTTTTGCACTAAGTCACTAAGTTTCTCGCTGTTGGCCTGGAGGTCACGTTTTGAAACTCAGCCCTAACTTTGGTCATACTTTACCCACGCCCAAAACTTTACCCAAGAGAGCATGGGGCGCTGAAGAGAGTTAGACAGAAAAGGTGGGGGTGGGTAAAGTGTGGCACAAAAAGCATCTTAGAACCTCCCTTGCAAAGTTTCATGCGTGGGTAAAGCATGGTCAAAGTTTAGGCTCAGTTTCAAAACGTGGCCCCCAGTCCAGCAGCGAGAAACTTGAGGCAAAAATGGAAACCCCTAAACTTTCATGAACTGGATGATTCCAAAGGGCACAAGCATTGTGTTTTGTCTGCACCTATGGATAAACCATTATTATTATTATTATTATTGTTGCTAACATGAGCATGAGCTTTGAAAATCGCTTCTTGAAAATTCTGGTGCGAACCCTATCCTGAGCGCTGCGCGGCCTCTCTATTGATACTCGTAGTACTTTACTTCTATTTTAGATACTCACCGTGTTTCATAGTAGCAAAAAACAAGTGTCGGGTAGTTTACGCATTCATTAACACTGCATCCAATTTTAGACGTTTTTCCCCATATCATCTGTTGTGAATATGTTAATTTCAGTTCTTTATTTTAATAGTGCCTACTTACTTGCGTTGCGACTCGTATGTTTTTGACAAGTACTTCTTCAGTTAACGTGACGTTGTTGGAATAAATCCATCCGTTAGTAAGGAATCCATAGTCATCAATCCATTTGTTCACAGAACGACTATAAGAGATCATGAGTGTGAGTGAAACATGTGTTTACATACACGTCGAATCGGAATTCTTTCCTGGGATTCATCCCATATGCGTAACGGTTCACTCCATATTTTGTGTTCACATCATATTCGTATGTGCATTGGTTGGCCCAGAGTTGTGCTTCTTTAGCTAATCGACAAGACCAAGTCTGAGTTTAAAGTGACAATTTTGTTGATCCGCAAACGGAAAAATTTTGAATTTTGAATTGGCGCGCTTTACAAATTCTGGCTATAACTATTGAACTCGAGATGCGTATCACATAGGGATATGTTTATCGGCTTCTACGACTCCAGTTTATGCTAGAAACTGAATTTCATATCAAAATTTTGTTATAGAATTCCCGTCATTCAAGACGTTTTAGACACTCAACTGTGATGTAACCTCACTTTTTACCCACAAAGCATTCAAAATCAACTATTTTTTTGGGGCAAAAAATAGTTTACAGTCATGAAAAAGTTTTAGTTTTCAGGTTTAGTAGATGTTATATCAAGTTTCCATTAACTTTTCATTAGTATAATATTATTTTTAAGCGAAATTGTCACTTTAAGTCAATCAGTATCCATTGTCTGTGCTGATTCACCAGTTGTCTCATATTGGCAGCTGTAGGCAAACGATTGAGCTTCGGTGGTTCCATGTATATCCCGGCCACAAACTGACCAACCACGAATTTGAGGCTGTTCAATAAGTGAAAACTAGATACTTAATTTAACTCTCTTCAAACCAATGCTACAGAACCCAGTTTGAGGGAGAAGATGCTTTGATGTGTCTGCACACAACTCTAGATTTTGATGTTTCAGTTTTTTTTTTTTTTTTTTTTTTGTTTAGCCGGTTGAATCCGGGGTCCTCCTAGTCGAGAACAAGATAGGGTTCTTGGATTACGACGACGTCAGCAGAGACATACGAATATGATGTGAACACAAAATATGGAGTGAACCGTTACGCATATGGGATGAATCCCAGGAAAGAATTCCGATTCGACGTGTATGTAAACACATGTTTCACTCACACTCATGATCTCTTATAGTCGTTCTGTGAACAAATGGATTGATGACTATGGATTCCTTACTAACGGATGGATTTATTCCAACAACGTCACGTTAACTGAAGAAGTACTTGTCAAAAACATACGAGTCGCAACGCAAGTAAGTAGGCACTATTAAAATAAAGAACTGAAATTAACATATTCACAACAGATGATATGGGGAAAAACGTCTAAAATTGGATGCAGTGTTAATGAATGCGTAAACTACCCGACACTTGTTTTTTGCTACTATGAAACACGGTGAGTATCTAAAATAGAAGTAAAGTACTACGAGTATCAATAGAGAGGCCGCGCAGCGCTCAGGATAGGGTTCGCACCAGAATTTTCAAGAAGCGATTTTCAAAGCTCATGCTCATGTTAGCAACAATAATAATAATAATAATAATGGTTTATCCATAGGTGCAGACAAAACACAATGCTTGTGCCCTTTGGAATCATCCAGTTCATGAAAGTTTAGGGGTTTCCATTTTTGCCTCAAGTTTCTCGCTGCTGGACTGGGGGCCACGTTTTGAAACTGAGCCTAAACTTTGACCATGCTTTACCCACGCATGAAACTTTGCAAGGGAGGTTCTAAGATGCTTTTTGTGCCACACTTTACCCACCCCCACCTTTTCTGTCTAACTCTCTTCAGCGCACCATGCTCTCTTGGGTAAAGTTTTGGGCGTGGGTAAAGTATGACCAAAGTTAGGGCTGAGTTTCAAAACGTGACCTCCAGGCCAACAGCGAGAAACTTAGTGACTTAGTGCAAAAATGGAAACTTTACTCTTCTTTGACCCATAACTTGGGTCAAATTTCATCTTAGAACCTCCCTAAAGAAACAGTGTTTCTGCTTATTTCTGCCACAACTAGGAGGTCCAAGCTGCCCGCGCGCGCTGGTTCTGCGCACGTTTGGATATTCGTGCGCACCGCGCGCAAAACTCAAAACTGTGATGCGCCCTTTTCAGGAAACTATTTTCAGATCATGATGGTTCGAATGACACCTTGTTTGCCAAATTCGGTCAACATATTTTTGTAATCGCTCTAGTGATATGCTAAAAGCTTGTACAGAGATGATCTTTAGTTCAAAACATGCGTTATGATTGTGTCCACCCTGCTGTCCGGTTTAGCATATCAAAGCAATTGATAGCGCATCAGAATATCACAAAAGGTGATTGCGCTCATCCACTCTCATGACTGTTTTCCGTCTGCCTCTCTCGAGAGCGCGCGCTCTCTGCGCACCCTCTCACTTTCCCGCGCGATTCGAGTAGTCGATAATCAAGCAGCCGGTAGGGGTGATAGGGCGAAAAAGTGGCCTCTTTCGTCGCGCAAAGAATACGCCATAAAAGGAATACGGTTGAGAATTTTGGAAAACAAATGTGAAATATGAAACCATACACACATCAGACAATCAAATGAGCCTAAGTGGGTCGGTTTTGACCAAGTTGAAAAATCAGCTTGGATCCCCTAGCCACAACCTGCTACAAAAAATCATTTTCACACGAACAAAACGTTTGGCGGTGACAGGAATCGAACCCGCGAAGATTAGGGCCATAACGCAGCGCATATGCACTGAGCCATGAAGCAAAAGAAGGCGTCGTTCATTTGCGCTCATGTCGCCGACCCGAACGTGCAGTATTGAAGCGTCGGCGGGTACTTATTTCAAATTTTCATCTGCATTCGTGGCAGTGGCAGATTCGAAAGTAAAGTAAAATCGTCGTTCTTTTGCAAAAATTGCAAATGTGTTAGGTTAAAATAATTTTTAATAATACTCCGAGTAGTTTTTGACTCGGAATGATCGAAAGAATCATATTAACCCAAATCTCAATCGATTTGTGATAAAGAACAACGATTATCTGTGTTGCAACTCGCTGTTGCATCAAATGTTGCAACTCGCTGTTGCAACATTTGATGCAATAATCCCAGATGAAATAAGCTCGTTCACTTACTGTGTTGCTCAATGCGTGTGTGCGCCGTAGTGGCACAGACCTCGCCGGTTCGAGTCCTGTCTACGGCAAATGTTTTGCATGAGTGGTAATGCGCGTCCAAGAGAGCTAGTTGCAGAATTAAGTCGTCACTGTTCCTTTAAATCAATACATAATTTTTTTATTATTACTTCGAGTCACAAATAAATCGCAACTGTTCCTTTAACTACTTATTAGAGAGGCCGGGTGGGTGAGGGTCATTCCAGTCACTGCGGGCAGGCAGAGAAAGCGCGCAGAGAGCACGTCGTTGACAGAGTGCGCAGACAAAGTTCACGTAGGGAGCACGCTCTTTGCAGAGAGTGCAGAGCGTGACAGCCGTGAAACGTCAAATGAATCTTTCTCGCACAAGTTTACATGACATGCAACAAAAGCGTGTATTATCTTATAAAAAAAATGTGTTTAGTAAAAGTTCATGCAGAAAACGTTTACAAATACTAAACTAATAAATACTGACACAAACCTGACACACCGAACTGATTTCTGTTGGTTGGGGCGCCCGCTCTGTCGCATTGCAAAGACGCGAAGTTGCGGCGCTCGTATCGAGTAGACATACGACATCTAGAGAAGAGAGAGATACGGAGAGAGATGCAGGATTGTGTTAGTATTTGTAACGTTTCATACATGAATTGGGTCATAGAAAACAGACTTTCTTCCCGCAAGTTTTTTTTTAAATGAGATAATGAGTTGATTTCAGTGGCAATCAGATCAACCACGATATGTACAGAGTGGGCCCCACCTGTTCACAGTGTCCCCAAGGAACAGTCTGCCATCGTCCCACAGGACTCTGCGTCAACAAATAACCATACCACAACGGCAAACGAAATCGTCTATGATAAACATGTGTTCGCGCAATCTCTTGATTGTGAATCGAAAATGAAAGTATACTATCCGTTCACCGCTATTCATCGCTCTCAAAAACTATTTGATTGGCGAATCGCTGGATCTTGAAATTCACCGCAGACGGCTGTCGCTATATAGACGCAGTTGCGCTGTTGAAACGCACATACGGTCGGTGTACTGGCAAAGAGACCAGATTGTGGGCAAGACACCTACACCTCTCCGTGTCCCTCGCGCTGGTAAGAGTGAAAGTACACATATCACAAGGAGCAGTATTCGATTCATTTCGGATATTAATCCAAAATGATTCTTTTCTTGTGTTTTCTGACAGTCATGCATTGATATCCCACGCTTTATTTGCGACATTAAACATCCAATCGCCTCGGTCCACATGTCAAGAGAATAACGATAAACGGGGGAACGGCATATATCAAATACACGCACAAGACAAGTTATTTGTACACACATTGAAATGAAAAAAAAACACTTTAAAAAAAATCAATTCAGAGTTATGTAAACATCGTTCGAAAGTATCGTTGAATTCTTTTCAAAACCATCTCTAGTTTTTTGCACATTTTATTTTACTAATTGTCGAATCAATCATTTTGTTTTTTTTCCGTTGTATCGGTTATCGAACGATAACGACAGTCATGCATTGATATCCCACGCTTTATATGCGACATTAAACATCCAATAGCCTCGGTCCACACGTCAAGAGAATAACGATAAACGGGGGAACGGCATATATCAAAAAAATACACGCACAAGACAAGTTATTTGTACAGGACACTATAAGATTATTCAAGTATCCGCCCGTTCGGTGTAAAAATTGTCCCTCTAGTCGCATTTGATCTATCCTCTAATCGTGACGAGACTCAAGCGCGCGCATTCAAACGCTATAGGGTATCTCCCATTTTCACGGTACGCAAATTTTCGGCGGTCGGACAGACAGGGTCGAAATGACGAGCTTTTTATGCAAGTTTTAGGAATTTTGAGGGTCCACGCCGAAAACACGGCAAAAATGAAAAAAAAATGTCGCATATAAAGCGTGGGATATCAATGCATGACTGTCGTTATCGTTCGATAACCGATACAACGGAAAAAAAACAAAATGATTGATTCGACAATTAGTAAAATAAAATGTGCAAAAAACTAGAGATGGTTTTGAAAAGAATTCAACGATACTTTCGAACGATGTTTACATAACTCTGAATTGATTTTTTTTAAAGTGTTTTTTTTTCATTTCAATGTGTGTACAAATAACTTGTCTTGTGCGTGTATTTGATATATGCCGTTCCCCCGTTTATCGTTATTCTCTTGACATGTGGACCGAGGCGATTGGATGTTTAATGTCGCAAATAAAGCGTGGGATATCAATGCATGACTGTCAGAAAACACAAGAAAAGAATCATTTTGGATTAATATCCGAAATGAATCGAATACTGCTCCTTGTGATATGTGTACTTTCACTCGCAAGTTCGGAAACTTGTTCCAAGTATAGTTCTGAAGAAGCCACTTCCATTCTACGGGTATGTGGATTCGCAGGAGATTTCGTATTTGTTCTTCAATAAATCGCGTTTAGGCTCTGAACAACTTTCGAACCGTATTAGCAAAAGGGGAACAAACTTTGGGACCTCTCGCATTACCGAAGGCAGCAAACATGATGAAACTGGTAACAATATTAATGCCTACTTATTTGATATTCAAATCTGTGAATAAAACCAATTGGTATTTTGAAGACATGGCAGCCATATTTTCGTTCAAGTGATGTAACATTTCACGGTTATTAGAAAAGCTTTTCGATACTCGCTGATTTCGCTGATCTGATCTTAATTATCCCACATCAAGACCTCACGGCATTACACGTTCTCGCTGCGAGTCTTGAAATTTGCTAATCTCGGGTGATATCATTCGCTTGTAGTTCATACATACGATCTCACTGTGTGAGGCGAATGAATAAGTAATAAACGCGCAAGAGAGTTCGAAAAAGTAGAAAACACTTCAGGAAATACGAGTTTTTCTTTTTTGTAAAATCATAATATGCACATGAAAAGAGTATGTGAGATAATTTGCACATTAAAAAAAACATATCAGTTATATAACCAGTTTCTATAGAATTGTTGCAACTACTATCTATTACTGGTGCTACCACTATGCAGTACCTCAAACCATAAACGTGTGTTTTAGGAATGGGACTGCGACGCAGCGAAAGCGGCACAAGCATGGACAGACAAATGCCAATTCGAACATGAAGAGAACATCAATTATGGCGAAAACATCTATATACTTTCTCCGACTGATGATCCGCTCTTTACAACGTGATTACAGAACAGATCATATTCAAACTGAAATACACAAGAAGATCGTTTTTTTTAGAAATGCGGTCGATCATTGGAAGAGTAAATTTGAAACGAAAGAATGGTTAGATTTAGGAAATCTTACTTTGAACAACAATTTGGAGCCTAAGATTCGGCATGCTGTGCAGGTGAGAATAGGAAACATACACGAAAATAAGTACTGTCATTACAATATATACACTACAATACAGTACAATACAAACAATGTAATTACAATACAATCGATACCAATTTCGATCGGCTGGGGCGACTCGACGACTGTGGGATGTGGGGTGAGCTCGTGCGGTTCGAAGAATCAAACGTTCGTGTCGTGCAGATTCTACATTACGTGAGTCATAGAACTTCGCTCTTGATTACTTCTCAAGAAATCGTATTGTTGTTATCAAAACATTTTGGCGGTGTTGACAATCAATTTCAGTGATGCAATAATGGATATGCCAATGTATATCGAAGGAGAGCCATGCTCCGAGTGCCCAATTGGAACTCATTGCGAAAATATGGCACTATGCACTACGGAAATGACATCAACTACGAAAATGACGACAACTACGAAAAAGAGAACATTTACAAAAAAGAGAACCACTACAAAAAAGACAACGACGACGACTTACGAAGACGATTCGGGCATCTGTTCCACGTTAGCGGAAACTCAAGCAAGGGAAATGGTTGAGGTTAGATGTGTGTTATAGATATTGCTACAAAAACACATCACTTCAGTTACACAACAAATACAGATCACAAATCGCACTTGGTCAGTTTGTGGCCGGGACAAACATGAAACCACCGAAGCTCAATCGCTTCCCTAAAGCTGCCAATATGAGGCAACTGGTGAATCAGCACAGAAAAAATGATACTAAATGACTTTTTTAAATTCAGACTTGGTCTTGTCGACTTGCGAACGAAGCACAATTCTGGGCAAACCGATGCACATACTACTCTAGTAATATAACAACGAAGTATGGGAGAAACGTTCACGCATATGGAGCAAATATCATTAAAGAGTTCCGATTTATCAGGTGTGTGAACACGTGCTACAATACTGTATACTCAAACTATACTCAAACTCATGATCTTTCATAGACAATCTGTGGAAAGATGGATGAATGAATACGGTTTCTTGGGTCGCGGATGGATTTACTCAAACAACGTCACGTTTACTCAAGAAGCATATGACACCAAAACACGAGCCGGATCGCGAGTAGGCACTATTAAAATAAGAACTGAAATTAACATATTCACAACAGATGATATGGGGAGAAACGTCTAAAATTGGATGTAGTGTTAATGGATGCGTAAACTACCCGACACTTGTTATTTGTTTATATGACACACCGTGAGTATCTAAAATAGAAGTATGGTATGAGTATGTGAGATAATTTCAGTGAGAAACAGATCAACCACGATATGTACAGAGTGGGCCCCACCTGTTCACAGTGTCCCCAAGGAACAGTCTGCCATCGTCCCACAGGACTCTGCGTCAACAAATAACCATACCACAACGGCAAACGATTCAAATTATCTATGATAAACATGTGTTCACACAATCTCTTGATTGTGATTTGAAAATAAAAGCATATTTTCCGAAACTTGCGAGATTTCTTTTCCGAGATCGATCTTTTTGGCGGGTTCACCGCAACTCCTTATTTTCACACGAGCAAAACATTTGGCGGTGACCGGAATCGAACCCGCGAATCTCTGGGGCCACAACGCAGCGCACATGCACTGATCCCACTGATCCATGAAGCAAGTGAAAAGCGGCGTTCATTTGCGCTTTTGTCTCCGTCCCCAACGTGCAGTATTGAAAAGTTGGCCGGTAGTTCAAATTTTCGTCTGCATCTTTGGCAGTGGCAGATTCGAAAGTAACGCAGAATCGTCGTTGTTTCGCAAAAATTGCAAATGTGTTAGGTTAAAATAATTTTTAATAATACTCCGAGTCAAAAACAAGTCGCCACTGTTCCTTTAATGAAAAAGTTAACACAGCTACAAACTCCCGGCTGGATGAAAAAAACGCAATGGAAAATGAACGATGTACTAATATTATTTTTATCCCTAGAAAAATTTCGAAATCACTGTCGTATCGCATTCGCTCACCACTTCTCTATCAGGCCACCCTCTCTTCGTCCATTATCAAATAATTTGTTGAGTCATTGCCCTCCTCCGCAGTGTAATCTCCGCCTCTCGCTCTTTATCAGTATCAGTCCACTATTTCTCAATAGTGTTCGTTTTATGGCAGCATATAAGATCGCCCCTCTCTCCTCTTCTACTCTCTCATTGATCGATGGCGGGTGCTGTCGACCTTCCGGCGGATGTCTGGCACCGCATCATTCGACTGGCTCCTGAAGCCTCCATCCCACTGCTGCGCACCTGCAAGCGACTCCACGCAGTCGTTGGAGACGCGCTTACCATCCCACCCCGCATATTCAGTCTCGAAGTCGACATGGAATTGTGTCGTCACGGGAAAGAGGTGAAAGAAAACAAGCTAGGATTTGCATATTGAGTTTGAATCGCATTGGGATTGTTCTAATTCCTATTGCCGCATACTGTTTTCGCTTGCACGCTAGTTGGCAAGTTGGGTGGGTATCTATGAGCAGTTGTGGAGTTTATAAACGACTACTAGAGTAGCGGTCAGTCTCTGCGAAAGTCTTCGAATTGCCTTCAAACTATAGTGGTTCCCCCTGTTCTGGCGGTAGGCATGTTGCGAATCGTCATTCTTTCATTATCAAATGTTTATTCGGATTCGCAAACATGATTATGACACGAAATCACTCATACGAACCTATGATGGTATTATAGACTTTTGCGCCGAATGGAAGATGCATATTCACTAATCGGGCTCTTACATTCCCATTCATAGAGGGCATTCGTCTTGCGGACCATACCATTGAATCAGTAATGACTTACGTAGATGTTGATAATCGATCGATAACCATCGATAATTCAAATGCGCGGCGACTCCAGTACCAAACTGACCGCAAGGAACGATATCCACTCCACGTAGTGCCAATAGTGATCCAATCCTCGAGCTAGCGTCGCTGACTTCCGTTCTTTCATTATGGACAAGCGCATACTTGATGCGTGGAACAGTCGACATTTTGTTCATTGCGCACTTTCAAAATCGGTTGACCGGCGTCTATTGACCGAATTGTGATGAGAAGGTTATGGAAATGACATGCGAGCGTGTTGGATACAGTATCCGTGAACATAAAAATGGAAATATCTATTTTCCATCATGAAATTGCACAAAAATTCGATATGATGTTCTTGGATGGTCCCCTATGAATCTCGGAGAGCAGATTTTGCGAATTGTTTCTCAGAGGAGAGATAATCAAGAAAATTACATTGGAGTCATATCTCAAAATTCAGCCGATAAATCCATCGATATCAAGTACCAGTTGTCTATCGACACCTATAGGGACTTAGTTGGCTCATTACTCCGACAATAGTATGTTGTGGAACGTGTTATCCGTATCAGAAGACACATATCGCTAAATAACTTCACAGTCGCTTCATGGAAACGGCTCAAACTTCGTCAGTAGGTGGTTCTTGTCCCCCAGTACAACTCTCGGAAAGCACATTTGTGATTTTGTTTTTCCTACTACAGTACTTTCTAATTTCATAAAACAATCCTGTGAATGAGGCGCATTTGCATAATTTTCTCATCGGTCTGCGTCATTTCTTCGGGCAGAGATAATTCGCATATCGCGAAAACGGGGGGCCCACAGATAGAACCACTTCAGCGTGAGTATGAAATTATGTTTAAAAAAAAGAGTTTGCCTATAGAGCATACACTTTTCTCCGAATAATCTCTTCAACCGTTTGTGCAAAATCGACCAAACTTCAAACGTGTATATCTCAGTGAGATTTGAGAGTGAAGTAGTTGTATTGCAGTTCGGTGAGAGGAGCGGCATTCGAGTAGCGCTCATGCGCGCTGCCTCGCGTCTCCGAACCAGGTATGCAAACATAGAAGAGCTCCTATGAAAACCCGTAACATACCGCGAGCTTAGCGACTTTTGGTAACATACGCCTATCATAAGCGTATACTATTTTCATTTCGGAGCTCGATCGAGTCGCCGAGTCAACTCGCTCCGCCCTATTCATTTGCTTAAAGCAACAGTGGCGACTTATTTTCGACTCGGAGTATTATTAAAAGTCATATTATCCTAACATATTTGCAATTTTGCGAAAGAACGACGATTCTGCGTAATTTTCGATTCTGTCACTGCCAAGAATGCAGCTCAAAATTTGAAATTCCCGCCAACGCTTCACTGCAAAAACTGGGGTCGGAGACATAACCGCAAACAAACAACGCCCGGCCACTTGTTTCTTGGCTCAGTGCATGTGCGCTGCGTTGTGACCCCGATCTTCGCAGGTTCGATTCCGGTTACCGCCAAATGTTTTGCTCGTGTGAAAATGAGGAGTTGTGGCAGGTTGTGGCAGAAATAAGTCGCCACTGTTCCTTTAACATATGAAAAGGTTAGGCAGTAAACCCGGCGTGAATTTGTCTTTGCGCGCAGCCATAAGCGAGCGAGCGTTTTTCTGAACAGTCTCACAGGATGTGTGTGCACCGCGCACCAAACTGAATGCTTACATCCACAACATCAAACGACAACTTTGTAAACAAAGTTCCAAAGTGTTTGTACATTTTTGAAAAGTGTTCATTGATACCTGCAAATTCGCACATTTTAAAACCTGAAATGTGATTGAGCCCCAGCTCATCGATCAAAATCGTTACTATTCCACGAGGTTAAGCGGTAATATACCGTGAGGATAGTGGCGCGTTTCTTAACATACCCTTTACCAAGGGTATGTTAAGCGAATACGCTCGCGCTACGTTACCGATAACCGCGCGGTATGTTACGGGTTTTCATAGGAGAGAGAGAGAGAGAGAGAGAGAGAAAGAGAGAGAGAGAGAGAGAGAGAGAGAGAGAGAGAGAGAGAGGGTAAGAGGGAGTGGTAAAGGATACGTACATATATAGAGTATCGCATGTATCACAAGCTCGGTTGGAATCGGTCCTCTCACTCTTTCGCCTTGCCTCACTTACACTTTCTCATTTTCCGAGGGAACATGGACATTAGAAATTAGAGAGGGCGCGTGACGCTATTTTCTTATTTCTTTAATTTCTAATTTTCATAGTTGATCAAGGAATCCGTTGATCGCAGGCGTCAGAGGTCACAAAAAGATGCCAATTCTAGTAGAAGTGTAGTAACCATCTGTATACGTGTTGTAAGTAGTAAAGAGGTATCTTGAACGGTTGCCTGGTATTGTCGAACAGCATGCGAATAAAATATGTACACAACAAACATCGTTGACATGCCTCCTTGTCACATAAGTATCAAGTTAGGACTCTTTGGTATCAAAACTGACCAAAACACAACATTAACATTACCATCCATATTCGTATAAATGCTAATGATGTGAAAAACATTGTTTTACATAGATTTGGCCATCTCTCAAATTTTTCGCAGATAAGCAAATTTTCCAGAGTGAATTAACTTGTATAGGTGAGATGTGGAGTTGTCAAAACTGAAATCAAAACCTTTCTATGAACCACCGACGCCATCGCATATCTTAGGAGTGTCGTTAGAGCCACACCCTCGGATCTGAACCAAATTGATAAGATACCTTAGTTAGGACCCCAAACATCGATTGATGGTGTTACTTTTTCCTACGCGCCATATACGTTTCCAGTACGAAAACGTACAAGTCTGGTTTTTAGCTACCTCATACTACCTCTGGCTTATAGATAACGAGCCGTTGTGGCCTAGTGGTTAGCGGATCAGGCTGTCAGACGAGAGGCTGGGGTTCGAGTCCGCGCGCAAGTTTTTTTTTGTTTTTTGTTTTGTTTTGCTAGCACTTTCTGAACTTCGCGTTTCTAGTTTATAGACAGAACACAGATAACAAATGTTCATGCTTTGTTATAACAGTTTCCAAACTCGGTTTCAGCCTATCAAGTGTTTGAAGTGTTAACGAAGTGCACTAGAACGGTATTAGAAGCCAATCACACAAAAAAAATTGTCCAAAAATAGATTAATTTGTAGTTACAAACGAATGAAAGCACATCGCAAGAAAATAAAAACTTCCAGTCCACGTCCAGAAAGTCCGCTAACCACTGGGCCACAACGGCTTGGGTTCTGACCGCCAGAGATGGAGTGAGGTAGCTAAAAACCAGTCCTGTACGTTTTCGCACTGGAAACGTATAGGGCGCGTAGGAAAAAGTAACACCATAAATCGATGTTTGGGGTCTTAACTAAGGTATCCTATCAATTTGGTTCGGATCCGAGGGTGTGGCTCTAACGACACTCCTCGTTAGGGGCAGGCAGCTCCACTCGTATTCGATTGGATTCACCATGTCATATCTCAAGAACGTCAACACGCCCAAACACCAAATGAATAGGTAATCTTATATAAATATGATGTTTTTGTTCTCTCATCATAAGTATTTTAGGTTGTTCGAATTCAGAGAAGAGCGCCAGAAGAAGATGAATTGGTAATCTGATCATATCATATAACATAATAACATATGACTTTTTTCTCATGATTACTACTTAGGTGGTACAAATTTGAAGACAAGCACCATTTTATATTGATAACGAGAGACGAGACGTATTCAAATGGATTTTGGACTGCCCGGGAATGGAAAGAGCTTTCATGGGATGCGCATTGCTCGGATGAAGCTGAAGCCATGACCGAATATCTGTCACGCGTTTTCGGAATGTGCGATTTCACCAGCATAAACATGGTAACTTCAATAATTCCATATTTACAACAAAAAACTGAGTAGGGCAAATCAGCAACTGATCATCTCCTCACGTTCTGGACTCGACGAATGTTGAACAACAAAGATTGGCAGCCTCGGTATTTAGTGATTCTGGAAGGATGCGTATCAGAAACTGGTATGTATTTGCCTCGAGTATGCCTCATTTTCACGGTACCCGCGTGCCGGAATGTCTATAAAAGGAACGTACCACTCTAAATTTCGTGGGTAAATTACGATTATCACGTGAGAGAACGTGAAAACACAATCACTTTTCATCAATAAACTACAGTACATACAATCCGTAAATATGTGGTTTGTTTTGTGAATAAGTCACCGTTCAGCCGTAGTTTCCCATTTAGTTCTTCTAGTCGACACTGGTCATTTCTTGTGTGGTACAAAAATGAGAGAAATTTTATGCAACTTCACACGACCGAAAATCGTCATTTCACTCTATATTTATGAATATGGAAAACTCCGACACATGACGTAGCGATAAAACCACTAAACAACGTAGTCACATGCAGACTATTGTGAGCCACAATTCTCTCTTTTGGTGCTCAAATTCCGCCTCTGAACGGAGTTACGGTCATTTGTTACTTTTCCTATAATTATTACTTATTTCCACAGAATGTCTACTTTTGACTGATTGTACTGTATATAGTGGGCCCGCAAATGAGTTCCAATCTTTTGACGAGAGACATTAGGGTGGTTTGACAACGATCAAAACTTTTTGGATGATGTTCTCAATTTGACAAAATTTTTCGAGGGTACCCTAGATCGAACCCTCGAACCGCTGCTTGATAAGCGAGAGCGTTACCACTGCGCCATGTGATCATGTGAGAGGATCAGTGGAATAGAGATATGAACGGCAAAACAAGATGCTGCGCATTTCGTTCAGTATACTGTATGTTCAAAATCCACGATAATGTTGTCAACGAAAAATCCTGAGCTAAGTGCGAGCTTATTATAATTGGAAATGAGCTTTTGTATTACGACGGG
Source organism: Rhabditoides inermis (assembly GCA_963966185.1). Classification (NCBI taxonomy): domain Eukaryota; kingdom Metazoa; phylum Nematoda; class Chromadorea; order Rhabditida; family Rhabditidae; genus Rhabditoides; species Rhabditoides inermis. The sequence continues at coordinate 168,535 of CAWZYM010000146.1, forward strand.
TCAAACAAACTTCTACGCGAGTCATTTTGATATATAATACATCATTATTTATCTAATATAAGTGAGTTCAGGTGTGTTTGTCAAGTTTCTTGAGGCGATTTCCACACCGACATTCCGAGATGTGATCATTCTGACATACCCTACCTGTGAACCGTCCATTCTCTTCGAAAGTCGTCTCATTGCATCTTCAAAAAGGACAGCAGTGAACATACTAGACAGAGATGTTGTTGTTTTATTTTTTTATTGATTCATCTATAAGTGTGTTAGATTTGTCTCAAACTCAATGACAACTCTCTTCTGAATATGGAGTTGAACAAAGTGTTCATACATCAAGAAACGTCGGTTACCAAAGCTGGATTGATTGCGTTTCTCAATGTAAGGATCTTTTCTTTTTCAGAAGTAAGACATTTATTTCCTTTCAGAAATGGTCTATGGGAGAAAAGCACATTGAGCTTATCAAAATTTCTCTAAAAAGGAATGATGGAATGTATACTCCAATCAAGGAGGGTTTTTTTTTAAATTACTCATACTTATGTTTTTGTACTTCTAAATGGCACCTCGAATGCAAACCCAAAAAACCTTATTTCTTAAGAGTTCTTATTTAGTTCTTATTTAGGAGTTGACTGCAGAACTAACTCCAGTTCCTGGCGATGTGGAATGGATATACAAGTTTGTGTCAACAAACGGAGAAGAGATAAAAGTTTTCAAGAAAAAAAACAGTTCCGATAAGGACGATAAGTTTGTGGTAAGTATGAGGAATTTCGAAGAAAATTTTCATTCTGAGCGATCAAAGTTGATGTCGGTCACGTTATCGGCCTCACTTTCAAATAGTTGTGTTTTAAAAAATGTCGTTTCAAAACACATTATGTAAGTACACAGACATTCGAAGTATCTGTGCCATTTTTTTTCCGTTTCGTGATTTGGAAAGTAATTATGTATGTACATTGTACAAGTCAGCGTTATTTACTGACACTTTTTTTCGCGTGGAAATCTTGATTCATAAGTTTAGAGAGGTATCTCTTCATTTCAATCTCATTAAAACTACTATTTCAGTATATGGGAAACGTCACACACACACGTGAATGACAAATACATGTCAACTTGCATTCTGTTTATTGCTTAGCAGAAGACATAACCAAAAACAACTACACGTTCAATATATGACATTTCATGCGATGTATGTTTCTTTCAGGTTTTGATATTGATCACTATTCTGTAAACTAATTATAAAGTTGTTTATGTTTTATTAAACCAAAGATGAAAAAAATATTACGACACATGCTCTCTAACAACAGAGATACTCTGACTCGGAATAAATATGCATTATGTACATACAACGATCGAAACGTTGCATAGGACTCGAGGAAAATGTCAGGTTTGCAAAAGAAAAACAATTCTTCGATCATTCGAAGACAGTTTGACGGACAACAAAGATGTGGGCAGTTGTTTGAAATAAATAAAGTCAAATATTTAAGAAAGAGCACACAGTGTCGTCTACGCGAACACCCCTCCTCCAACCATGTCCGATTGGAAGAGGTATCTGTTGGGATCGACGTCATCGTCTGCCATCTCACCGCTGCCTTCCAGAGGGAGCGAGGGAGAGGGTCCCGGACCTGAATGGATCAAGGTGAGAGAGAGGTACGAGTGGGGAGAGAGAGAGAGAGAGAGAGAGAGAGAGAGAGAGAGAGGACACACCGATATCAACGAAGAAGAGTTCGCCGTCGATATCGGGTTCTCTCTCGTCTGCCGGCTTCTCTCCGTTCACGAACTTGGAGCCATCCATACCCACACACAAACCCTGCAATGTCATTGTTACATGTGTATGTTCCGATTACAAACAGTCGAAATCAGTCAGAATCAGCGAGTTAGCCCTTGGTGGCCAGCAGCCGTAGGATGGTGGGCACGCGACGCGAACCTGGCTCTCACCATTATAACAATCTCTCGGGAAAAGAGAGAGAGAGAGAGAGAGAGAGAGAGAGAGAGAGAGGCGGCGCACTTTCTGATTGCGAGTATAGTCGCGCATTGGGCACTTTCGTTTTTAACTATTTCTCTCATTTCTCTCATGACCATGATCGATCATGAATCTACATAGGACATAGCCCCTTTCTGACCGAGTGACTGCCCACCTTGTCTCCTTTGTTGTCAAAGTCCATCTTCAGCTCGAATCCGGGCTTGCACGTACACGTCACCGTCTTCTCACTACAGTACGCATTCTCCACGTGGCATCTGAAAATGGCAATATATCACGGCGTAGCAATTAATCATTCCTTTCCCACAGTGATTTGTACTCTTCTGACTGCTGTCGGTGTAAGAAGAACGTGAATGAGGATAGAGTAACAAGTACGGAGAGGAGGTGACATTGTGATTGAGCCCCCCAACCCAACCCACCTCTTCTCTTCGACCAGCGTCTCCAAGCAGTATCCCCCGATCGTTCCATTCGCCCGCTCATCCACAGAGTCCATGAAGATCACAGTCGTCGGGTCGTAGCACCTGCGAGGCAAGGGATTACAGCTGTAAGGAAACAGTCGACACATCCTCACTAGCATTTGTCATGGGATACTCTCACTCGAAACCAATATGCACTATGGACAAAAGGGAATGTGCTGGTTGGAGTGCACGGTCACTGATGAAGGTGTGAGAAAAACAGGAAGGTGTGTACTGAGTACTGACCGTCCCGCAATGTTGGAGAAGCCAGCCGGGCAGTCGGCGACACACTTGGAAGAGTGCACGAGGGGCTTCGAGGCAGGGCAGATGCAATAGCTGGAAGGGGGAGTTTCCCTCTTTCTCCCTCCCTATCTCTCTCTCTCTCTCTTTCTCTCTCTCTCTCTCACCCCTCCGAGCATGTTGCATTGGCCTCCTTGGCAGCGCACTGTTCATCCGAGTTGCAGCCCTTCTGACCAACGTACAGGACTGGAATTGATAGTGATAAGAGATAAGAGAGAAGAGAGAGAGAGAGAGAGAGAGAGAGAGAGAGAAAGAGAGAAAAAGAGCTCACCCTTGAGGCACTTTCCGTCGACGAGGTTGAACCCGAATGGGCACTCGATGGGTGCAAAAGAGGAGGAGGAGGAGGAGGAAGAGGAGGAGTCTTCTGTGGGCGGGGGCTGAAGTGATTAGAAATGATTAGAAAGAAAGCATTCGTAGCGGATGAAGCAATGTTGACATGCTCGCTGTCCCTCGAACGTTTGTGACCATACAACCACTGGATCGGCAATCGGCACTTTTCCACAGCGGTCGATTTGTGTTCATGCCTACCTGCTCGGTCTTGAGTTGACGCAGCATGATGGTTCCGGCGGAGCAACACTGCCATCTGAAAATGGCGTTACCCCCGCCTCTTCTCGCCCCGCCCTTTCTGACACCACTCACCTGTTCTCTGCCTCTGCGTACACGCACGAGAATCCATCGGGACAGGGAGACGCGTGGCAAGTGGCAACCTGTAAACAATTTGTTTATTTGTTTATTTATTTGTTTGTTTACCTTTCTCTCCATATCGACGAGCGTCCTCGTTCCGCTGGGGCATCCGCTGTACTGCTTCGAGTCGGTGGAGACGAGCGTCTGAATAGTGCGATTAAGCCCCGCCCCTGAGACTCCGCCCACCTGGACACTGCTCTCAGTGGTCGACTGCAGTCTGACTTCCACTCCGGCCGGACCGTGCAGCACCTCTCCCGTCTTCCCGTTGATGATGATCGGATCGACCTTGACCTGCTGAGGCGGCTGTTGCACCATCGCTCCTTGACCGAACTGGTTCTGCGGCGGCAACTGGTTCTGCTGGCCAAACTGGCTCTGGCCGAACTGGTTTTGCTGCTGATTGAACTGGTTCTGAGGTAACTGGTTCTGCTGTCCGAACTGGTTCTGAGGGAACTGGTTCTGTCCGTTGAATCCACCAAACTGGTTCTCGGGCAGCTGCGAGCCGGGGTAGTTGTCCGGACCGTTCGCTAAAAATACAAATATTTTCAATTCCATATATAGACAAGGAGCAACGTACGCAGTCTCCTCATCGGCTGTCCGGGCATGGCCCCGCCCATCGAGGCCCCGCCCATTCCCGCGTATCCGGGATGCGCCATGTTGTTCATGGGACGAACGGCCGTGTCGATCGGCGCACAGCAGTATGAGTCCTGGAAAAAGTGATTTGGAAAAGAACGCGAGAGTTCGATAGAAAGTTGGCACAACATATAGAATGGGAGGACATGCCCTCTAGCTGATTGCCCCACCCACCATTCTCTCGGCGGAGTAGATGCACACGTAGGCGGCTGTTGTGGGGCAGGGGTTGAGTGTCATGTGGCAGGCGCGCGGTGAACCAGACAGGTCCACGTGAGGCAGCTGGCGAGGAGGACAGTAGCCTGAACGAGTGGCGGTGTGATACTGTATGAACAACTTACTTGTTTGAACTGTTCAATGTTTCTGTTCAATGTTAAAAATCTGGAAAAAAAACTATTTCTCTTTGTTGAGTCAACCATATATGAAGTGCGATTGAAACGTATGAGGTGAAAATAGAAAAACGAGTGAGCGAAAGAAAAAGATGGTTGGATGGACGTACCCTTGAACCTGTCGGCCAGGTCGCCATTGGTGCAGCATATGAACTGTCCTCTCATGCTGCTCTCCAGACAGTGGAATCCCGCCGGACAGTTGTTCGCCAGAGGAGAACAGTACTGACGCATGTTCGACACTGCAAACATGTTTATGAAAGATGCTGTTCGAAGCGCTCATCGCTAGTCAACTTCTTTCGCTTCAATATGGCATGGTTACTGATTACGTTTCACAGTCGTAGTATATCTCTCCGCAGATGAACCATAGCAATATATCGATTCGAATGATTGACAATACTCAAGCGCTAAAAAGCCAGTAAACATTTGTTGGCCAGAAAAAAAAAACAAGTGGATGTCGCTTTTTCCTTCGAAAGCGCAGGTCGAGAATAATCGTATGATTTGGTACCTTTAGCGTGAATCCACATACGTTTATGGTTTATGATCGCACATTGAGGTATGTATGTAATAGTAGTGTTGGTACGTCATGCACGTACCCGGATCGACGTAGGCTACTCCGCGCGCGCATTGCGGCATCAATTGCGAGGGGGCCGTGGAACAGCAGAGGTGGTAGCGGGGGTTCGCCGACGGAAGACACTGGAAACCCTGGGGACACCTGCAAAGTCACGTCAGCCTATCACACACCACACTGAGTTGGAGTATCGATGTTTGGAAGGTTCCAATGAAATAGAGAAGGCGGTAGTGTGAAAGAAAGAGGGAGAGAGAGGAGGGGGAGGGAGAGGGAGGGAGGGAGAAAGAGAGAGAGGGAGGGAGTGCTCACTTAGTGCTTCCCTTGGGGCAGGCGAGTGGCCTTCCCCCGTACTCGAATGGGGACGCGCCGGCCGGGCACTTGACAGACTCGATGTCATTGCAGCACACCGGCTGCCCGGTCGACGAGAAGTCGCATCTGAAAGGGGTGTTGTTGTTGTTTTTTTTTGTTTGTTTGTTTACTGACTTGTATCCAGGAGGACAGGTATTCTGTACAAAGTTGCACTGCACGAAGACTCCATTTGGCGCCTTGAACGGCACTTCGCCATTTCTGTAATTTTATATTTTAGCCTTTGTATTTTCTTTCTTTTCAATTCCTTCCAATTTCGTATTCAGTATATACATACCCAATAAAACACAAGAAGATGTTCTCATCCTAGTTGTGTGCGAGTGTACGATTTGTGCGCAGTCTATTCTCAAATCCTCCGCGTGCACAGTTCAAAACGTAGCACTTCGTTTTACATAGGTATCTCACCTGCACAACAGACTGTTCTTGTCGGGACGCGCGACTGGGAGGGAGGGACGGGGGGTAGCCATCGGCTGGAACACATCTCTCTCTCCCTTCCTCTCTTTCTCTTTCTCTCTCTCGCTCCCTCCCTCCTCTCTCTCTCTCTCTCTCTCTCTTCCCCTCTCTCTCTCTCCCTCTTTCTCTCTCACTCTTTCTCTTCTCTCTCTCTCTCCCTCTATCTTGCCTCACCTGTTTCCTGTTTCCCTGCTTGCAGCATATGGCGGCAGTGGGTACGGATGACGTCATACAGCGAGAGCCGGACGGACAGCCAGCCAGGTCAGACTGACACAGTTGCACCTGTAAGACCACCTCTCGCTCAGATCATTTCGTAATCGCTCTGGTTCAGGGATGTGATAGTGATATCGATAAGAGAGGGGAATCAGTAGATTCCCTTGGAAATGATTTGTTTCTTTGAGAAAGAGAATGAGAATAAGACGATGACAATATGTTATACGTACCTGGGTCCTGGATATGAAAACAGGTGTGTGGTCCTTGGCGGTGCACTTGGGAGTGGCAGTGGCACAGCAAGAGCCAGTCGAGAAGCCAACCTCACTAGAAAGGAAAACAATAAGGATTTCATAGACGATGTTGTGTTCTTCTTGTGTTGATACTACTCGTAGTACTTCTCTCTCTTTCAAAATAAACCAACCGGAAGCACAGGTGTCCTTTGGTACAGTCTCCAATAGCATTCACCGTACACGTTTCTCCATTAGAGGCCAGACCGGGAGGGCAGGGAGACACATCCTGAAACAATCTCTCTCTCCCTCTCTCCCTCTCTCCCTCTCTCCCTCTCTCCCTCTCTCCCTCTCTCCCTCTCTCCCTCTCTCCCTCTCTCCCTCTCTCCCTCTCTACCTCTCTACCTCTCTACCTCTCTACCTCTCTACCTCTCTACCTCTCTACCTCTCTACCTCTCTCCCTCTCTCTCTCTATAACCTCCCCCTCTCTCTCCCTCTTTCTGGTTCTCTCTCTCCCTCCTTCCCCTTCCTCTCTCCCTCCCTCTCTCCTTCTCTCCCTCTCTCCCTCTCTCCTTCTCTCTCTCTAACCTCCCCCCTCTCTCCCTCCCTCTCTGTCTCTCTCCTTCTCTCTCTCTAACCTCCCCCCTCTCTCCCTCCCTCTGGTTCTCCCTCTCTCCCTCTCTCCCCTCTCTCTCTCCCTCCCTCCCTCTCTCCCTCCCTCCCTCTCTGTCTCTCCCTCTCTCCCCTCCCTCTCTCTCTCCCTCTCTCCCTCTCCCTCCCTCCCTCTCTGTCTCTCCCTCTCCCCTTCCTCTCTCCCTCCCTCTCTCCTTCTTCCTCCCTCTCTCCCTCCCCCTCTCTCTCCCTCCTTCTCTCACCCTGGCCTCGCTGCCTCCCTTGGTGTTCTTGGTCCTCGGTCTCTTAGTCGTCCTTCCCTGTTGTCTTCCGGGCGGGCGCATCACAGCCGAGCCAGTGTTAGAACAACACATATGGAAACCGGGAGCCGAGCTGAAAAACAAACACGTAAACAAACAAGTAAACAAAAAACAAACAAGTAAACATGTGAACACACCTGCTCTCCACACACGTGTTCCCATCGGGGCATTCATCTGCGTCGATGTTGCACGCCACCACAGAGGACGAGCCTACAAACATTGATTGTGGATTTCTGTACTTGCACTCATTGAAACAGTTCCTCAGAAACAACGATTCCTTGCCCGATTGCGTATATAAACAAAGTACGGGTGACTGACCGGGAATGGTGTAGGGCGTCCTTGCCTCGGGGCAGGTGGTGACTGCTCGGCAGCAGATGGGGGTGTGGGTGGAGGAGCGGACACAAGAGGATGACGACGGACACGTGCCCATCACGTTCAGCGTACACGTCTGCAAGACACCAACGGTGGGTCTCTCTCCTTCTCTCTCTCTCTCTCTCTCTCTCTCTCTCTCTCTCTCTCTCTCGCTCTCTCTCTCTCTCTCTCTCTCTCGCCAAGTGTTTAGTTGTGTGTACGTTTCACAATGCCTCTATACAGAATCGCTTCCAATTGAGTTCAATACTCCTTTGGTCGTCTCAAGAAAACTGGAGCATACTAAATAACTTATAGCAAGAGTTGGTATACCAATCACAATCAATAAATCAATCACTATACGTACCTGAGGAGAGTGCTGTCCGTTGGGGATGTGGGGATTCATTCCGCGAGGACATTGACCGACTGCCGAGACCTGGAGACGGGGAGGGGTGAGAGGGAGGGAGGGAGGGAGGAAGGGAGGGAGGGAGGGAGAGAGAGAGAGAAAGAGAGAGAGGGAGGGGAGAGAGAGAGAGAGAGAAAGAGGAAGAAGCCTTACCTGTACGCACATCTCCCGGCACGCTTTCTGGCTAGTGAAGCGGTTCGACGAGCCACCGCAGCCTAGAAGAAACCCAGATGGAACCCGGAATCAATCACCAATTGGGCAACCGCATAATTAGCTGGAAACTAGAGTAGGTAGTATAAGTACCAGTACAATAACCAACAGAACCAGTCCAGGAACCAGTTACCTTACGCACCATTGTACAGGAAGGAGGTGCACTTCTTTCGGTCCTCGTCGTAGTACCACTGCGTCTTCCTGGCTGATCCCGAACAGATGTCGCCACGAGACATCGGAGTGGAACACGCGGTTTCTGGAAACGACGTATGTAGATACTGAGAAAGAGAAAGAGAGAGAGAGAGAGAGAGAGAGAGAGAGAGATGGCTGTCTTACCAGTGGTGGGACAGCAGTACTTGTTCTCGTTGCATGTGTAGCCTCTCGGACATCCGTCCTCCTCCGTGCACCTGCGATGGAAACGATTCAACATCCATACCCGAGTATACACCGTTCGAACTTAGCTCCGCATTTTTCTAGCGAAAAATTATCGCGCTCTATCTGGCAACGCGATGCCAATTAGAGCACGACAATTTTTGTTGCCTTTTTGCAGCCATTTCGGTGTTTGCACTGCACACGTATTCCTGGCGTTTCCCATTTCGCTTTCCATCACACATGATATCGTGGCGTATTGGTAACACTCACGCTTTGAAGTAGTTTGAACCGTGGTTCGACATTCGCTACTCACAGAAAGTTTTGCCGAAAAGAAACTATCATTCAACACGCGCTGATCTTTCTCTAACCACCCTAATTCTCTTCGCAGAAAGAGGCAAACTCGTGTGCGGCCAGACTACACCAATCAGTCGTGAAGTAAGAACTAACACGGAAGTCGCAACCTAATATGTATGCACTTGCACTACCACACGCTGTTGCATGGATTGCACATACATGTGCTGAGGACAAGAATGCTCGCGCGGGACTGAACGGAAGATGTTCTCCGACTCACCGTTGTGCCTGCCTGGATGGATCGAGGAGAGGAGCCACACCGCCACACACTGCAACCGTTCACATCAATCAGCACAACTTTTGTTCACACATCACACAAATTGCGCGCGAGCACGTTATCTATATACTGCAGTAAACAATGTAGTAGATCTACTTGTTTTTTCAATGAGTAGAGCAGCTCGTACAATTCCAAGCGCGCGAATGGTGCGGGCCGATTTGAACTAGATATTGAGGTTGTCATTGTGTTCAGCATGTTGAGATGAACCATGAAAAGGTAAGTGAGTTTCGAATGAGTCATATGTAGCTCGTGTGAATTGGCAATGTCGATTACATCGATGTTAAACAATGCAGGCGAAGAGATTGAATAGTTCATTGGACTCGAATTTGAGTGAAACGCGTACTTTTTTACCTGCGATATGGTATCAAGATGGCAATATAGCCTGCGCCAGAGCGATAGTTTTCGATCTACCTCGCTTGCAGTTCGAAACACGGTACCATAACCGTCTGCCTCTCTCGTTTTGCGCGCTATTGCCGAGAGCTGACTCTCCGTCTTCCTCTGATCTACCCCACTGATCGCAACTTATTGCGAGAATAGAACTATAAGTGTTCTAAACTTACCCGAATCGACGGCAGTAGCACAGTGTCCCATACACTCTGCCTCACTCGCGAAGTTGTTGCCATTGCCACTGCACCCGTAGTACTGGAAAGACGCGCACCTCCGCGTGATAGGATTGAAGTAGAACCTGAAGGTTTTTTTTTGATTACTCACATTGTTTACTGGTTTGTTTACCTCTGCACGGTCATGCTCCGCCCGAAACACGGCGTTCCCGCGGACACCATCTCGTTACAGGTGAGCTCTGCAAACGCTGGTTGTTTGCTCGCTCGGGGGTGTTTTCTGTTCCAGCCCGCGGTCTCTCGGCGGCCGAATGGTCTAGTGGTATGATTCTCGCTTTGGGTGCGAGAGGTCCCGGTTTCGATCACCGGTTCGGCCCGAAGTTTTTGCGGAATTCATAGCACTTTTTGGAGGGAATCGTGAGACACAGATATACGTATAGGAACGTTTGGTGGAAAATCGCTGGGCTATGGTGTAGTGCCATAGTTTTCTTTCGACCCCCGAGTAGAACCCACCTTCATCTTTATGAGAATGAAAAGGTGTTATAGGAACGTATAAAAAAGTATAGAAACATAAGTTCAATACGTTTAATACGTTGTATACGTTTACTCTACGTTTCTAAACGTACCTTGCGTGGGACAGCAGATGGCGTTGGGGCCGAAGAGTGGCTGCTGGCAGTTGTGCTGCTTCGGACACGTATTCTGAGAGGCCAGCGAGCAGAGCACGTTCACCGCACCCACACGGTACGCCTGACGAGGATCTCTCTCTCTCTCTCTCTCTCTCTCTCTGTCTCTCTCTTCCTCTCTCTCCCTCTCTCTCTCTCTCTCTCTCTCTCTTTCTCTCTTCCTCTCTTTCTCTCTCTTCCCTTTCTCTCTCTCTCCCCTCCTCTCTCCCTCCCCCCTCCTCTCTCCCTCTCACCCCCCCCCCTCCCTCTCCCCTTCTCTCTCTCTCTCTCTCCCCCTCCTCTCGCCCTCTCACCCCCCCCCCCCCTCTCTCCCCCTCCCTTCTCCTCCTCCTCCTCTCTCTCTCTCTCTCTCTTTCTCTCTTTCTCTCTCTTCCCTTTCTCTCTCTTTCTCTTTCTCCCCTCCTCTCTCCCTCCCCCCTCCTCTCTCCCTCTCACCCCCCCTCTCTCCCCTTCTCTCTCTCTCCCCCCTCCTCTCTCCCTCTCACCCCCCTGCCTCTCTCTCTCTCTCTCTCTCCCACCTGTCCCTGCTGGCACTGTCTGTCCACGCAGAACCCCTCGCACTCCTCGATCGACCCGAAGTTGTTGCCGTTCCCGCCGCACTGGCTGCAACGCAAACATGTTTCCTTATCCCGGGCTGTTCATAATACTAAACTTTGAATGTTTCATTTCGTTTCATTGAATTTATGCTATACATGTATTCGGCTTAGCGATTTGGTCACGCAGAAATTTCGTTTCATTTCTTACACCAGTGAAACGTATCGCGGAGCGTATCACCCACCTGTACTTGAACGAGCGACAGCTGCCGGTGGACTTGTCAAAGTAGTACCTGAGTTATAATTTGAGTACTGTAGAATTATTGCATCATGTTTAGTCTCCCGTACTGCTACAGTACCCCTACCGCACCTGGTCACAGCCGTCTTCCTCGCGGGACACGCGCTTCCGGAGTGACGGGACAGAGTGCACAGAGCGTCTGTAAAGGATAGTCATGACCATGACGTCAGAATATTCACTGTAGTTTGATAAGAATAAGAGTATGAGAGAATCTGATAGTTGGATAGTATGCATGAACCCACTCCTATTGGGGCAGCAGTACTTGTCTCCATTGCTGGTGACACAGTCGTGCCCCTCGGGACAAGGCCGGTCGGCAGAACACTCGCGGGGAGAGTTGCCCAGGGGCTCACCGGCAGGGCACACACCTGAACAGACTCTCTCTCCCTCTCTCTTTCTCATCTCTCTCATCTCTCTCTCTCTCTCTCTCTCTCTCTCTCTCTCTGATAAGTAGTAAGTAGTGAAAGAAGGAGTGGTAAGTGATAACTGATAACACATGTTAGTCGTCTACCGCACCACTGGCGCCGCAGCAGAGTCCATCCCTGCACACGTATCCGATGGGGCACGGCTCGTGGGGGGAGCAGTGGGGGTGGGAAGAGAGGGGCCGGTCGCCGGAGGGACAGCCTGTTAGAGGGGGAGGATGAGGGGTTATGCAAAATCAATGATAGAATTGTATGTATGACAGAGAAACATGGCAACTAAGGTATTTGTTGTTAGTGGGTAAGAGAGTTCATTGAACGAAAATAAGGCAGACACTAACGCTGCATATCTTCCTCTCCTTCGATTTCCGGCAGAGAGCAGCAGATGTTCGTCTGGAGAAATTGATTTTATTGATTGATTGATTGGTTCAATTCACTCACCTGGAACACAGACGAGCGCATGCAGCCGAAACCGGACGGGCAAGCTCTGCAAAGCCGTCGTTTGTTTGTCTACTGGTTTTGTTTGTCCACCAGAGTACATACAATAGCTTGGAAGTTTGTTAACTTGTTTGTTTACTTGTTTGTTTACTCACTTCCGGTCTCCGGGCGAGCATTCGACATGGGATCCGCTGCTCGCTCGTATGTATCCAGCAGAGTTCTTCGGACAACCGAAATCCTAAAACACACACATTTCAACTACTAATTACTGTGTAGACTTTATCACCAAACTAATTTTATCCAATTTGCTCCTAATTTTATCCAGTTTGCTCCTTTGCGCGTTCACATTGAGAAGTGTCAAATGCATGCAAAACGTTTCGCAACGAGCAGGGTTCGAACCTACGCGGGCAGTGCCCATTGGATTTCAAGTCCAACTCCTTAACCACTCGGACATCGTTGCACGTGGGCTGACCCCTGGGGATTGGAGGACAGTTGGGGTCTTATCACCCAGGTCCCTCGGGGACATGCGACCATCTCATGCCTCGAGCACTCTACACTGTTTTCGTCTCTTGGAACACGAATGCTTGAGAGGACAGTGTGACCCTTGACAGGGCGGCGAGAGAGCGTGCGAAAGAGAGAGGGCCAGAGCACCTCCGCGGAGACGCCGCAAATAGATCAGCTTCTGTGTTTGCGGGGCGTTTGTTACAGAACACCTTTTCGCCGGGGCGAGAGGGCGGGCGAGAGAGCGTGGAATTGGGAGAGAGCGCAGTGTAGACAATAGCGCGATCGGAATTAGGAACGGATTGGCGCGCGAAAATCCGCGGGTCATGCAATCGGAAACAGAAGAGAGAGAGAGAGAGAGAGAGAGAGAGAGAGAGAAGGGTATCAATTGCAGACAGAAGGTGGGAAGAACAAACAAACGAGCAAAAAGCGTTCCAAATCTCACTCACAAACACTAGAATGACTTGACCCCCAAAGTACAGCACCCTTACAGTACCACTACATAGTACAGTAACCCTTTGTACCTTTCCGCAGCACCTGGTCGCTCCTCCGCCGACTTGGTTGCATCCGAATCCCACGGGACATGCTCCCTCCTGTCCGATCACACAAGAGCGTGGCCGGGAGGACGAGGGCTGTAAATAGTTTGTTTCCTATATGTGTTATTTGAAGTAACTGAGAAAGTTGTGAAATAACAGAATGAACAGAATCCCACCTCGATATACATGATCTGGTCAGGCGGGCAGACAGCCTGCAAACAAATGAGGTTAGAGAACTGATTTCGATGAAACTCATGACAGAGTCTTTCCAATACATGGCGCTGTCGGACTCGTCAACGACAACCAAGTCGAAAAAAGGTCATCTCATCGTGTTACCTCAGTTAAAAACAATTTTAATTTATTTCGGAAACATGAAAATGGTCTTCGACTTCGATAAGCTTATATTTTGATATCAGATAAAGTTGACCTTTCCGTCGTCTCCCTCCTCGTTGCCATTCTGACAGCAGTAGGAGGTGCCGGTGCGGGAGTACGCACGACACACGTAGCCTGAAACACACACACTCTCTCTCTCCATCTCTCTCTCTCTCTCTCTCTCTCTTCTAAAATCTAAATCTATTGACGTACGAGAATGGTGAAAGATGAGGGAGGATGGTGAACATACCATCGGGACAGCTGCTGATGCTGGGGTTGCATACCACTGGAGCGGACAGGATGGTCAGAGGAATGCCCGCGCCGCACAGATCGTCTGAAAACAGAAGAAATTAGAATAAATCTGCTTCTCATCTTCTTCTCTAGCATTTCTTATAGTTCCTCCTGTTACAGAGTTTACCGTAACTGTATGTTACGTGCTACGTGAACTTGATAAATATTCTGATTCTGCAACAATGTCTGTCTGCTCGCAGTGAACGGTGCAACAAGACAGGGTCGATGACTGAGTTCGATACCTACTGGAATCACTCTGTATGGACAAGTTGTAGTGACTGACCGGGCGCCTGGAACTGTGGGTGGAGGAAGGGGTCGTCGTCGGAGTCTCCCGCGATCGACTGACACGTCTGCGAGGCGTCGTCGAACACCTTCCCGGACACACAGCGACGACGCGAGAACGAGCTGCAACACATGCTCTCTCTGACACTCACACTCGTGTCTCAAAGGATGCTCAAGTTGAGCTAGAATGATAGTTAGCCTGTTTGTCACGTTTATCCATTATAGTTCAACTTGTTACCTCAAACTCATCTACACTTTGTTGTTGTTCAAATCATGTATGTTATGTTACGGCAAATAAACTCTATAATTCATCTGTCAACAATCTACTCACCCTTCCAGGTTGCAGTATAGATAGCTTTCGGGGGAGTCCGGGTCGGGCTTCTTCTGGTTGGAGTTCGGGTCGCAGTCGAGGCGAGCCGCGGCGGAAGAGACAGAGGCAAGGAGGGAGAGCAACTGGGATACTTGTCACAAGAATACTGCTACAATAGTGGTACCTGTAACAATCGCACTGTGCGACGGCAGCCCGTGTGGGTCGCCATGGTGAGGGAAACTGAAAAGTTCAATAGGGCTATTTCAGAAATGTGAGAGTGAATGTGTGCGGCGCGAGTGAGACACTGATGCATACCCTCTCTCACTCCGAGGGCGGACCATGCCCTCGGGGCATGCTCTCGCCGCCCTCGCCACTCTCTCGCCACCGCGCACTCTCTCGCCCGCTAGCTGCGTTTGTTTTCTTGATGTATAGTGCTTGAGACGGCGCGTTGTGTTCCGATCAGTCCGTAAAAAAGGAAGGGGAGGAAGGAAAAAGGCTGTGGACGGCCAGAAATGGACAATGTGAGAGAGAGAGACAGAGAGAGAGAGAGAGAGAGAGAGAGAGAGAGAGAGAGAGAGAGAAAGAGAGAGGGAGGGAGGGAGGGAAGGAGAGAGAGAGAGAGGGCGAGTGTGAAATTGTAGAAGCATGTCCTCTTTCAGCTTCCCTTTGTGGATTTCTGGATTTGAGTGAGAGTCGAACAGTGAGTACCAGCATCAAACTAGTTCATGTGTAAAAGTCGGTATTTCATTCAAATGCACGCATGCCGACATTTCAACAAGTGTCCAGAGTAGATCGAATTACAGCGGTCAGCGAATGTGAGCTGGTCAAACATAGTAGTCTAATAGTAATAGATAGGCTGTGCGAGATTCAGTGTCAACCGGAAACGACAACACCACCCAACACGTCCGTATATTTCTCCCTCTCATGCATGTTTCATAACACATGTTCGATTCCGGTCAGTCTCGAGAGAGGGCAAATCAAACAAATCAACACACACTCGAGGGGTTATTTCGAGCGAGTTCCCATGACGTTCGCCTTTCCAAAGACCAGTTACTGACTCACTCACTTTCTTCGCCCTGCGGCGCTTTCCCCGATTGCCCTCAGGCAATGGGGAACCGGGAGTGACGCCTCAATTGTTTGTTGATCTTCCAGAGTGATTAGCGCAGTGTCTGTTTGCTGTGATTCCATATTTGACCAGCGCATTTCAATCCGTTTCCGGAATTTTACGTATAATACGATGAAATTAATCTTAAAAAGTCGCGTAAGAATAGAATTATTGAGAAAGGTCACGGGTTCGATGCCGCTCGTGGACCGAAAGAAGTTCCGCTACCGCGGTGGGTTGGCGACCACCCTGACACGTTGTCAGCCGCTAGCCAGAAAACACACCGTCATCGTGGATTCTCATTGCTAGAACCATAACATCTAGTACTCTACTGCTGTCCCTCCATTGTCATTGTTCACAGGCATTTCATGTGTGACACATCCTTGTGATGTAATAAATTTAAATTAATTTAGTTTACTTAATCGACACAATGCAAAAAGAGTCAAAAAATATAATAGCATTCCCAAACAATTAAGATTGCCTAAACAATAAGACCGTAATGTGAACATCAATGTTTATTGTTTTATATTGGCGATTGGCATTGAGACCGAGAGCACGGTATCGGCTGACCGGTGTGGGTAACAGGCAACTTGTAGACGTGTGATCAGCCGAAATGTATTTATGCAAATGCTTGAAGTGATAATGAACTTATTGTACTATTTATAGAAAACACCTGAAAAATAAGCAATACGACGATCACGATGTTAACCTACAGATAGCCCTGCAGTATCTCTTCAATGTAAAGCCGTCCAGATCATAAATCGTCTTCATGTCGTCGTTGAGATAAAGCGATGGAACCTCTAGAACAACAGAGAGTGTCTAAAGAACAATTGATTGAAATATAGTGGGCCCGCAAATGAGTTCCCATCTTTTCACGAGAGACATTAGGGCGGTTAGACAACGATCAGAATCAATTAGATGGTGTTTCCAATTTGACAAAACTTTGCGGAGGTAGCCAGGGCCGAACCCACAAACAGTTGGTTGCTGAGTGAGAGCGTTACCACTACGCCACCTGGTCATGTGAGACGACCCGCGAATAGAGAAATGAACACCAAAGAAATTCTGCAGTCGGCATCACTTCTTGGCATACGGTGCCAGTTAGAGCACGATTATTTTTCGCTCGGAAAATGCTGAGCTAGTTGCGCGCGAAATATACGCGCAAAAATGGAACAGTACCTCAACTCGTCTAACATCTCACAAACCGTTGATATCGAAAATATCACGATGAGGTAACCACAGAATAAAGCAGGCGAGATGATCCTAAAGTACGATAAGTGATCGATAAACAGTCGACAACTCACGGAGCGAAAGCGACAGTCCTCACAAACGATATCTCATCGACAAACTGTCGACAACTCACGGAATCAGAGCCGCAGTCCTCATGACTGTCACTTTGTCCTACACCGCACGGCCAATCACACAGGCGCGACTCTGCAGGTATGGTATGGTCAACGCAACCGGGTCTCGGTTGCGTTGACCACCCGCGCCACTCACCACTGGTGTCGTCGCCTTGTTCTCCACCTTCTTCGTTCCCTTCTTCCTCGTAATGTCAATGCATTCGATTGGTTGACAAGGTTATTATAATTGGAGAGGGTAGGTACGGACTACGAATCTCAGGTGCCGGATGAGAGAGGCGCGGAGGCGCTAGAGGTAATACGCTGGAATGCACTTGCCGATCGGCGGTGTGGTCAAAGTCCACACCCTCATTGTCCCCCGCTCGCGGTCGTACACGATTCATCGCGGCAACCCCACTGGAGGTAGTGCAGGATCTCTCTCTCCCCGTCTTTCTCTATCCCTCTCCCTCTCTTTCTCTTTCTCTTGCGGCGTTATACAGATTGCCGGCTTGCCATATAGTTATTTTAATATTATAACGCTACTGTATTGCAATAAATTGGACTCTTTTTTTTTCTTCGCTCGGTCCGTCGCAAAATATTGTTGACCTAATGATAACGAAGTCTGAAAATTTTCGAAAATTCGCGGGTGCAGGTTTGGTTGTTTTGTTGTTTTCTCAACGTGGCGTGTCCTATTCCAAGCAATGTCCGGGAAACGCTTCTCATTCTGCCAAAATCTCTCAATCGCTCGCCGGCACTTTTTCTTGTTTCCCCCCTCGCATAGTTCGGTGCGTATGGCGTGCTGCGGTCGTTTGTTTCATTCATGACTCTCATGTACTAGTTACGTTCTCGATCTGTGGTGAGCGAGAGAGCGACTCGAAAACAGGCACTCGCAGCGCACACATACATGTGTTCTCGCTATCGCATTAGAGTGCTGGTTGGTTGTGGTTGGCTGGGCGGCGCCGCGCCGAATCGATCGATATTGGTTGGTCAGCACCGGCGCGCTCGCCGCCCACCCTCACGTCGACGAATCACAGCTGCCAAAACACTAAGATTCTCTATTCATTTTATATTATTCGTTTCGTATTTCATTTGTTTCCCTTGCAATCGATGATGTCGCGTTTCGCGGTCATCGCGGAACGAGCCGCTGCGACGGGCTTACGGGTTTACCATACATTATATATCTGTACACGTGCACGCGTTTCTCTCGTGGCAACCGCGTGTGTAGTCGTGTATGTGAGGGAATCGATCGACGCCCTTGAGTGCTGTACCCACCCTTTCAGCAAGAGAGAGAGACGAGAAAGAGTGAGGAAGCAGATACATCTTCTTTTTCGCCGTCGTCGTCACTCGCTCGATATGGCTAACAGCAAGGTATGCGTTGTTGTATATAATTGTATAGTATCTAAAAAATTAAGGTGAACGTGTCGCAGCTGTCGTCACCGGCGATCGCCGCCGTGCTCCAGCAGGAAGCAGGTATTCCAATATTTGAAAATACTATAATAATAGTTGTTCATTTATTATACTATTTCAATAATTTCAATAAGTTTAACACGATTAATTTTGAGCTTCTGTGGACGCGCGAAGCATCACGTCTTCTCCGTGTTCTTCCGTGATCAGCGAGCAGGAAGGAGAACCCGCGCCGCTCAGCCGCCAGTCACCGTCAGTTGTTTATTTATTTATTTATTTATTTTGTTGTTCCATGTATCATTATTTTGTACTTATCTTTTGCTGACCTTTGTGGGCGCTAGGCGCTTCTTTCATTGACTAGTGCTGATAGCGGCTATCTCTTCTTTTTTACGCGATTTCTTGTCGATCCGCTCTTTCAACTGCGCCGTCTCATAGCATTTTCTATTTTGAGCGCATTTCCGTCACTCACTATAAGTCTTCATCCGCCAATGATGTGGAAGATGCAATATCTCAAGGGGAGAGGGAATACCAGCGCAGAATGCTAATGACATGTATATATGCCATCACCATGCCTCTTTTGATACACTGTAAGCGTGTGTGAACAAATATCGCAATGAAGTTGCTATAATATGTGTGTTGCTAGGGATTGCCCTCTATTATCCCTTTAATACCACCGTAGCCACGTAGAATCAACCATCTAATGACATGTTTTGGGACCGGGGACTGGGGAGACGAGGAAAAGAGTCTCAAAATTTGGATGTAGGTGATTCGTGATTGTACTTGTGACGCTGAATATTTCGACCACGTCAATTGAGGTTGTGCATGCAATGATACACCTTGAACACCTGCGTATGCACTTTGTTTCCGATGATATTTCGCGTCAATCGGCGGATGTAGCGAGCATGCAAATACGAAACGATGACATACTCTGTGTATTGCATTTGACATGTCGACAGTGTAGCAGCCTGGATTGAATAGCTGCTCTTGATTGCGAATCCCTCTCCAATATGAATTGACGATGATTGTATGATGTGCGTAGTGGAACTCACACTTTGCGTAGATTTGTGATGCATAGAAAGTAGAAAGAGAGGGAACATGTAGGAGGATTATGATTATTGGTATTTTATTATTGCCGACCGCTCGATTGTCGTTGTCGATCGTTGGTATGTATGCGTGTTTTATCGCGCCGCGGCATCGCTGGAATACCGAATACAATGCGCTCCATCTCTCTCTCTCTCCCTCTCCCTCTCTCTCTCTCTCTCCATCTCTTTCTCCACGCACAGTCTGCATACCACTGTACTTTGCTACAGAAACCCGAGGACTTCTCTGGTCAATATAGTGGTATTTGTATGTGGTTGTTATGTTGGCTCAGTAGTGGGATAGGAAAGGGCAGTGCGCACTGTGAGGGGAGGGGATTGGACGACACTGAATCAGACAAAATTATACAGGAAAGAGTACATGTAATTAGCAAGGCACACATCCGGTTTCGGTCCCTTTCACCAGACCGAATGTGTGATCCTACCGGCCGGGACCATCATCAGTGATGAGCCGGTAGGACAGGGGCATTGAAATTATACTTGATAATAGAGGGGCATTGATTATGTTATCGTCTTCAAACAAAAATAAAATGGGGGAGGGGGAGGAGACCGCACAAGAGGGTGCTCGGTGTTCGACTGAATGTGTGTGTGTCCTTTTCGACATGATACATGACAACATGGCTGTAAGCGCGTGTGTGTGAAATGTGTATCTGAGTCTGTCAAGCTGTGTTTATATTTGCAATTGTAGCTTCTTTCAGTCTCTATCTCCTCCCCCTCTCTTTTTCTTTATCGTGAAGCATGTCTCGAGAGATTTATCACATGATGTTGTTTTGATTGTTGAAATGAAATGTAGTTATGGAAATGGCATACCTTTACACACGTGTCATATATGCTTGTTTTGTTAATAATTCTAATCCTGCTCTCTTTCAGCTTCTCGACCTTCCCGATGTCTCTCAATCAGGCATCGCCGTCCAGCAGCTTCTCCAGCATTGCCTTTCCCCGCCCCGACTTTGGTCAGTATCCACTCTTGATTGGAGATGGAAGAATATGCATTTGATATCGGGGAATTGGGATTCGTGATTGGACAGCAACATATCATATCTTTGTTTTCTCAGGCGGTTGTTGTTTGCCCGATTCGGAGACGTCTTCCCGTTCTTCTCTAGACGGCAGCTTCCACTGCCGGGAGACGACCGACGAGAGGAGGGAGAAGTACAGGTGGGTGGGGGTGGACGGGCGACGGGCATTGTATGTTGGCGATGTACAGACGGTAAAAGGAGTGCGATTGTTGAATTTGTGATTCGTTCTCATTCGATTTGTGCGTGAAACATATTGTTGACTGTTTTCTATCGATTTGTAATATTGGTCTTTTGAAACAAGTTCATCGTATGAATAACAACAACATGATCATCATTTTAAAACATGTACAACAACAACAACAATAATATTCAGCCGTGCTCGCCGCCGCCGCAAGGACTCTTCGGACTCGTCCAAGTCTGCGGAGAGTGGGGAGGAGGAGGCGGCGAGTGAGAGGGGCAGTGTCGCGGGGGGCAGCCTGGACGGAGAGGAGACAGCAGGGGGAGGGGCAGGGGCACACGCAAGCAGGAAGAGCAGCAGGAACATGGTGCGTGCCGTGCTTGCTTTGCTTCTTTGCTAGTTGATTGATTTCGAGTAAATCAATGCTACGTAGTATTATTTGTCAACTTTCTGCTTTGTCAATTCCTCTAATTTGATTTGACCCGCTCTTGTGCAGGAGTCAGGATCTTACCACACCCACTTTTGCATATACTTTTGCACATCATAATCGCATATGTATCTTTCTCCTGTTCAGGACCCTCCGACGCCGACGCACCCGGTGCGCCCGGTGGACGCCCCCCGTGGTCGGCTCGCCAACATCCGCCGGGAGAGCAGCGGACTCGACCTGCTCGGAGACGAGGCAAGAATGAAGCACACCTGTAGTCGTTCATTTGAGCACTGACTTTCGATCACGGGTTGTATACGGTTTAGCTCTTCGTAGACGAGTAGACGTGTTATTAGAGTATTAGAGAGAATGCGAATGACATGCGGTCGTTGCAGGTGGCTCACGAGCGTCTGGTGAAGGCGGCCGCGCAGGTGTCTTCCGGGTTCGACGAGTTCAGACTGGACGAGGGAGGATCGGGAGGAGGAGGAGGGGGAGGGAGGGAGGCGGAGGAGGCCGGTGAGTGCGGCAAGGGGAGGGGAGAGGAGTGATTGGTGTGATTAGTGGCTGTTTGTTGGTGGGATGGACCATGGGTGTACTGTAGTTTGAGAACTTTTTTATCTGTGTGAGTACGTTTCACGAGTTTGACTAGTCAGTAAAATGAAAGTCTGGTTGGAGATGCGTTGTTGAATTATACTATTCCCAGAATAGTATCTTCAGCCATGTATCTCTCAGAAATGGACCGAACACTTGTGTTCTGAGCTATTTGTTTTGTGTTTTGTAAAACATTGAGTTTCCTAGAATTGGTGTTTTTGGCAATGTCATCGGGTTGATGTAGTGGCTGATATTATGGAAGGAGGTCGAAAGATGTTGAAGTTGACAATATTTAAGTGTCCTTATTCCAGGCCCGTCCTCTTCCTCGGCCACGCCTTCGTCCACCTGGCTCGCATCGGCTAATAGGTAGGATAAGAATATCGATTGATTTATGAAGTATGTGCAATGACGTGATAACTGTTTCAGGAAGCGCACCGCTTCGAACGCGTCTCTGTCGGAGCCTATCTCTATTCTGACGAATGCCTTCCTGCCGCACTCGTGTTCGCCCAGTCCCACAAGGATGCAGGGAGAGACACACAGGAACAAGGTGCGCGGACAGTGGCTTGATACCTGTACGCCTGTACCTGTTGAACACGCCATTAGAGTTATCCACGTACTTGGGTAATCCGTGACTGAATCTCCCTTCCTTGCAGCAGTGCTACTCTCCGTCGACGCAGCAGATAGTGCGTCCGAACATGCCGTACTCGCCGTCGCCCTCTCCCACTCAGTCACCCACCAGGAACAGACTGCTCAGGTACAAGGGGGGGGGGGAGAGGAAGGGCAGTGTGAATTGGATAGTTAAATTCAGTGCGGTGATCTTTTTCGGAACTTACACATGGAACTTATTGACAAGGTCAGAATTATTGAAACATGTTGCTGTAGTGAAGCGTACATGATGTGGAATGTGTGTATATCCAGCGGTTGAGGCAGTGAAACATAATGAGTGAGTTTATGAATGGGATGCCATTGAGTATGAATGTTGTTGTTGTGTGATTAAAAGGAATTTGAAATCGTATTTGGGGGCGTTTATCTGGGTCTTATTAGCTATTTTGGTGTTATTGATATACGTTGCGATGTGGAAGCGTACATTATTTTGGTGTTCATGTTCATGACTATGGAGCAATATTGTTGCATATTGGAAGATTTTGCTTTGTGCGTTTTTGTATTGAGTTGCTGCAGAGAAAGACCCAAGGCCCTGATAAAACGTTGTAGTTGTAGTGGCGCTTCCATTTTGTGTCCCTTTCATTCAGTGTCATTGAAACATGTGAGTTTCTGAGACACTGCTGAAAGGGCACCGCGAAGCGGGTGCGTGGTATACGTGGATAACGTGAAACAAACATTACATGTGTTATATATGTATATATGTTAGTATTTGATGTTTTGTAAGATTGCATGTCGTTTCGGTGCAGTGAATGATTCCTTATACGATTGCGAGATTGTGACTGACTACTGTCTTTGAGGTCTCTGTCGCCAATCGCGTCTCGCTCCTCTCTGAAGCGCCGCTTTGGGGCGGAAGAGGGAGGAGGGGGGATGATGGGAATGGGAGGAGGCATGGATGGAGGCATGATTCCCACACAGAAGGTGAGGGGGGGGGGAGAGGACTGGGTGGAACGACGAGAGTGTATGCACGGTGTTGCAGCGCTCGTGCGGCGGCCTGCCCTTTGTCCGCAACAGCACGAGTCCTCTAGTGACGGACCGCAGCTTCCCCTACCCTCCCGTCGTGTCCAGCAACAGCGGCGGCAGCGGTGAGTCGAGGCTCCTTGTTTCCTTTCGACACTATGGGTTGTGGAGTAGCAATATGACTGTAGTCGTAGGTGAAGGTGATACTAGGCTGAGCAATACTTGATAGTATGTACTAGGTTACAGGAAGATTGTAGAGTGGGCAGTTGAATATTCTCCGATTATGTGGGAAATTAGTTATGCAATTTTACTTACGTACTGAAACGTATGTGCAACATGTCCGTGATGTGATGGTTTATTCGTAATCCCAAACATGATCATAGTGAAAATGATAATGATATCGTGAAAAGGGTAGAAGAAAAACGAAAAAGTAAGGGTTCACCTCTTTTCCTTCTTTCCTTGACGTGTCTCCGATTGCAGGTAGCGGTGGCGGTTCGACTCCGAGTGGCGCGGGCAGCAGCGGACTGGGCGAGATGCAGCCACCCGCACAGCCACATCCGTCAGTGGGGGGGGGGTGGCGGATGGGGAGTAGTGGCGTGGAGTTGTAATGATAAGATGATTAGGCATTGTATGTAGTCCGTTTGATTCGCTTTAGTTAACGGGTTGGTAAAGCGTTTGTTTGGTTCTACGTTCCATTGGTTCCGTATTCCGATTATTTAACTTTGTGCTTATTCGACGTGATGCAAGTTTAAAGCGTACAAAACATGGTAGTGTGTGGGTGGTGGTAGTGTAGGTGATGTGTGTACATAAGTCCCCCCTTGCAGTTTCCACCTGCCGGCCCCCTCGTCTTCCTCTGGCGGCCCGTCCACGCAGTCATTCAACCCCTTCATCGGACCCCCACTAAGTAGACCCAGGTGAGGGGGGGGGACACGGTGTCACGGTATGATGCAGAGATGCAGGGAGTCAGCAGACTGTTTGCTGTTGTAGCGTTTTTGTGTGCTTGAAACCGATGACGGATTGATTATCGAAAAAAAGTATCGGTTAGTGCATAGGGTTGAGTATATCTACATCTCGTGAACCATAAGTATAACTGCTGGCCATGTCAGTAGGAGTCCGGCTTAGAGTACAGCTAGTTTACGTGTTGAGTTACTGGACGACTGGCTGCTGGACGACTTCTCATCATCGTTGTGATTGCAGATTCCTGGTGGACCCGGAGTGTCGTCGGTCGTCGGTGGACTCGTATGCGAGTGACGGCGAGGGGGGCGGGAGCAAGGCGGGAGAGGACCCCATCAGCGAGCCCGGCAGTGTGCAGGTATGGGAGGGGGGGGGGGGGGGGGTGGTGATGGATGGAAGTGGAGGGATGGGCAGGGAACGTCTGGCCCGGGGATATGTATGAAGTATGAATGTATGTTTCGATGTCGAGGTAAGGTGGTGGTGGGGATGATCTTACCTTATTATTTGCGTAGTTACTCCCACTCTCACTCACGGAGTGTATCAAAATCAAAGTCGTATGTGGCGATCACATACATCTAACTATTGCGCAAAAAATTATCATAGCCAACACATAGCGCCCACGAAACATATATATTCTCCAAAGTCGTATGTGGCTTTTGGAGAATATATATATATGTTTCGTGGGCGCTATGTGTTGTCTATGATAATTTTTTGCGCAATAGTTAAATGTATGTGATCTATAGGGGTATTAGGCAGTGAAGAATCTATTTTGTTGTTTTGAGATGGCCCTGGACGACTCTCTTCCGATGGACTGCGAGGATTCGCCGGCCGTGGACACCCCGGGGAGTGTGCAGGAGGGAGGAGGAGAGGGAGGGGAGCAGCCGGAACACGCACAGCCAACCGAGCTGCCGGGGACCAGTGGAGGTGCGTGGGGGAGAGGGAAGAAAGGAAGGGATTTGACACAATCAATCTGCATTGTGGAATATTTTACATTGCTTTGCAGGCTTGTCCCTGGACGACCCGCCGGCCGACCCGACTCCCCGCTTCCGGTCTCCTCTGGTGTCATCTGCGAGTCTGCCTAGTCAGCTGTCGAGTGGACTGGCAGGGGGAGGGGAGAGGGATGCGGACAGGGAGGCAAACGACAGGAGTGGAGCGTCCTCGGGTGGGTCATTTTTCTATCATATTATGGCTGGTTATTTGTATTGTACCATGGTTTGGTTTTGGGTATCCAAGTTGTGATAAAGTATCTTCATGCAACCAGTGGTTTTGAATCCCATTTAAACATATAACTCTAAACTCTCTATATGTATCTGTTGCAGGCTTCTCCTCTGGTCTCTCCTCTGGCTCGTCGACCCCTCGGGGCGATGTGACACCCAGACACGACGTATTCGTCGAGCCCCTCCCATCCACGTCGTCGGGAGGATTCGGACTGCCTGCCACCAGCAGCTATAGGTATGTGGTAGTCATTTGTAGTCAACACAAAGTCAATGTAGTCTCAATTCATGACAGTGTACGAACTCATACGTTTTCGTTGTCGTAGTGGTTCTGATGTGTAGATTTTTGTATGGTTCCATATTGTGGTTGTCGGTTCTGTCTACAGATTGTGTTGCAGTCTGCCCGCCTCGTTTGGTCTCCCTTCCGCGCTGTCTCTGACTGGGGGAGGGGACGACGCCATCGACACCCCACAGGACCCCATGATGGTCGACCGAGCAGCAGCAAGAAACGACCAGGTCAGCTTGTCACCACCATCCATTCCATATATGAACCGGCACGGTATATTGTAGAAAATTGGAACGTGTTTAATGCGTGATCGGAGGATATATGATCATTGGTCTGATGCCGATTTGGGAGCTGTTAGATGCAAATCGTACATTTCACTATTCCCTTTTTAGCGCGACGCTGACTCGGTGCGCGACTTGCCCGATCTGCCGCCGGAGGAGCCAGGAGAGCTCGACCCGCCCGCCCAATAGCCACGCCCACCCGAGTTCCGCCTCCACTCGTTCGTGTATTGAACTGTCGGTGTATTTGATTTTCGAGTTTCTTGTTCCCTATTGTCGATTCGACGCTACATATACCTTGAACTTGTCGGTACATATCATGATTGTTGATTGTGTATCGTTGTCTCTGCTTCTGTGTAGCGTGTGTTCCTCTTATTTTGGTGAGATACTGTTCATCCGGTTACCGTACTCCTACCATATTCCTGTATTCCTTGTTGTAACTTGATCTCTCCGCTCTCCTCCCACACACTCTCGCTCTCCTCTCTTCACCACTTGGCTTTCCTTTGCTCTGTTTATTGTTCATCCATTCATTGAGTTGTTTCAGTGCAATTATTGTGTCCTGTTTCTTTTTTGAATTTATATCGTACAGAACTATGTTTGTTGTATACCGTATACTATGCTTAGGCGATGATTTACCGTGACTATAACCATATCATAAAGTAATGTGAAAGTGTGGATTTGGTTATTATTGATCGATGTTGCTTGTATTGAATACATGTTGTCTGACGTGTGTGATTCTTGTGTGAGAATCTGTACCTCTGTGGTTGTGGTTTGTCGTGTTTATCAGTTTGCCTTGTTTGGTATTGTGGAATGGCACGTTACGTGCAAAACTGCAGATTGAAGCGTTATTTACGGGAATAGATAAGGAGAGGGTAGTAAATTGTGTTGTCCGTTTTTCTCTTCTTTCGTTTTGCACGCTCAACGAAAGTAGTGAGTGCGAGTGAGTATTTCTATTCTCCCACTTTTTCCGACAGAAAGGATCAGAGGTGAGGCGAGGTTATAGTCATAAAGATGTTGTTTGTACGGATATGAGGGGCCATGGCAGTGTATGGATGACCTTCACACATATTCGCAGTGTTCTCTCTCTCTCTCTCTCTCTCTCACTCTCTCTCTCACTCTCTCTCTCTCTCGCCGCTCTCACGGTTGCCATTAGCATGCCAGGGTCAAGACTATTCAATCGATCATTCAAAGCGGCCAGCGATCAGTATTATGCCTTCTTATTGTACCTAATATAGTTATGTTTAATAATGTTTGCATAATCTGTGCAGGGCTGACCCCCGTCTGGTCTAAGCGTGGATGCGAGTGTGGATTGTTCTCGTCGCAGCGGCGGTGTCAGTCATGGAAGGAGTGGACGGAAAGAAGAAGGTGGGTGGGTGGACACGTTGTGTATTGTTCTCGCATCATGCAGTGTCGTTATCTACTTATTTTCATATCACCTCCACCGTTATGGTTGTTGAGCGTGACTTTGTGCTCGTTTATGGGAAGTGGGTTTGGAATATTGGATGTATGTGATTGAGTTAGGCACTTTTTGCAATGTAACCGTCGCCCCTTCTCTTTGTTATTGAAAAATTAGCATAGGCGTGGTGATTCAATGAAAGCGATAACTTTCAATGACACTCGCCGCAGTGATACTACTGATACTATTGTGCCTGAGTACCAGTAGGAGTGAGACCACCTCCTTCTCACCCCCTATTCCATTGCAGGCTCCCTCGGCGGATGAGCCGGTGATCGTGGTGGGCGGCGGCCTGGCCGGCCTCAGCGCCACCCTAGAGGTGCTCAAGGCGGGAGGAAAGGTGCGACACTTTATAATAATAATAATAATAATAATAGTTGAAACCGCGGATTAATCTGGACCAACCTGTGTTTATTGGGCTAATTTTTCCATCGCGGTTTTTTGATAGAGAGAGATGTGTGTTGATTTGTCCTTATAGGTGATCCTGATCGATTCGGAGAAGGCCCTCGGGGGCAACTCTGCCAAGGCGAGCAGCGGCATCTCGGCCTGCGAGACGGAGACACAGAGACAGATGGGAATCGAGGTACGCCAGTACGCATTCTCACATTTCACTCACTCCCTTCTTTCATTCGCTGATTATTGGAGTATCACTGCACCTTGTACTACAGTATCCCTCTCATTTCGTTGCAGGACTCGCGTTCCCGCTTCTTCTCGGACACTATCTCGGCGGGCGACAGGGAGAACGACGAGGCACTGGTGGATGTGCTGGTGGGTGGGAGAGGGAGGGAGGGAGAGAGGGAGGGAGGGAGGGAGAGAGGGGATAGGGAGGGAATGGCGGTGGTGGGAGAGTGCATGAAGTGATTAATTAGAGAGGGCGCGCAGCGCCCTCTCTTTTGGCTTAGGATAGGGCTCGCGCCAGAATTTTCAAGAAGCGATTTCCAAAAATCATGTTAGCAGGAATGCGAACTCATCCAATTTATGTTAGGGGTGGATGTCGTGTCCGGTAACGCTGACTCTCTGCCGAAAGCGTACTCTCTCGGCGTTTTCTGCGCGTGTTCTCCAACTAGCACTTTGAGTGTAGTTCGCCTCGCCGCCGCCAGCGTCTAATTCGCGCCGGGTTTGCGTTGTTTTGGGTTTCCCGGCACTCTGGCTAGCTCTCTCTCTCCCGGCAGGCGGGCAGGGCGCGCAGAGAAATGAACGACAGAGCTTGGGAATCAGAAACAGAAGAAATTTCTATGAAATTCAACAAAAGCACATACATTATCTGTTAAAAAGTACTTGCGTAAAGATATTAAGTTTGTCTTGACCCAATTCAACAAAAGCGCATGCATAAAACGTTTACAAATACTAACACAAACCTGCGCATAACGGACAGTGGACACTAACAGATGAAATATAACAATACAAATGAATAACGTCATACGTCCATATTAGAGAGAGAGAGAGACAGAGAGAGAGACAGAGAGAGAGAGAGACAGAGAGAGAGAGAGGAGAGAGAGGGGGAGAGAGAGGCGCAGGTTTGTGTTAGTATTTGTAAACGTTTTATGCATGCGCTTTTGTTGAATTGGGTCAAGACAAACTTAATATCTTTACGCAAGTACTTTTTAACAGATAATAAATAACTAAGGTGTAATATCTGATTTGTTGGATGTAGAGGTAGTGGTAGCGGAATGTGATGGCATTAAAGATGTTGATATGTATGATGTATGAAATGTATCCAGCAGTAATGGAGGATGGGAGAACAGAGATGGAGAGAGCGACGTATGCATAGGCAATCTGCATTCATGAGACGTAGATTTCTTTTGATTGGTTGCAAATGCTGGAGAAAGATTAAATTGAGTAGATGATACATTATAGAAGAGGAGAGAGAGAAAGAGAGAGAGAAACCGTTGTGCAGGTGGACGAATCGGCTGCGGCCGTGGACTTTCTGGAGGAGTGCGGTGTGGATCTGGGAGACGTGAACCTGTGCGGCGGACACGGCGTCCCCAGGACACACTGGTAAGGCCCATACTAGACTCGCAATCGGAAAGTGCGCCGCCCGTCTCTCTCTCTCTCTATCTCTCTCTCTCTCTATCTCTTCCCGCAGTCAGAGACTCTGACGGCGACGGTATGTGGGAATAGTGTTTGTCCATGTTGGAATAGGTTTCCTAGTATTTCAAGATGTATGCGTGTTGTAGTTTGAACAATATCGTTTTGTTATTCATGTATTCAAGTGCTCGCAGCGCATAGTCTGGTTGCAGGATCCCGTCTCCGAAGGAGGGCCGCCCCCTGCCGGTCGGATTCGGAATCATCAAGGCTCTCAAGGAGAGGGTGATGCAGATGAAGGACAAGGTGCGCGGGGAAATGCACTTGTAGAGGTTGTATAAAGATAGTCGGTTGGTATAGGTATAGAGGTTGTCGGGAGGGTTGGTTGTGCTGGGGATGACGAGTATGTGATAGTGGGAGTGAGTGGAAGTGGCGCGTTTAGAGGTTTTACAGAGGTTGTCGATTGGAATGTGAATGTATCATATATATGTTTCACAGTTATACCTACAGCAGGGAGAATATCGTCAATCAATAATCATTTGACAATAAAAGTAAAACTATGAAGCGAGAGACGATTAGGACATTAGGAGGTGTTGTTGAGTATGTTTCACCCGACTAACTATGGTGTGGGAGAAAATTACCGCTAATTTCTTACATGTGTGTTGAACTTAATAAATGCTACCTTCCTACTTCCCGGGGACAGAAAGAAGATATTAATCAATGCTTGTATCAATCACCTGTTTCAAGTCTGGATCGAACGAGATATTGATTTGTTTCGAATACACTCCTTATTCCGGACGCAGAAAGAAGATTTCGAAGAGTTGCTCGTTTTGCAGTCCGGCTCGAACGACTCCCTGGTGCTGCATCTGGAGACGCGGGTGCTTGGACTGACCAGCTGGAACGAGTACATCACAGGGGTGCGCGTCAAGGCACCCGACGGAAAGATTGGTGCGTCATGGGTGGAGCGTGAGAGAAACCATAGTGGTTTCTGAGAGAAACCATAGTGGTTTCTGAGAGAAACCATAGTGGTTTCTGAGAGAAACCATAGTGGTTATGGCAAGGCTTGTTTATGTAGAATCAACATTGCTAACGGTGTGTTTGCAGCCGAGATCAATGGCAAGGCTGTGGTGCTGACTACGGGTGGCTTCTCGGCGGACAAGGACGAGGACGCCAGTCTGCTGCACGAGTTCGCACAGGTACGGTAGGGGTACGGTAGATGGTACTTGGACATTGTGAGTACGAGTTGTGTGACTAAACACTGGAGGTGGTGATGTCGAAATGCCAAGTGCTTCATCAGATTCTAGGAAGTGGTTTGCAGGAGAGTAGAATGGTTAGGTTGGATGTTGGAAGACGTCTTGATGTTGCAGGACAAGCTCGCTTTCCCGACGACAAACGGCGGATTCGCGAGGGGCGACGGAGTGAAGATGGCCAGGGCCATGGGAGCACAGGTGAGGGGGGAGCAAGATCATATTGATAATGATTATGATATGTAAGCATGTTGAATTGTTGACTCTGATTGACTCCGAATTGTTGATATTGTAGACGATGTCGGTATGGCGAATTTGATGTGGGGACGAATCATATTGTTAGATTGGATGGATCATATATAATCATGGCTTGCATTTGTATGAAATAGCATTGGACATTGGACGAAGTAACCTCATTATTAGACACATTGGTGCTGTGGTGTTTTTGTTTGAAGTCAAGCTCACTTTTGATGTGTAATCAGCGCTTAGCCTTTGTGGCGTACCGTATGCGCTCATCTGGATATAGCGATTCTGGATAAAGGAGAGATGATTGGTGTACTCTCTTTATCCTCCTCATTCCAGGTGGTGGGTATGGATCGTGTGCAGATCCACCCCACGGCCTTCGTCGACCCGGCCGCCCCCCTCGCAACCACAAAGTTCCTCGCCGCAGAGGCACTCAGGGGAAAGGGAGCTCTGCTGGTGAGCAGCGCGCGTCCATTGCATTTGTTCCGTGATGATATGGTAGAAGATCCGATGACACTTACGCTATTGAAGTGTATACGAACGTTGAGATGAATGATATGGAAACAGTATCTGTAGACCACTATTACATGGTAATGGTAGTTGTGACGATGAAGGATTTGTAAACAAATGAGACCATTAAAGCGCATACAAACGTGTTTCAAGTGAATCATTTGTGAAAAATACAACTCATAATATTTATAATAATAATCTATACGGTTGCTTAATAACACGTGATAAAAGAAAAACAATATTGAACAGACAAAAAAATCTTGAATTTGATGTTTATGAATTCTGTCATATTTATCTGCGACTGCTTGCAGCTGTCGCCTCGCGGTGTGCGCTTCGCGAACGAGCTGGGCAGGAGGGACTACCTCTCGCAGAAGATACTCACCGAGTGCGCGCCCGTCAGGGAGACATTCCAGGTACGAGGGAGGGAGGGAGAGAGTGAGAGTGAGAGAGAGGGGGGGGAGAGAGAGCGTCATGTGTCTTTGTTTTTGTTGCTGATATGGAAGTACAGATGTTATTATTATGATGTACAAATCAATTTGTGTAACAAATATGAAACGTATGGTGCGTGGAATGAATACGTGGGGACTGGGGACAGTAAGTGAGGCATCGTATATGCAAGTCTTTCACAGGGCGGTTCGGGCGGCCGGCCGGCCGCTGTGATGCTGATGAACGAGCTGTCTGCCGACTCATTCGGACGACCCGCATTCAACTTCTACGCCGTCGTCAAGAAGTTCTTCGTCGTGAGTATAATGTTACATTTTGTGATTGTTTTGTATTCATAAAAATGTCACAAAGATCATTTTAGTGGGTACGAGCCCGTCAGTTTTATTGAAACATTTATTACGTTGGTGTATGAGTGTTTTCTTCGCAGCGTATTTTGCATGTGTGGTATTTGTTCAGAAGTACGATAACATTGCGGCCCTTTCATCCGCTCTCGGTGCCCCGGCTGAAAACATTGCGAAGACGATCGAGGAGTACAACATCTATGTGAATGGAGAGGGAAAGAAGAAGAAGGTGGGTGAAGGGAGAGAGAGAGAGAGACGGGGGGGGGGAGAAGGGGAATGTCTCGTTCAGGACCAGTTTGACAAGACGGTGTTCCCGGTGTCGTTCTCGGCCACTGAGCCAGTGTACGCCGCCCTTGTCACTCCCGCCATCCACTACACGATGGGAGGACTCAAGATCGACAAGCAGGTATAGTTAGTTATATGCTAGCAATAAGTTACGCCCGGTGGGGTAGATTAGAGGAAGACGGAGAGTCAGATCTCGCTAAACTGGGAGATCGAAAACTATCTCTCTGACGCAGGCTATATGTGGATGGGATAGACAAGCGTCATGGAGGGTTCCGTATAGCTACTTTTGCAGTCTTCGATCTCACTTGGTTGTGTAGACTATCAAAAGTCAATCAATCATGTATCCCGACTAGCTATATCCCGACTAGTGCATACGGTACACCACAAGTGCTGGGAGAAACATTGATGAGCAACTGGGATTGAAGCGTCGTGGAGTATTAACACAATTATGTGGACTATTTGTGTGCACCACAGAGATTGTGGTATGTATGAGTTGTTTATGATGTTTTGATTTAGGCGCAAGTGTACAACGAGTACCTGAACCGCCCGTTCAAGGGACTCCTCGCGGCCGGAGAAGTGACCGGTGAGTAGATCTCCCTCTCCCTCTCCCTCTCCCTCTCCCTCTCCCTCTCCCTCTCCCTCTCCCTCTCCCTCTCCCTCTCCCTCTCCCTCTCCCTCTCCCTCTCCCTCTCCCTCTCCCTCTCCCTCTCCCTCTCCCTCTCCCTCTCCCTCTCCCTCTCCCTCTCCCTCTCCCTCTCCCTCTCTCTCCCTCTCTCCCCCTCTTTCCCCCTCTCTCCCCCTCTCTCCCCCTCTCTCCCCATCTCTCTCCTCTCTATCTCTCTCACTCCCTCACTCTCTCACTCTCTCTCCCCCTCTCTCCCCCTCTCTCCCCCTCTCTCCCCCTCTCTCCCCCTCTCTCCCCCTCTCTCCCCCTCTCTCCCCCTCTCACCGTCTCCTCTCCCTCTTCTCTCACTCACTCACCCTCCTTCTCTCTCTTCTAGGCGGAGTCCATGGCGCCAACCGACTGGCTGGCAACTCCCTTCTCGAGTGTGTCGTCTTTGGAAGAATCGCCGGAAAGAACGCCGCCCATGTGAGCTACAAGCACGAGGAACTGTAGAGGATACGGTATAGTACTGTATACGGTATGGGTACGGTAGAATGGAGTTGAGTATGCGGTACTATGTCAACCGTGCCTTGAAGTGGTTTTGATTTTATATTTGTAATACGTTGTAGTGACGTTTTTGTTTTGTAATTTAGATGTGTTCACTTGAAATGTGATTGCGAGTTTAACGAGGCGGATAAATTATTGTTTCAGTGATTGTGTGAAGTCGTCTTGTTAGATTTTGCGGTCCTGAAAATCACACAAGTTCACACACAATCACACAATCCCAAAAACTTTAATATCATATTCAGAAATTGGAAATACAATATGCAACTGATTATAATTTTGTCGGATTACGTCACTTTCTTCTCTTGAAATCGGAGAAGCTGCTGTAGATGTTCTGTCGATCAATTAGGTTCTTCGTTTTCTTATTATCACCCATCATTTCGGGCTTGTAGAGCGGCTCAAGTTTGTAGTGCTGAAAAGAAAGGTCGGCTCTCTCTCCTATCTTTCTTTCTCTCCTATCTCCCTCTCTCTCTTCCCATTCTCTCTCCTGTCTTTTTCTCATCTCTCTTTCTCTTCTTTTTTCTCTTCCCTCTATCCCCCTCTCTCTCTTTCACTTTCGCTCGCCTCCCTCTCCTCTCCCTCTTTCTCCTCTCTCTCTTTTCTCTCCTCTCTCTCTCTCTTCTCTCTCTTCTCTCTCTCCTCTCTCTCTCTCTTCTCTCTCTCCCCCCCTCTCTCTCGACTCACATTCGTCTTGATGCCGTACTTTTTCGCGTTCCTCGCGAAGATTTTATCGAGCGATTCTGCCTAAACATATTATACATATAGGTGAATTTGGACGAGGGTAAATAAAAAGAGAACACAGAGAGAGAAATGGAGGGAGGGAGAGAAAGAGTCCAAGGAGAGAGATAGATGAGGGGTGGAGAGGGAGGGAGATAAAGAGAGAGAAGAGAGGGAGAGGCAGAAAGTGAGAGACTCACAGCGATCGCAGCCACAACTGCCAACAGCACAGCTACAGTGCTCAGTTTCATGTTAGATGCGAGTGTATGAAACGGAATCCACTGGCTCCTTTTATGCACTTACAGAGCAAGGACACGTCTGTGCTTCTATAGAAATGTTATAGAAGTCGTGTTCCCGTTCCCATGCCATTGAATTGATGTTCTCAGTTCCTTTCACACTGTACATATGTGCCGGCTTCAATTGTGCTTCAATCATACATTTCTTGACATGCGTCCATACATTTGTCCGTTCTCGATGGTCGATTCTCGAAAATACACGTATGTACGAGTTGTTCAGGATGCTGTCAGACAGTCGCGCCATCTACTTGAGTGAACCTGATCGCTCAAGTGATTAAGTAAGTAAGTATATAGTACATCAACCTCATTAATATAACAACGGGCATGAAACACAGAAGGTTCAGTCGGCGTGGACTCGTGGAGTAAACATGAAGAATGGAAAGATTCCGAGGCGAAGCGGGGACGGAACTCACCGATCATCGATGATCGAGCCATCTCGAGTCTCGAGTGTCGCAATCTACAGTAACCCGAAGGAAACACACAACCAATAATGCGTCTCCATCACTTCCTCACAATCCTTCTACTCGCACACTGATCTCGCATATCTTCATTTGGACATTTGGAGATCGAGGCATCGGATTGTTCATTTCTCTCATCGATCTGTCGTCGCTCGGCAACAGCCATGGCCTCTCCTGCTTCTCTTTCCACGTGGTCCGAGTTCGGGAAGGTAGTCTATTGAATGTGAGAAGGAGCTGGCCGAGACAAGGAAGAAGACGACAGAAAGACGCGCATCCAACAGCTAGAGGTACGCGGCATTCTCAGTCCTTACTTGAAATGTAGTGTACCGTACTCCTTTAGGAAGAGATTCGCCAGCTGCGCTGCGCTTGATGCGTCACCAAAAACCAGTAGGCAAGTATACTTCTATATTTCGCGCGCAACTAGCTCAGCATTTTCCGAGCAAAAAAATAATCGTGCTCTAACTGGCACCGTATGCCAAGAAGTGATGCAGACTGCAGAATTTCTTTGGCGTTCATTTCTCTGTTCGCAAGTCGTCTCACATGACCAGGTCGCGTAGTGGTAACGCTCTCACTCTGCAACCAACTGTTCGTGGGTTCGACCCTGGCTACCTCCGCGAAGTTTTGTCAAATTGGAAACACCATTTAATTGATTCTGATCGTTGTCTAACCGCCCTAATGTCTCTCGTGAAAAGATGGGAACTCATTTGCGGGCTCACTATAATATTGCTCGGCAAACATCATGATAAATCATTTTTATTACATTTCAAACACACAAGACGCACACAACAAAAAAAACAATTTTGTAATCAGGACAATAGGTTGCAAAGAGAAGTGGGTAGGTAGGTGATGGTAATCGGGGCGCGGAGGAACAACAAAGGAGCGATCTGATCGCGGAACAATCAATACTCGATCGATAGCAATCGATAAGCGATCGATCGATCTTCTACCTCAAGACACAGCGTATACACCGTGCCATACACGTCTCACACTCACTCACATAAATACAAGTAGACATCTCAGAATAGGAATATGGGAACGTATACGCATACTACCGTCTCTGACCACCTATGAATAAGGGACCAACCACTAAAGGAAGGGAACAGGCCAACACGAGCCAATCGATTCCTATTCAATACACACCTTGGTGGAACAAGATATGGGGACCGGACACCCGTCCAACAATATCATACACACAAAAACAAAATGAAAACAAATACTAAGCTCATCCCCGCCCTTCGATGGGCGGGGCTGAGTGGGCGGAGCTCAGTGCATCACCGGCGCCTTTCCAGAGCTCTGCGGAGGCGGGTGCTTCTTGTGGATGTAGGGGATAGCGGCCAGCATAACACCTGCAAGAGAGGGAGGTCAAAACACGAAATGTACACCATCTAATGAAAGCACAAAACACACTACTCACCAG